>VMOF01000013.1:13648540-14021256 GCA_011764245.1 Trialeurodes vaporariorum | reverse complement strand
CTGTCGAAAAGCAGTAATTACGTGAAAATTGCTGTTAAGTTAAGCAAGAGAACAGTAAGTCTACGTTATCACGAAAGACAGCAGTAAGTCGCGCTTCAACTTGCTCCTGCCGTGTATTTCAGCGTATTCCACTGTCACGGAAGAGAGCAGTAAGAGGGCAAACGCAGCGTCATCTACCTTGATTTTTTATTCCATTGGTTTTATAGGACTTACTCCTGTCTTGCTTAACATGAAAGGAAAAACGTAATTATTTTTATAGTTGAAGACAAAATCTGTCGGTTTTTGATCATCTCAACGATTTCAAACACCCTGAGTGATGTTTCCTGAAAGTTTCATGAAAAACGGAGGATTTTGAACTCATTATAATTTTAGGTTTGAAACTTCATAGTCAGTTTTCTCAAAATGTCAATTTTGCTCTTATTTGCTCTCTCCGGTAACACAGCAGAAAAGCTAAAGTCACGTGACAGCCCGTCATGCTATCTTTTTTTAACACATGCATTGGGAAAAAGAGAGAGAAAGACAAGTTCCTTGAATCGGCACTTGCTATCAGAAACTATCTGCCGAAAACAGACTCGATGAGATGCGATTGCTCATGTAGCGCCTTCAATTAGCCGCATATGCAATAACGGTGATGGTTGTGTACGAACAGTTAACTACCTCCGCTAATTTGAAATATAAGCTGTTCTACCTTTGATACCGTGGATGTATTATTATCTACCGAGGTGTAGGTCGTTTTAGATGTGCAGCTGCGCACCTAGACCGATAATCTTTGGAACTTTCGAAAGTTATTTCTCAAAATACACAGTAAAAAAAACGTATTTTAGAGTTGATGGCTTTTCATTGAGGAACGCTTTTAAACCAAACGGTCAAAGTCGTGGGCAAGTTTCGATAAGATTTGAAGGAACGAAAATTGAGAAGTTGCCAAAGACTATAGATGAGCTGCATCTTAACCTCTGAATCGAACTCTTTAACTCATTTCAGATATTGAGGCTGAGTGAACCTGTCATCTTTGGCGAAATTAAAGCCTGATTTTCTCTGAGACCTTTACCGAGGAATAGAATAACTTTCTCTCGTGTAATTTGAGGTGCATGTCAATTTTTTTGGAAATTTCTTAAGGCTCCATATCATTGGCGCCACCAGGAGCTCTTCCATCTCTCTCGTTTCCCATTTGAATGTATAAGTAGGAAAAGGACAAGAAGATGGGGTTTTATCCCCTTGTCCATCCTTGTCCAACGTACGTTTCTTAATGGAGAAAAGAGAGAGATGAAGAACCTCTCGGTGCGATACTGCTCCATATGAAACAAATCCCCAGTGGTGACAAGAAGGATAATAGAAGTAGCAGAAATCCTATCTCAAAATTGCGAATTCGTTTCTCATCCATTTTAAAAATTGATTGGTGGCACAAAAGAATCCATTAAAAAAACTTGAGCTGATTCCAGGCGAAGCTTGTCCAGATTTCACTCCGATTGGATATCGCCACTAGCGCTGCTCCAAAAGTCAACATTTTTTGGATGAAATTGATTACCTTGCGCCAAACGTACACATTTTAGGAACGTCATTAGCACCTGCAAACACCTCAGGAAGAGATCTTGTAATTTTCAAGCTGAAATACTCAAAAATAAAGTTGGAAATTATACTAAATACAAAAAGTCCCTCAATATAAACCTCAAGGAGTGCAATGAGACATATAGAAATACTATCACTCGCACTTACCAGGCGAAACGAATTTCATAATTTACGGGTTTAATTCTTAACCAATTTTGCTTGTTTCGGGCTCAAAATATCCATAAGAAAACTTCGCAGGTGCTGACCTAATTAGATTTTGCGTTTTTTCTTTGGTGTCAACTTGAAATGCCGAAAACACGAATTTTCCCAAAAGCGACTAGTGGCGCAAATTGAAATCTGGAAAAGTTTCGCTTGGAATCTCCTTATGAGCACCTTGACTTTCCGCTAATGGGGCTCTTGCAAACTTTTGCTGTGAACAAATGAATAGTCCATTCTGATGTACAAAGCAGCATAAATTACGAAAATTACACTAAATAAGTCTAAAATTCAGTAATAAACCCACAAAACTTCTATAACGGCAATATCGTAATGGCGGAGAGACGCAGGTATCCTGGGAGATTCCGGTCTAATCTGTCACTTTCTCTACAGAAACACAGAGATACGTCTCAAATTAGATAGGAATCTCCCATGATACCTGCGTCTCTCCACCAGTAAGACCGATTCTGAGAGTGAATTTTGTGATGTTTCAGTGCATGTACTCATAGTCATTTTTACAGGTTTTTATGCAAAAATCAACTATTTAATCCCTTGTAGCCAAAGTTTGCAAGAGCCTCATTAGCATCATCATCTTTTACTAAATAATCTTTGGCGAATTTTCAATTTTCATTAGTTCAAAAAATAAGACAAAACTTGCTAGCAACCTTTAAATTTTAATTTTGAAGCGTTTCTCAGAGGAAAGCCAACGCTTTAATTCATTTTCACTTATTTTCACTGAGTAATAACAGAAATAACACATTGAAAAATTCTAAATATTATGAGTATAGGGGCTCTCTCTCTCTCTCTCTCTCTCTCTCTCTCTCTCTCTCCCCCTCTCTCTCTCTCTCCCCCCCCCCTCTCTCTCTCTCTCTCTCTCTCTCTCTCTCTCTCTCTCTCTCTCTCTCTCTCTCTCTCTCCTACACTTCTGAAACGACCTAAAGAAGAATGATACGCTGCACCTTATATATTTATTCCGTTCAAAACTCCCGAAGATACGAGATTTCGGAAAGTGCCTGCAGTGGCGCAATCTAGCGGATTGAAAGATCCTCAACTTCCGCCTGGGTGGCTGGAATCTCTTTAAGTGACAATAAGCCGGTTAAGCCAGCCTTTCCATCAGCATGTTTCGCGGCTCCCGCCAAGAATCTATCTCTTTAACCCCCCCCCTCCCCCCTCCGTCCACAAGGTCAAGTCTCAAGTGATGACTTTTTCCCGATTTTTAGCCCCTTCGCTCAAAAAAAGTGGGGGAGGAGTGGCTAGCTCCCCTTAAGCCCTTGATACGGTCCGCTTATGGCCGCCCATTTTGTATTTTTCCTCTTGGGGAGTCATGCTGCCTCCCTCCATTTAAAGGAGCTCGCCCTTAAAATTTTATTTAATTTTGTTTTTTGTTTTTTGTTTTTTTTTTTTTTTAGACCTCTAATTTATTGCCTCGATTTGTAATCTTACACGTGGAAAGATAAGCAACCTATCATCACCGCTCTCACATTTTTGAAGGAAAGCTCAAGGAAAAGAGGGAATATACATCTTCACGTTGTCGAACAGCAAGTAAGGACAACAGGCGCTTTGTTCTCGAAAAGGAGTCAACTAATCGATTTCTGTCAGTTTCGCCGAGTGTTGAAAGGTAGGTATTTTTGTTTTTTCACCCCCGTTTCACACCTTTGATCTTCTAGATTACGAGGAATTTTCTAGGTTGCTTCTGACTAGTCTTAAGGAAAATCGTCAAATATCAAATCAAAACAGGGTAAAATTCCTCTTTTCCTCGAGCTTTCTTTCAAAAATGCGTGAGCAGTGCCTCCCTCCAGTGACAGGAGTGTGTCGAGGGGGGGGGGGACAGAGTCCCTATAAATTAAAGAGTCTCGCACTGAAAAAAACCGATTGTCATATTACCGCCGATTCTAGTCATATTATTATTACCAGAAGCAACAACGATATGTGAACGACAGAAAGTCTAGTATGTATGTACTTCGACTAGAAAATTCTACTGTTAACACCGAAGTTTGGTCATAGAGCTAGAATTTCCAAAAAGTTTCAAGAACTATGGTACAAACTCTAGAATGGGTCTGTTGCACACTTCGGCTACAGCGTTTCAAAGTATCAATTCCTATGTAAAAAGCCGAGAAAATAACAATGGCAGCATCAGAAAACACTAAAATTCAGTATTAAACTCACAAATTGCGAAAAACACTAGACACTATTCACCCCTGTATCTTTCCACCACGTGCACGATATTTCGCGAAATTAGCGCGGCACATTCAAATAACCACGGCCGATTGTCATCACAGCTGACTTCGTAAACAAATAAACAGTAAACACTGACGGCGTCTGTTCGAATTCTTACGTTTCAATATCCTCAATTCTTCACAAAAGGTTGTGAAAGGTACGGAGACCGATATTTGTGTCGAAAACTTATCAAAATGAAGCAATAACTCACAGAATTTTCAAGTATGATTCCAACTTCGATCATCATGCTTGGAACTCCTGTGTGTTATTGTTTCATTTTCATAAGTTTTCGACACGAATATCGGTTTCCGTACCTTTCACAACCTTTTGTGAGGAATTGAGGATATTGAAACGTAAGAATTCGAACAGACGCCGTCAGTGTTTACTGTTTATTTGTTTATGAAGTCAGCTGTGATGACAGTCGGTCGTGATTATTTGAATGTGCCGCGCTAATTTTGCGAAATATCGTGCACGTGGTGGAAAGATACAGGGGTGAATAGTGTCTAGTGTTTTTCGCAATTTGTGAGTTTAATACTGAATTTTAGTGTTTTCTGATGCTGCCAGTGTTATTTTCTCGGCTTTTTACATAGGAATTGATACTTTAAAACGCTGTAGCCGAAGTGTGCAACAGACCCATTCTGGTAATGGCCCCATTGTACTATCCCTTACGTAGGATAACATGTTGTCATGCTGCTGGTAATTTTTTTTTTTTCAGTGCGCCCTACGGGGTTTTGATTCTTATTGGTTGCTGAATTTCAGGCTGTCACGGAGCTCAAGGAGGTATGCCCTGTACTATAGACTGTTTTAGTAGAGTGATAAATCGTATCGATTGCCGTTCGAGGGCCCTGGTTCCAAACAAACTCTGGTTCAATGTATAATTACCCCATAAGCGAAGCTTTTGAACGGAAATGTAGACTATTAAATCAAACAATTAATGCGACCTTTTTGCGATTATGAATTCTACGTCCTCAAAAATGCTTAATTATGTCTGGTTCCTTGACTAAAACTGCCGAAAACAGTAAGTTATTACAGATTAAACGTTGCATTTGTCGGTTAGAATCATGGGCGGATACAGGGAATTGTCTTTCTCTCTCTCCCTCCATTTGAACTTGTGTTAGAAAAGGACAGCAGAGGGGGCCATCACGTGACTTTGGCCCCCACTTCTGTCCTTTTCTAACGCACGTTTTCAAATGGAAGGAGAGAGAGAAAGACAATTCCCTGTATCCGCCCATGGTTAGAATCGCCCGAAATCCCGCCAATTCCACAACAACAATAACATTTGGGTGATTGCAACCTCCAAACGCAGCGTTTAATCTGTAATATCTTGTTGATTTCGGCTGTTTTAGCGGTGAAACCAGGCACAATTAAGCATTTTCGAGGAAGTAGAATGCATAATCGCAACAAGGTGTTTGATTTAATAGTTTAAATTTCCGTTAAAAAATCCGCTTATGGGGAAAATGCATTGAATCAGAGTTTGTTTGGAACCAGAGGCCCTCAGACGGCAATCGATACGATATATCGCTCTATACGAAAACAGTCTATTCCTCCATATTCGACCATTAATTGGAACGCCTCCTAGGCGAACCCAACCAAATCAGGAGGACGCGACGCCTCCGTCGACCTTTGTCTTCTTCTTTCTTCACGTGGCTGTCTCTCTTTCATATACAGGGACTCTAGGGAGCGCATGTGGGTATCCTTGCCCTGGGCGGCGCGGCACTCTCCGGGGATGGAAAAATCATTGTGAACAAGCAATTCAAAAAAAAGGTTATCAAATTTTGAAAGTGATCTCCACCGAGGTGCAGCAATTGATACGCAATCGATGCTCTGATACGTGTTAGAAGTCCTATCCCAAAGTGTGAAAACATGCGCGATCTGATTCTGGTTTGTTTCCCTCATTTTTTAACATCGAATATAAAAAATTGTAATTAATTCAGTGGAAATTGGTTTTAAATGAAAGTACCTACGAATGGTGTAGAGTGTAGCTATCTGGACACAGAATTCCAATACAACTACCCAGGTGAGAAAATTTGGCTTGTTTCTGCCAATGGGTCTATTGCAAACTTTTGCTACAGCACTATAGAGTGTTCAATCTTACGTAAAATCGCGTGAAAAGTCCTTCAATTGCATCAGAAAGTCATAAAATGCAGTATAGAACTCACTAGAGACGTTTAATGAAATCCAAGATGGCGGTAAAATATCGAGCAACCTGTATGCATGCACCACAAACATCCAAGGATAGCCAACCTCATAATATCGATCACACCCAATCACAACGTAAATAAACACATAACCTCTGAAGCTGTGAGGTTGTCAACATTGGCAATCCTTGGATGTTAAATGTGTATGGATACAGATTGCTCGATATTTTACCGCCATCTTAGATTTCATTAAACGTCTCTCGTGAGTTTACACTCGTATTTCATGACTTTCCGATGCCACCAATGGACTTTTCGGGCGATTTTATGTACGATGAAACAATCTTTATCGTTGTATCAAAACTTTGCAACAGACCCATCGTCCGTTTCTTTATCGTGCAAATCCTTCCTAAATAAACAAATACATCAATTTATGTGTCCAGGTTGATAGCCGCTCTAAAACACTTACACTTTCGTTGAAAACCAATTTCAAATGTATTTGTCACAGTTGCTTTTGTTGTTGTTGTTGTTGTTGTTTTTTTTTTTTTTTTTTTTTTTTTTTTTTTTTTTTAAATTTAAAGGTTAAAAAATATGAGGGAAACAAACCGAGCCTGTGTGAAAAACGCCCATAAGATATTTTGATAATAGCTGCCCACATGCTATGCCTCAACATCACGTCCTACAAATCCTCTCTATTGCCATAAATCTCGTTGCACCAAACCCATTGTATTTTTGGAGAAATTCTGACCGGGCCCTTTCTTTAAAATCACCCTGTATAATCCTGAAACCTAAGAATCGATTATTTCACGTATAGGTTCATGAATTGCACGAGCCGCTTCAGACGAAGTCACGTTAAAAGCGTTTTCCGGCGTGACCTTGACCGAATAAAACTCATAGAGGAAAGTAAAAAAAAACAACAAAAAAACAAAAACAAAACAAACAAAAAAGAGAGAGAAGAAAAAGAAGAAAGAACAAAATTCAGAGCTTAGCTTATTCACTCACGTCAGAGCAGCCGTTTTGCGCATAATTATTGACATTTTTCAATTCACCGATGATTCCACCGGTTGAGAAAAGAGCACACAGTTCAGTTCAGTGTATGACAGGAACGCCCGAAAATACTCCTGATATGTAATCTTTTCTCAGTCTGTGCAATCTTCGTTAAATTATTAAAATATCCGCAAGTTTTTTTTAAGTCATCGACTACTCCGCCGGTCGAGAAAATATTACAGATGCGAGTATTTTCGTGCATTACCGTCACACACCAAACTGAAGCATTACCGTCACACACCAAACTGAACTGTGTAATCTTTTCTCAACCGGTGGAATCATCGGTGACGTGAAAAATTCCATTAATTATACGCAAAACGGCACGATCTCTGCACGATCTCTTTTGTACATGCTGTATATATATGCATACAAAAAATCATCCAACAGGTCCATAGAAATTTGGGGTTTTCATGATGTCATTCGTTATTTGATTCTTTTCACTCAAAAAAAAAGAAGAAGAAGAAGAAGAAGAAGAAGAAGAAGAAGAAGAAGAAGAAGGAGCAGAACGATCGTCACCAGAGATAAAAAAAATTGCGGGGTCGAGTTGAAAGAGTAAAACACCAACACACTCTATAGGCTCACTCGTTGACTTTGTGTGGAATGAATCTTGATAAAACCAAAGTCGGGTCGACCTCTTCAAACTCCCTGAGTACCTGCTAGTGATAAGCACCCAATGTTGCCGCTCCTGCTTGTAATGTACTTACGGTTCGTTCGATGTATCGATCCGGTGTTTTCGATTTTTATTATATTGGAAATTATATCGATGGTAAAACTTTTGATACGTTGGAACAATCTGTCAATATTTTTAGCAAATAACGTTGGGAGTGTCACAAAAGATCCAAAATTTACCAGAGACATACAGTTCGTTCGATGTATCGATCCGGTGTTTTTGATGTTTATTATATTGGAAATTATATCGATGGTAACACTTTTGACACGTTGGAACAATCTGTCAATATTTTTAGCAAATAACGTTGGGAGTGTCACAAAAGATCCAAAATTTACCAGAGACTTACAGTACTGTACTTACAGTTCGTTCGATGTATCGATCCGATGTTTTCGATTTTTATTTTATTGGAAATTATATCGATGGTAACACTAGATACGCTGGAACAATCTGTCAATATTTTCAGCAAATAACGTTGGGAGTGTCACAAAAGATCCACAATTTTCCAGAGACAAAATAAAGACGTTGTATCAAATACACGAAATTATATTGAGCAGATTTAACGTGTGATTCCTCGCCAGTCTTAATTGAGAACCATTTGCACTGTGCACTCAATTAGACATAAAAGCGACCCTTTCCATGCGTTTAAATGGATAAAAATAAAACGGCTATCGTATTTATGCTCCATGCTTTTTGCCTTGAAATCTATGCAAAAGTATCGATTTCGTTGGGGTTCAGTGACCATTCTGAGGATCGATTATATTACATAGGTTTCAATGGAGAAAATCTTCCGTTGTTGCCACATTGCACGATTTGCCTTTGAGCCGTCCATTCGATTTTTTACAAGCCGTTGATACAGCACATGGTAAATAGGGTTGATTTATGTGTAAAACTACTTGAAAACAACCTTGGAAGCATTCAAAAGTTCCAAAATTGAACAATGGCGGATTCTGCCTTCGTGAATCGGAGGGGGGCATCGGGGCATCCCCCTGCTTCCATCCCTGAAATTAACTCACATAATCGATCAATGCTTTTAAACGAAAGTCCAACAAGTCTGTGAGTTACTGTATGGGGAAGTCGCTGGCGGATCCAAGATATTGCCCTTCTCTCTCTTTTCCTATTAGAACGCCTGTGTTAGAAAAGGATAGAAAGAGGGGGCGAAAATCACGTGACTGTCCCGGATTTGTCCTTTTCTAATACACGCGCTCTAATGGGAGAAGAGAGAGAAGGACAGATTCCTGGATCCGCCATCAGTACCTATGGGGAGTCCCATCTTATAAAGCAGCTTCTTCTATCCTGGAAAACGCAAATTCCTTATCGATTAAGGGGGTGCCCCGGTACCCCGGTACCCCACTCTAAAATATCTAATTTTTTCAATTTTCTCATTTTTTTGGGATTTTTTTTCACTTATTTTGTAGCCTGAAAGCTCCCGAACACGATCATATATTTGGTTTTGTCAACCAAAACCAAATATATATATTTAAAAAAAAAGTTATAAAAAATGTATACATGTTTGGTTTCGGTTTTTGTTTTTCCCTTATTTAAAAGTGTTGCAATTTTCCAATATTTTTGGACGCAAAAGTTTGAACTACTTTTGTTCTAAAATAGCTAGAGACCTCTGTTTTTTTTTTTTTTTTTTTTTTTTTTTTTTTTTTTTTTTTTTAAAAATAGGAAATTCTTAGACCTATTTCTTCAAAGAGGTTTTTTTTTTTTTTTTTTTTTTTTTTTTTTTTTTTTTTTTTTTTTTTTTTTTTTTTTTTTTAAAAAAATATTGCATAGTTATTTTTCCACAGTTCATTGAGAGTCAAAGAACTCTTCAAATTTTGCTTACTGAAAGTAAAAACAAAAAATTCACTACTAAATTTCAAAATATTGAAAATCCCTCCTTACAGAATTTAGAGGACATCCTAACCTTTCGAAAGAGCCAAAGATCGAGTGATTTGATTGATTAGACCCAGAGGAGTTCTAAATTTTGTGAAGGTCTATCTTTTGTCTAATAATCCTTATTTAAGGGGTAGGTATGCAACCAGCCTCGCCAATTTTTTTTTTTTTTTTTTTTTTTTTTTGGGAAATATTGAAAGTAGGATCAACCTTTGGGCAAAATTTCAGACTGCAAAATGCTTTAGTGAAGAAAAAAAAAATTCAGTGGGGTACCCACTACCCATCCTCCAGTGCATAGCCGTAGCCAGGATACTGTCTATCTCTCTCTTAGCCCATTTGAACGCATGTGTTAGAAAAGGACAGAAAGAGGGGCTGAAGTCACGTGACAGCCCCTATGTCCATCATTTTCTAACTCATGCGTTTAAATGGGCTAAGAGAGAAAAAGACAATATCCTGGCTACGGCTTTGCTCCAGTGCACTCTCTTGGATCGATATTTTGCATGGATTCCCACTATAGGACGGCCTCGTACAAAAGGAGCCAACTTTTCCGTTTGCGTTCTCTCTCATTTTCCGTTTGAATGTATGAGTAGAAAAAGGATAGAAAGAAGATGGTTTTATCCCTTTGTCTATCCTTGTCTAACACATGTTCTTCAATGGAGAAAAGAGAGGGATAGATAATGTCTCTACTGTGTGACAAACGGCAACAGTGGAAGAACAGTTGTGTCACTGCTTCCATCTTATCAAGCTCTTTTGCAAGTTGTTCTGTTATTTTCTTTTTCTTTTTCTTTTTTCTCATAGTTTTCAGAATATTTATTTTTTCTTTTGCATTTATCTATTCAAAGTAATGATCCCAATTTTTTTCCGTTGTTTATTTGTTTTCTTCTCGTGGTGCTTATATCAAGTCGCTAATATTTCGCATGCATATAGACCACGGACGTGCTCCACACTCTCAACCTGGGGAGTTTGGCATTTGATGTGTTTTTCCAAGCAGCCTGAGAGTTTTTCTTCATTTCTCTCTTTGTCTTTCTCTCTCCCTCTCTCCCTCTCTTTCTCTCTCACTCTCTCTCTGTATCTCTCTCCCCCTCTCTGTCTCTCTATAGCTCTCTTCCTTCCACTCTATCTCTCTTTCCATCTCCACTCTCTCTCTCTCTGTCTGTCTGTCTGTCTGTCTGTCTCTGTCTCTCTGTCTCTCTCTCTGTCTCTCTCTCTGTCTCTCTCTGTCTCTCTCTCTCTCTCTCTCTCTCTCTCTCTCTCTCTCTCTCTCTCTCTCTCTCTCTCTCTCTCTCTCTCTCTCTCCCTCCCTCCCTCCCTCTCTCTCTCTTTCTCTGGCTATTTAGATACATATGATTGAAAACGATGGCATAGCTTTAAAAACATCTAAAATCTACTCCTAAACTCAATAAACGCTTTCATTTGCGCGAGTGTAATGGTGGTATATGGCAGTAATAATGGGAGATTCCTATTTTAATTTCGTCACTTTCTAATTAGACACCAGAGTAGTGATCCACATCCGATTAATGGCCGTTCTATGACTGTGACACCTAGTGTGACACAGTTGTCAAATGAAAGTCCTCACTTATTGGTCACTTCCTGATGGAGTTACAGTATTTTAAGTTTGGAATCTCCCATTATTACTGCCCAAAACCACCATTACGCTCAAATATAAAGCGCAAATATAAGCGTTTATTGAGTTTAAGAGTGGATTTCGGAAGTTTTTAGTGCTGCCATATCGTTATTTTTGGAAGTTTTTACTCCAGAATCGACTATCAAATCGCGTATAGCAAAAATGTGCAACAGCCCCATTGGCCATTATGCAACCTCTTATAAGTCAGCAAACCCACCCCTTTCAAGAATGGCGGCCATTTAGATATTCGGAGATTCAGGGGGGATCTTCAGATAGCGGAGTCGTCATTTAAGGGGGCAGGGGGACACAAACTCTCCCAATGATTTGACACGTTTCGAAATTTAAGGTTAACAGGTTAAGAAAGCTTTCATATTCAGGGAAGGCTGTGAACAAATAAAATGTGTTTTTGCCTAACACGTTCTTAGCCCTTCATTGCATAGTATGTGACACCAGTGTCACATGATGAGTAAAGTCATGTATCAGATATTGTTATGTATATTTTGACTAATTTCAAATTGTATCACTAGTGTCACATCATAAGACACAAAAACGGGCTCAAACATTTTTCAAAAGACTACCAGCACTCATTATAATGCATAGCAAAGGAAATCAGGGTAGGGGAAAAATTTGCTCCCGTATCCAATTCAACCCCAATTTCAGTATTTTTACTATGTTTTATTTGGAGAATCCAATTAAACTATTTTTTTGTTTTTTGTTTTTTGTTGTTGTTGTTGTTGTTGTTGTTGTTGTTGAAAATTTTGATTTTTTCCCTTTCCCTGCCATTTCTTATGGCGTTAAAGCACGTGTAAAAAACGAGTGTAAAATAGAAAAATGAGATTTTTTATCGGAAAACTGTTCAATTATTTTATTTTTGCTAGTTTCCCCTTATATTTGTTCATCCAGTGCACTGAAAAATCCATTTTTGGTTGGAAAAAAAAAAAAAAAAAACAATCTCATGCAGTGAAGGTTTTTTTGTCATAAGATACCTCTTTCTCACCCCTCGCGCGGAATTTTCCATGGATTTTGACCTGCTGATTTCAAATGCGGTCTTAGTTTTTAATAAAAACTCGTACTTTTTCCCGAATTTCGAATTTTTTGCCAAGAAGACGTAATTTCGAATTTACGTAAGATCTAGGCCAGTTTAATGAAAACTGATGGCATTTTTGAAATCAGCGTCTCTAAATACATTAGGTTTAGCGATGATGAAGTGAAATTATAGGCGTAGAATTATTCTAAAACACTAAAAATTAATAAAATTAACACTGATGGATGGTGGATGTCGCGGACACATTATGTCGTTTTTGATGCTTACTTAAAGAACCTCGATGGTCAGAGGTTTTCATGGGTCAAACGCGAGAGAGGTAAAATAAGAAAAAAAGGTCATCGGTATTTTGCCCTCCCCATCCCCCGCAAAAGTTAAAAAAGACGCTCCTCTGATGCGAGTGTAAAAGTTTTTTTTTTTAATGACATGATTCGAACATACTACCGCTCTCTGTGGACAAAAAAGCAAAACAATTTGAAACTCATACACTTTGTAGTTCCGTGCTCATCCACTAAATAGAGATTGGAAATGGGTGAGAGTTCGGGTTCAGCGATCATCGCTTGGTGCCAGTGTTGCCAGATCGAGGGTAAAAAGCCGTATCGTCCCCATTTAAATCAATGTAAAGCGTGTACGGCTTTTTCACCCCAAGCTGGCAACACTGCTTGGTGCTCGTACATAGGTACTTACATACGTTGTAGTTAATTTATGTGGTTCCTCTTCCTTGCCATTCCGCGGCTGTTTTTGACTTTTGTCCGAGACGCGTCCAATGATTGATGTTCAGCTGCTTCTTGGGCGCGCGCGCCTACTTTTCAATACGTCTGGCTGTTCTATAAGATGTTGAGTGTTGACTGTTGTGAAATCGTTTCTCATCGATATAAATTCGTTCCCGTTTCGACTATGAGTTTTTATGCGATATTACCGCCCCGCGTCCTCTGAGGACATGTGCGCCCGCAGAAAAATTGCCATAGGGGGCAAAATTGCTGAACACCAATGGAAGGTCTCGTAGACACCACTTAATGACACAGAATAATACAACCAGAACGGAAACTCTGTCAGATTTTGAGGCAAATTCATTCCGCGTCCGCCATGTTGGGCTATAGGATGTTTACATCTGGATTCGTGCGCGAAAAAAAAAAAAAAAATATAGGACATTTTTTCAAATTTTCATTCTGAAATGCCAGTAGAATAAAAGTGAGGCCGGAAACTAAGATTTCTTTCCAGAATTTACAGGAATAAATGAGTTTCAACACAAATCACACGCGTCCGCCATGTTGAGATATAGGATCACAGTGTTGCCTCTTGGTGCCGTTAAATTCCAAACTTGCTTCCATTGGCTCTTATGGAAGTTTCCGTTCTGATTGTATTATTTTGTGCTAATGATAGAGGCAGGTTTGAGCCCCCCCCCCCCCCCGCAGAAAATGAGAAAACGCAATTTTTCTTCTATGGTATACTATTTTAGCTATTGTAGGTGTATCCCGTGCATCTAAAAGTAATAATAAGAATAATGCTTACGTGTTTGATATTATGAATGCAGTGACAACATATGATAATGGTGTAAAAAAAATACATTCAACTATTTTTACTCTCTCACTCAGGAAGTTTGAAATGGGGCCGTTGCACACTTTTGCTATAAGCGATTGAGAATAGTCGATTCTGGTGTAAAAACCTCCAAGAATAACGATGGCAGCACTAAAAACTTCCGAACTCCACTCCTAAATTCTAAAAACGCTTTTATTTGCGCGAGCGTAATGGTGGCTGAGGGTAGTAACAATAGGAGATGATTCCTATCTAACAATACTGTAACTCCATCAAGAAGTGACCAGTAATTAAGAGGCGACTTTCATTTGACACCGGTGTCGCTAGGTGTTGCGGTACCATTCATCGGATGTGGATCACTACTCTGGTGACTAATTACTCTGTGAATCATCCTTGTCAGCGAAGAAAGACTGACGAAATTAAGATAGGAATCTCCCATTGTTACTGCCCTCGGCCGCCATTACGCCCTCGCAAGAAATAAAAGCGTTTGTTGAGTTTAAGAGTGGATTTCGGAAGTTTTTAGTGCTGTCATTGTTATTTTACGAGGTTTTTACATCAGAATCGACTGTTAAATCGCTTTTAGCAAAAGTGTGCAACAGCCCCATTGAGAAAGTATTGCGATGTCTGTCAGTCTGTATCCAACAGGGCTGCCGTTTTGCGTATAATCAATGCTATTTTTCAATTCATCGATGATTCCACCGGTTGAGGAAAGATTACACAGTTCAGTTCAGTGTAAGACTGTAACGCACGAAAATACTCTGATCTGTAATCTCTCCTTAATCGGTGGAAACTCCGTTGATTAATTAAAATATCCGCAAGTTTTTTAAAGTCATCGACGACTCCACCGGTTGAGAAAAGATTACAGATGCGAGTATTTTATTTTATTACAGTCATGCACTGAACTGAACTGTGTAATCTTGTCTCAACCAGTAGAATCATCGGTGAATTAAAAAATAGCATTCATTATACGCAAAACGGCAGCCCTGGTATCCAAGCATAGCTTTTGAACCAATCGTCCATACGCATCCAAATGTTGCAGAGAAGTTGCTTTTAACATTCCCCAGAAAGACTTTTTTTTTTCTTTCGAAATTTTAAATTGTTAGCAAGATGTAAAGGATTAAAGGTTTTCATTATAATCAATGAGAAAATGGGTGAACATAGAGAAAAATTGGAATATTTCAAACGTAGGTGTTTGAATTTTGATGAAAATTGGGAAAAGCATTCTGCAACCAGTGGCGTCGCGTGCAATTTGGCAACCATGTATTCCATCCATTTAAACTCATGTAAAATATCGAATTCAGGGGGTGCACAGTGCACAAGGAAAATTCGATATATTTAATGAGTTTAAATGGAGCAGTTGCATTGTTGCCAGATGGCATGTGACGCCACTGTCTGCAACCAATCTACTGTAAAAGTAACCCCTTAAGAGGGGAAGGGGTCTGGGGTCTCCCCCAGAATATTATAGGGATGTATGGGGATCTCCCCTAGAATATTAAAGGGGGGTCTGGGGGTTTCCCCCAGAAAACACAATAGGGTCTGGGCCCCTTCAGATTCAGTTTGATGTGAAAAAGTGTATTCGGGGTATTCCCTACAGTTTATTTTATTGTTGCGAAAAATGAGTTAAAATTACAAAGTAAACTAATGTATCGAAGGAGGGGCCTGGAGGTCTCCCCCAGAATATCAATGGAGAGTCTTGGGGGGGGGGGTTCTCTAGTGGCGTAGCCAGGAATTTTTCTGGGGGGGGGGGGGGTCGGACCTCCGAGAATTGTCGGGGGGGGGGTCCATAGATACCAGAGACAAACAGAGACGGAGCACCAACTGGCTACAGCAGATGCACTCTGAATTCTCGCGCATTCAACAAAATAACTGTCAACGTCGCATGGTGTTGAATGTTGAGCACCCTCCTCTTCACTTCCCGCCTATCCCCCCCCCCCGTGGATTCCGAATGTCACCATTCAACACCATGCGACATCTCAAGGTGTTGACTGTTGTTTCACATATTATTTTGTTGAATCCACGAAAATTCAGTGTGCCTCAAATCTTCCCTGTGTATTTTAACGTAGTGCTCCGTCTCTATTTGTCTCTGATAGATACTAATTTAGTCAAATTTATGTCTGAAAACGCAAAAAATTACCTTTTTTTAGGGCAAATTTTGGTGTCAACGCCGCAGGGTTACCCCCTGCGGCGTTGGGGGTAATTTAAAGATTAAGTTTAAAGATTAAAGATTAAGTTTGATGTGAGAAAGTGTTAATCGTGGGGTATTCTCTACAGTTTTTTTTTTTTTTTTTTTTTTTTTTCATCTGACGTCAGTGGCGAGGCGTGCGATTTGGCAACGTTCCTTTTTCCTATCTAAACACATTAGAAAGGTCGAAATGCCTGGTCATCGCCGATGACAGTATGTAGCGTTCGACTTTTTTGGTGAATTCGAATGGTGTCAGAGCAATGTTGCCAAATTTCACGCCTCGCCACTGTCTGACGCTAAGCGGGTGAGCTGGCATCAGGGTTCAGGGACGAGGCATAACGTAATTAGTCTACACGATATGGCGAGGATAGGGTTAACCTGGACGGGACGCCACGCTACGCTTGCCACTGATGACTGGTGAGTTAATATGAATGGGATGGGCGACGCGTTGCGTTGGGTTCAGCTTCGTGAATGGACTAATGAAACAGTCGGCCTTGACAACTGGTCGAATCATTCATTCCAGACGGAATATAGTATAGTGCTCTGTTACTACTTACTTACTTTTTTACTGACGTATAAATTATTCACTTACTTATACTCACTCGCTTACTAACTTAGTTACTTACTTACTTACTTACTTACTTACTTACCTACTTAATTACTTACTTACTTACTGGTTACTTCTTCTCTTTTACCCTCATATTCCCAATGTCCATTTCATAATTACCCGTCTTAACCCTTCACTGTATGAGTTTTTACTTTCTCACTCTTAACTAAGTTATAAAAATTGAAAGAGCATTGCGATGGCGCAGAGATTTTCCAAGTGTTTTGTTTCGATACTTGGCCTCTCACGACTATCCCCCCCCCCACAAATTAATGGCCTTTCATCATGCCTAATACTATCCAAAAGAACATGCTTGCATCATGTTTATATATTTTTTAACCCCATCAAATTTACAGGGATTTATGAAAAAAAAAAAAAAAAAAAAAAATTGTGGCGTCTCTCAGTCTGTATACCGACATAACTTTTGAACCATTGATCCATATGCATTCAAATTTTGCACAGATGTTGTTCTCTAGATTCCGCAGAGGCGCTTTTTTGTGTTTGGTGTTTTTTGTTTGTTTTCTGTTTTTTGTTTTTTTTTTGTTTTTGTTTTTTTTTTTTTGAAATTTCAACTTTTAAGTTAGTTATGGAGAAACCCCGGTTTTCATTAAAATCAGAAATGGGTAAAAATGGTTGTAAAAAAGGAATATTTCAGGGGGTCTGGGGGTATCCTTCAGAATAGTTCAGGGGGGTCTAGGGGTTTCCCCCAGATCAAGTTTGATGTGAGAAAGTCTTCGTAGGGCATTCCCTACAGTTTCTCCCAACCAATTGGGCAGTTGCAAGGGTCTGAAACTTAGTGTTTTTAAGTAGATTCCATGAATCTACTTATTGCGGAGGGTGCGATGTTGGATTTTCCGGGAAATTTTATCAAATGAGCACGTTTCATGGTCCCCTGAGTGAGAAAATACCACTCGTTGAAAATTGTATATATATATATATATATATATATTTATATGTATGTTTCAGCCAGTTTTACCGTTTTTATGTACCACGATCCTGTTCGTAATTTTTGGTTTTTGTTCTTGAAATTTTTCTCAACTATTCGTTGGGTTGATTTCTTGGATGAGTTCGAAGATGGTGTAAATCCGATTGTTAGTTTTCGCGCTATGGGCCGTGTTTGAGTCGTGAAATGTGTTTTTGAGGTTTGTTTTTAGGAGTGTTTGTATTGAGCGTTTTTTTTGGGAAAATTTATGTTAACCGTTTTGTTACGCAACTTTTTTACTCGAGTCATTTTTTTGTGTTTTGCGTTGTAAGCGAGTTAAAGTGATGTGTTTTTCGGGTTTTTTGGCAGTGTTTTTATATGAAGAAATTGTTTTTTTCTTTCAAAAATTTTAGTATATATCGCTAAGGATGTTTTTAGTTCATATGCTCTTTGCCTTGAATTTTCCTTGTGTTTTACGTGTTTTACGAGCTATTTAGTTTCTTATGGGATTTTACAAGTGAAAGACAAGGATGGCGTATTGGTATAATTGCTCTTTCTTTGTTTTACACGTACACTGTTGCTTAGGTACGTTATTTATTTATTTTCTTGTTTTATCAGCTGCTCCTATTCAGATTTATTTCTCATTACCGTTACAAAGATTACACATTTTTCAATCTTAGTACTATAATCTTTTTCTCATGGTCATTTTTATTTAAATGTTGAACAGCTGATAAAAAAAAAAAGAAAATTGAATAATTCAAAGAAAATCATAACATAACCTATTTATTGAAATTTGTGAAAAACTTATATAACCTAGCTTTTATTTCTCACTTGCATTGTAAAGATTACACATTTATCTGTTGGTAATATAATCTTTTTCACAATCATATTTGGATTTTGAGCAGCTGATAAAATAAAAAAGAAAAATTCAGAGAAAAATTCAGCGAAAATTATAACCTATATTTAAATTTGTGAAAAAATGATTTAACCAAGCATGGAATCTACTTCGTCTTACCGGCCTGCCGGGAGGCATTTTTTATGAAGAAAATGATAATCCTTGATAAGCTGAGAACAATGGTGCCTTTGGTTCTTTCTTAAGTGTTCTGGTTTTGGAGGTACGCAGGTGTAAAGTTGTAAAAAATCGTGTGCGTAGTGACGTCACTATGCGGAATTCCGATTTAAAACTATGTATTTTGGGCCAAAATCTCATCTCTGGAACAATGGGACTTAATTAGGATCCAAATGCATCTTTGTTCTCAGCTCACCAGAAATTTTATTTTCTTTCTAAGAAACACAACATTTCAGACCTTCGCAAGTGCCTCATTGAGGCGGTGGCTGCAAACAACAGCACACGGTAAAACCTGATCTCAAGAAAACGCATTAAAAGTTTTCGTTAAATTGCTAATAATGCGTTGATATGATTCGGAAATCAGTGGCGTAGTGTGCAATTTGGCAACGTGGTAATTTGTCCATTTGAATTCATGAAAAAGGTCGAATGCGAAGGTGTTCACCGAACACCCAGTTGCTCGATCTTTTTCATGGGCTTAAATAGGCGAACTGCAACGTTGCCAAATTCCACGCCACGCTACTGTCGGAAATGAGTATCTTTCGTGGTTTTATGCTTTGAACCCTCTTTGAAGAGAATTCAAGGAAAATTTAAAAAAAAAAAAAAAAAAAAAAAAAAAATGGTTTGGGTTAGTTTGCGGTCATTTTAAAAAAGTGAGATTTGTGCGATTTTTGCACCCAACAATTACTTAAATGAACACAAATTTAACTGGATTCGACAGTTAAATGAAACAGTGGCGGCTCGTGCGATTTGGCAACTATGCATTTATCCCATTTAAATACATGGAAAACAATCGAAACTCGAGGAGGCTGCCAGCCTCCGCTTGAATCGATTTTTTACCTAAGTTTAAGTGGGAAAAATGCATGGTTGCCAAATCTCGGATATCCTTGGCTCCTCTCAGTGGCGAAGCGTGAAATTTGGCAAAAATGTATTCTCTCCATTTAAATTAACCAAAAAAGTCGAACGCTTCAGTCAATGGCGATGACCAAGCATTTCGACCTTTCTAATGTGTTTCAATGGGGGGGAAAAGGAACGTTGCCAAATGACACGGCTCGCCACTGGCTCCGTTGGCTCAATAATTAGTAATAATATGTACATTGTGTACGAGTAGATTTAGGGCCCAGACGAACACGGTAGGTTTTCCTCATCGCCACTATATAGGTAGGAACACACCCACACACACACAATACGCGTATGTGCTATTTTTGCACCCATCGATCCGATTACGCCGCGTAGAATCATCATCGTAACGTCACAATATTTGTAGGGGTGATTTCTCGGGTGTAATTTTCAATTTTGCTGTTGGGCGCAATAACAGCAAAAACGTGCATGCGGGCTGTCAATGCTGGGACCGCCTCAATTGTGGATTTTTCAATTCATCAATAGTTGTAACTGCTCAAATAATACAAGGGGGAAAAAAGTAAAAAAAATATATGGAAGGTTTTCGAGCAAAAAACTTTCCCATTTTTACTAGTGTTCTACACGTGCTGTAACACCATCGGAGAGAATGCGTGGAAAGAAAAAAAGTCAATATTTTCGAAGTCAATTTCAATTCCAAGTTTGAGTTTAATTTAATTTTTCTTTCTTTTTATTTTTCTCTCCCCCCCCTTCCACTAATATGATGGATTCTACAATAGGATTCTAAATTCTGATGATTAAAGTCTGTATATCGTTCCAAGTGGAAACAAGAAGATAGGTCTGTAATTTTAATCAGTGATTTTGAGTAAAATTTCATTCAGAATAGCGTGAAATTTCGTTTAATAAACCTCAATTTTTCAAAATGTCATGGGGGTGTGTCCCTCAACCTCCCATTGGGGATCTCACATCTTGCCCACTCCCCCCCCCCTCCCTGAAAAAGCAAAAGTCTAGTGGTGCCATGGCACCGTCATGCTTCTTATGGACTGTTTTAATGACGAACAAGAAATTTAAAATCCAAAAATCTGATTCGCTGACAATATACTTTTTTAATTGTGCAAACGACGCACAGTGTTCGGAGTGACCCGGATCTCTGGCAGAAACCTCAAATTTGAAATCGGCTCTGAAGTTGGTTTAAAGGCCTTACCTACCTTCTAAAGGGTATAGAACATGCATGTTAGCCATATTTGATGAATTTGGAAGCCCCATACTTGCCCCCACAGACATGTAAAAGTACCGGTTTTGACGTGAATTTTGAGTCAACTTGGGTGGGTTTACACATAATTGTAAAAAAACAATACTCTTTTACTCACATTCTTTTTTTTAGACCTCTGTACTTCAATTAGGACATATGAACTTACTTTTAAGCCGTTTAAACATTTATTTCATGTTTATTATGAGGGGGGCTGGACCCCTCAAAAATCGACTTTTCATCTGCATTTGCGCCCTTTTTGGAGGACGTTTAAAAAAATGCCCGGGATTGCCCGGCAAATCTAAGGCAAAGAACGTTCAGAAAAACATTTTTTCTGAACGACCCAGCAATAATATCCTGCCCCAACTTGCCCCCCTTTCATATTTTTTAATTTAAAAGTGCCTCTGCGGCTTGTGTGGGACTTAGTCATTTTCACGATCGTGAGATGAGCCATGTTCGCGTGTCAATATCTTTTTTTTCCAGCATTGCCCCCGGGAAATATGGTTAGGAAAGTTCAAAAAAACATTTTTTCTGAACGATCCAACAATAATATCCTGCCCCAACTTGCCCCCCTTTCATATTTTTGTGTTTAAAAGTGCCTCTGCGGCTTGTGTGGGACTTAGTCATTTTCACGATCGTGAGATGGAGCCATGTTCGCGTGACAATATCTTTTTTTCCCAGCATTGCTCCGGGGATATATGGTTAGGGAAGTTCAAAAAAACAATTTTTCTAAACGATGCAACAATAATATCCTGCCCCAACTTGCCCCCCTTTCGTATTTTTGTGTTTAAAAGTGCCTCTGCGGCTTGTGTGGGACTTAGTCATTTTCCCGAAAATAAAAATAAAAAAATAAAAATGAAATGTGAAAAATGAAATCTACCACTTAAAAAACCCCATAATACCAAGTTTCAATGAAATGCGAGCATGCTAGAGGTTTCCGCCAAAGATCCGGGTCGCTCCGAACACTGTGCGACGTCTCCCGCTTCTCACTACCTAAAAAACATCCATACTTAACGTTTAAATATTTCTTAACCATATGTAATAGGGAGGAGTAAATGCATAAAACTGGCGTCCGTCTGTCTGTCTGTCTGTGGGTGTGAAACGTAAAATCCAGCATAACTTTTGAACTATTGATCCATGTGCATCTTTCGCAGAGATGTTGCTATTAACATTCCCCAGAGGCAAGGTACTTATAATTAACAGGTAAGCTCGACTCGCTTCCCGCGTCATCCTCAGTGACGCGCAGTTCAAAATCACCGGAGCTAAAACGGCCGACAAAAGAAGAAAACTTTTACTCTTATCAGAAAGCATTGGGCTTCCCTCTCCAGGAAAGCAGAAAACAGCCTAGGTTTTCAGGAAAGAGTATAAGTTTTCTTCTTTTGTCGGCCATCTTGGCTATAGTGGTTTGAATTTCGCGCCACTGAGGATAACGTGGGAAGCGAGTCGAGCATACCTGTCAAATATAAGTACTTCGCCCCCAGGGCTGTCGTTTTGCGTGTAATCAATGCTATTTTTCTATTCACCGATGATTCCACCGGCTGAGAAAAGATTACACAGTTCAGTTCAGTGTATGACTGTACTGCATGAAAATACTCTGATCTGTAATCTGACCTTAATCGGTGGAAACTCCGTTGATTAATTAAAATATCCGCAAGTTTTTTAAAGTCATCGACGACTCCACCGGTTGAGAAAAGATTACAGATGCGATTATTTTAGTTCATTACAGTCATGCACTGAACTGAACTGTGTAATCTTTTCTCAACCGGTGGAATCATCGGTGAATTGAAAAATAGCATTGATTATACGCAATACGGCAGCCCTGCTTGCCCCAGAGGTACTTTTTTTGTTTTTGTTTTTTTGAAATTTTAATTTTTAAGGTTAGTTATGAATGAAAAATGGTTTCTTTTAAAATCCATGGGAAAATGGGTCAAAAAAGGGAAAAAACTTTGAAACCGACGAAAACTTTGAAATCGACATGTGATGACTGGTCAATTTTGAATTTCCCGCCAATTAGAATTAATTTAACATGGAATCAATGGATTTAAGCACGAAGTACGGCAACACCGCCATCATCAGTACCATCATCAGACACAAACGCACAAACCGACAGACACACTCACACTCAAAAAAAGTTGCTCCGCACAGACCGCCCGCGCCCGTCCACAGCGCGGCGTCCAACACCACACACACTCCTTCTCCTTCCGCATCAGCATAAAAGAGTAAAAAGAAGTCCTTCTTTACGTTTTCAGTGCGCATCAGTGTGTATCAGTGTATCAGTGTTTCAGTGTGTTTCCATATCCCGCCAAGGAGTGCCCGACTACCGACTCTACGCTCTCCCGGCTCGACAAAATTAATTCAAAGTATCAAGTTGTTAGTTCGCTTACGATAATATTTTTATCATTTCTTCATTTGTAATCTCACAGCCTCCGGTTCGTTTCTGTTTAATTTACCTTGTTTAGTGACGACGTCATTGAATCAAAACTGGGTCCAAACAAATGCTCCATCTCTCTCACTCCTGTGGATTTATACCCATAAGAATTTAGATCTGAATTATCAAATGTAAATTCATGCCAGTAAACAAACAGTTTTGTTAAATTTCACCGCGCTCATTTGATTCCGCGTACCTTTAAAAGTATCTTTTCACCCCGAGATACACTGAAAAAAAGAAAGTGCTGTATTTAACTCTTTTTTAGTTAAAAGTGTGGACAGTGTACACCACTAAAAAAAAAAAAATTGTTAGTTTGACTGTTTTCAATAGTTAAATTACCTCTGTGCCGCGTTAATTTAACTAATTTAAACAGTCAAACTATCAGTTTTTAAGTGGTGTCTGCATACTTTTAACTTAAAAAAAAAGAAGTGCTGAATCCAACTCCTTTTTAGTTAAAAGTATGGACACCACTTAAAAACTGTTAGTTTGACTGTTTTCAATAGTTAAATTGCCTCTGTGCCGTGTTAATTTAACTAATTTAAACAGTCAAACTATCAGTTTTTAAGTGGTGTCTGCATACTTTTAACTAAAAAAGAGTCACATGAATTCAGCACTTTTTTTCAGTGTAATTCCTAAAGGATCACAAGTGAATTTACAATCACAGTTACACCGAAAGATGTTCTATGTTTTTTCCTCGTCTTACTAACGGTCTCTTATGGGCGTATATCACTGCCGCTTGGTCACTCGATCATCTTAACCTCTCTTCGTATACCGAAGCTTGCTTGAGGTATACCACGTGGTGTGATGATGCCGGTGAGCCCACCAAGGATTTTGTGCCCATAAGAAACTGTGAGTGAGACAAGGACTTTCTTCGATATGACTGTGATTGTAAATTAATGCGAGATGTTTCGAAAATGTCGTTGAAACGTAATTATACTTTTTGGTACTAACGTCGAATCCAATGTGGTGTAATAAAGTCTGAAAGAACTTGTTGTTTTCTGTAACGAATTTGCATTTGAAAATTTAGATTCTGTTTCTTACCCGTGTAGCATTTTTCAATCTAAATGTTGCAATCTATGGAAACAAAGTTGCAATAAAATGACAGTTTTTTAACAATTTATGGACACTTCTCCTTCTCCAAGTTGCAATAAAGCTGAAATTTTTAGGAAAAGAAAAAAAACTGTGGAAAAAAAGCAAAAAAAAAAAAAAAAATAAACCCAAGAAAAAAAAGCCAGCTCCAAAAAACTGCAATTTTTTTGCCATTTTGTGACAACTTTTTCGCTTTATATTTATTACTTAATGGTCAGATGATAAAATTGCCGAAATTTGACGACTATTTTCCGATAAATTTCAATCCATGCTACATGGGTATGGGGGAAAACCCACGAGAGCGAGTGAAATGGAGCATTTTGTTTGGATCCAATTTTTCTTGGTGTGACGTCGCACTGAACAGTGAACAGTGAACGCAGCTCTATTCAAATATCAATTGTGCGTTCGCTACGATATAGTATCTTATCATTTCTTTATTTATAATCTGGCAGTCTCCGATGTTCGTTTTAGTTTAATTTCCTTGTTTGTTTTTATTTGTGTGTGTGTATGTTTGTTCGTTTTATTGATTTGTTTGAATTGAATAGTAAATCGAAATATATTTGAAATCAATGGAGGAGCTTTTGAATAGTTTGTTTAATTGGCGCCCGGCGTCGGACATCACACCGAAAACGGAGGAGTGGGCAAACTTCGAGGTCGAGAATAAAAAGCTCGCGAAAAAAGTGAACGTTAAAATTCAAACGATAACGCCTGATCAGTACGAAAATGTGATCGGTTTCATGACGCAGTGGTTTCTGCAGAACGAGACTTCGTCAAAGTGAGTTTGCTGTTTTTTTTGTTTTTGTTTTTTTTTGTTTTTTTTTTTTTTTTTTTAGATTTCTCGAGGATTTCGCGGTGCGGAATAATGATGATTAAAATACTACTATGGGGGAGGGGGTGAATAAAACGTCTCCCCCCTCCCTCTTCTTAATCACTGTAAAAAATACGTTTTTTTTTTGTTTTTTTTTTTTTGGACTTAATTATCATTCCATTTTAGGAGCTCTTTAGAATAATCATGTACAGTGGCGTACGTCGCATGCCATCTGACAATAATGTGCCTCCTCCATTTAAAAGCATTTCATATATCGAATTTACTGTGTGCGCTGTGCATCCCCTGAATTCGACCTTTTACATGAGTTTAAGTGTGTAGAATACAGTGTTGCCAGATTGCACGCGACGCCACTGACCCTGTATAAAACAGAGTGTTTGTTCGTCCTCAAAAAATATCTCATTTCATCATTTTCATATAAATAAACTAAGTCTAATATTTTAAAAGCAGTGGCGGCTGGTACTATTTGGCAACAATGTCTTCGCTCCATTTGACTCTATGTTCAACAATCGATCGCTGGGGAAGCGCTGCTTTTCTCTTTCGTATCGATTGTTCTACATACAATCAAACGGAGGGATAACATTTTTGCCAAATCGCACGAGCCGCCACTGTATAAAAGTTTAAATAAAGGAGAACCTAAATAAAAAACCTGCCGGTAATTTAAAGAACAAGTTGAATTATTATTTTAGCTACTTAGTTACCCTATAAAAAGAAAATGTTTAAAAAAAAAGTAAATAAATAAATAATAATAATTAGCATATTTCAAAGCGTAATTTCGTGTGTTTCTGATGAGTTAGGGTGATTTCTAGCGAAATTTTATCCAGATTTCATTCCGATGGATAGCGCCACTAGCGCTGCTCAATAAGTTAACAGTTTTGGCTGAAATTGACGACGCTGAAAGTACAAATTTGAAGCAGAGCTGCCGATTTGCGTAGATTTAATGACATTTTTAAATTCACCAATGATTCCACCGGTTGAGAAAAGGTTACATAGTCCAATTCAGTGAATGACGGTAATGCACGGAAATACTCTGATCTGTAATCTTTTTTCAATCGGTGGAAACACCGTTAATTAATTAAAATATACCGGTTGAGAAAAGATAAAAGACGCTATTATTTTCGTGCATTACAGTCATACACTGAGCTAAACTCTGTAATCTTTTCTCAACCGGTGGAATCTTCGGTGAATTTCAAAATGTCATTAAATCTACGCAAATCGGCAGCTCTGATTTGAGGAACGTCGCAACACCTGCAAAAATTCACTTCAGGAAGATATCCTAAAAGTTATCTCAAAGCTGAAATACTCAAAACTATAGCTGGAAATGAGGAAATACGAAAATTCCCATGAACTTCAATTATAGTGCAAGTGAGGCATCAGATAGACATACTATCACTCTCACTCACTCGCACTCTCTAAGCTTATGGCGAAACGAATTTCACAGTTTATGGCTTTAATTCTCAACCAATTTTGTCCATCCGAGGCTCAAAAAATCCACAAAAAATTAATCAGGTGCTCGCGTTCTCGGGATTTTGCGTCTTTTCTTTGATTTCAGTTTAAAATGCCGAAGTCGCAACATTTCCGAAAAGTACGACTAGTGGCCAGTGGCGTCGCGTGCCATCTGGCAACAATGCAACAGCTCCATTTAAACTCGTTAAATATATCGAATTTTCTTTGTGCACTGTGCACCCCCTGAATTCGATCTTTTACATGAGTTTAAATGGATATAATACATTGTTGCCAAACTGCACGCGACGCCACTGCTAGTGGCGCTATCCGACCATCGGATTGAAATCGGGAAAAGTTTCTCTGGAATCACCTGGAGCAGGTTGTGCTTCTTCGCCTGCCAATAGGACTGTTGGAGGGGCTTTGGAGGAGCGCACTTTTGATTTTGAGAGTACTCATTAAAGGGAATTCGCAATAGTTGTTGTGTGTACACAGTGCTGCCGGATTGGGGTGAAAAAGCCGTACGTTTTACATTGATTTAAATGGGGACGATACGGCTTTTTACCCTCTGCAACACTGCGTGTACATAAAACCAAATATAAGCACCTCCAAAGACCATCTTCTTTTACAGCGTCAATTAATCAGAACGAGCATAGCTCTTGTTTTACTTGCTGTTATTGCAGCCGTCCCCTCAATTAGTTCAACGAAATAATATTTCCAAAACATTTCCGACAGATTTTTTAAAAACCATTTTACCAACATTTTTAAAGTATTTCCTAAATCTTTTCTTGTAAATCCAGTCTTCAAGCTTTTTTTTAAAAAATAATTTTTAAACATTTTAAAAAAATTCCTTAAGAAACTTTTTTTCGAGTATTTTTTTATTTTTTTTTTAAAGCAAGATTTCGTTTATAGAACCTTGATTCTTACGTAAAATTCGGTGAAAATAAGGATGCGCACATGAAAAACGTTCAAAATCCACCCATTAGCTCAGGAAATCACTTCAATTTCAAACAGCCCGCGCTACACTAGACACTATTTGCACCGGTATACTACTACATAGACGGAACCACCGTGCATAAGTAAACAACATCGTAACTACAAAATTATGGAATTCCCTTCTAAATACATGAACTATTGGCTGCATTTGCTATCTGGTCTTTTCGGTTTATCAAAGATTATAAAATAATATAAGAAATGTACGCATCTAATAAACGAAACATTCCAATGTTTGTAAGTTCTGTTCATGTTTACATAAACGAGATGGTTCTATCTATGTAGTTATAAGTCGATGATATAGTGTCTAGTGTAGCGCGGGTTGTTTGAAATGGAAGGTATTTTCTGAGTTAATGAGTGGATTTTGAAAGTTTTTAATGTGCGCATCGTTATTTTTGCCGAATTTTACGTTAGAAACAATGAGTTATATTGATGTAGCAAAAGTACGCAACAGACCCATTCCTCTCTATCGCTTTAGCTCGTTGTGCAAAAATCAGCCGAGTACAGAAGTTAAAGATGTGAAGACTTGAAGAGAGTCCGTTGAAATGCTAATTTTTGCGAAGCTCAATCGGCATTTACAGAAGAGACAATAAGAGAACAAAAGTATCAGGAGAAAAATAGTTTGAATGCATAGTTTAACAATCTCTTTGTTGTTCAGGAATTGAATGACCGCAAGTAAGGATTGAAATTTACATCTCACGTGCATGCCATATCAAGTTCATTCTAGGAGGCCTCATGGGCGTAATAATGGAGCTGTTGCAAACTTTAAGCAAATTTTAACGATCGAATATCATTCACTTCAAGAATTAAAACTGCTGCTGATCGGTGAAAAAGCTGGCCAATGAGAGTCGAGAATGAACTTCTGAATGATATTCGCGTGAAAATGAAAACTGCGATAATAATATATAATAATAACATAACCTCTAAATCAGCTCTGAATGACACGGCCATTTTTAACAAAAAAAACTAGCGTTTCCGAAGCTAAAATTATGTTTGTCTCATAGGAAAATGACTTCTACGCATGGTCTGTACAGTAAACTTTATTCGAAAAGTTCGTCATTTCCGAAATTATCGTGGCGAAAGGAGTCAAAAAGGATAGAAGATGAGATTTCTGACAACGGTTGCAACAATTCGAAAATCGAATCTACCTCCGGAGGTGAATTCGAAATTTCCAATTGTTGGAATTCAACGGTCTCCGGTGAGACCAACGAAACAATCGAAATATCATCAAAATAAAATGCAAATCCATCGAATATCATACGACGGTGAATGATATTCGATCGCTAAAATTTGCGTTTTTGCTACAGGCTTATTAATCGTTGATTACGGGGTAAACCCCTGTAAAAATGACGATAAGCGCATTGAAAAATCACGAAATTCACTCCCTGCATTTCAATGCAATGCTTTCAAACGCGAGACCGTAATGGCAGTGATTAGCGCCTACATCTTATGGCAATTGTGTGATTCTTTCTTCTTCTTCTTGTGTGGTGTCGCGAGAACACCTCGTGAGGATGGAGCTGATTGAGATAGGGAAACCCAGTATATAAACGGGTGTTTATTAATCGCAACCATTACTTACGGTCTCGTGTTTGAAAGAATGGGTCTGTTGCGTACTTTAGCTACATCAATATAACTCATTGTTTCTAACGTAAAATTCGGCGAAAATAACGATGCACACATTAAAAACTTTCAAAATCCACTCATTAACTCAGAAAATACCTTCCATTTCAAACAGCTCGCGCTACACTAGACACTATATCACCGACTTATAACTACATAGATGGAACCATCTCGTTTATGTAAACATCAACAGAACTTACACACATTGGAATGTTTCGATTAGATGCGTACATTTCTTATATGATTTTGTAATCTTTGATAAACCGAAAAGACCAGACAGAAAATGCAGCCAATAGTTCATGAATTTAGAAGGGAATTCCATCATTTTGTAGTTACGATGTTGTTCACTTATGCACGGTGGTTCCGTCTATGTAGTAGTATACCGGTGCAAATAGTGTCTAGTGTAGCGCGGGCTGTTTGAAATTGAAGTGATTTCCTGAGTTAATGAGTGAATTCTGAACGTTTTTAATGTGCGCATCATTATTTTCGCCGAATTTTACAGAAGAATCAAGGTTCTATATTGCTGTAGCAAAAGTATGCAACAGACCCATTTCATAAGTCTATGGGAGTGGATTTTGTGATTTTTTAGTGAGCTTATCGTCATATTCCAAGGGTTTTACTCCTTGATCTACTATTACTAAGCTGTTGCAAACTTTTGCTACAGCTTTATTGCGAGGAGGGAGGGATGGGGAGGGGGGAGGGGGTGAGGGATTTGCCCCCACTCCTAGAAAGTCGCAAAATAATAAGAATTGCGGGGGTAGAAAAGGAGAAGAAAACGAAAACTTAGAGGAATGCTGCTCAAATGTTTTTCTTTCTTAAACTTTTTATGATAAATTATCAAAATCGCTAATTTTCCCCCAAAGAATGTAAGAGGAATCGTGTGCAGAAATAAAATTGAGAGCAGGCATGTAGTGGCTTACAATTAGTGTGCAATTTGGCAACGTTACAGTCCGTCCATGCAAAGCCATGAAAAATATCGAACTATTGGGTATTCGGTGAACAATCTCGCATTCGACCTTTTACACGGGGTTTAAATGGATACATTCCAACGTTGCCAAATTGCGCGACGCTACACCACTGTGAGCGAGGCGAGGGAAATTTATTTTCTAATTTTTCTTCTAATGGGGCTGTCGCACACTTTTGCGACTTGTGACTTAAGTGTTGATTCAGGTGCAAAAACCGACGAAAAAAAAAGGATGACGTATAGCATAAAAACAAAAAGTGCGCTCTTTAGACAACAATCTTCATTTAATTGCCATTTCTCTCTGAGAAATGAGGCTGTTGCAAAGGTCTGAAATGTTGTGTTTTTTATAAAGGAAATGGAAGTATACTTGATGAGCTGAGAGCAAAGATGCCTTTGGCTTCGAATTAAGTCCCATTGTTCCGGAGATGAGATTTTTGCTGAAAATGCATTGCTTTAAATGTGAATTACGCGTAGTGACGTCACTGCGCACACGATTTCTTACATTTCTACACGATCGTATCTCCAAAACCGGGACACTTATGAAAAAAAAAAAAAAAAAAAAAACCAAAGGCACTATTGTTTTCAGCTTATCAAGTAATAGATATAATTTGCTTTATAAAAAACACAACATTTCAGACCCTTGCAACTACCCTATATTAATAGTATCGCTCTTTCTGGAGAGAGCTTACCCGTTGAAAAAATTGACACATTTACCAGACATAATCGACAACATGTGAGTGCTCTAAAACAACCTAAAGTTACGTTTCGACGGAATTAAATAAAAAACATTTAATTAAGGAGTTTCTCAGACCCCTCCCCCCTCTTAAACTAGGGAATGTTCTCCCAAATCCCCTAATCATACGCCCAATTATCAGTGAAACGTAGGTGGATAGCGCTCCACTTTCTCGTCGAACGGATCTCAGGAATTTGTCTTGCTCTCTCTCTCTCCTCCCATTTGCACACGTGTGTTAGGAAAGGACAGAGATAGGGGCTGAAGTCACGTGACGACCCTTATCTAGTATCCTTTTCTAACACACGTGTTATTGTAACTGCTCGGTGGAGAAAGAGACAAATTATGCGGATACCCTATACTTAGAGACCCATGGCGGGTAGGTACCGAGTTGATGTAATAATGAAATCCATCGATTAGACCGAAATAAAAGCAACAACATAATAATAAACGGTTTCAGAACTCAGTCACAGCAAGAACGTATGTAGCAATTGAGCAACATTAAGAATTTAATATGAAAAATGATGACTACACGGAAAAGAACGTGGTTAGTCACTGCAGGCGTTGTCAAAATTTGGCAACCGATTCTTCACTTTATTCTCCACGTGGCTGACTCAACCCTCTAAGGGCCAGGGGCCGAAAAATGTTGGTCCGAAATGGTCAAACTACATTGGTGGATGGTGAGGATTCGAGCATGCTAGTAAATAGTTTGCGGCCTCACCATTCATCCAGGAGGAGTAGTATTTCGGACCAACATTTTTCGGCCCCAGGTTATTTCAAAAAGACGACACTCTTCCATTTATGAAGGGAAGGTAGTTAACTGTTCGTACTCGGGGGAGTTGGAATTGCCTATATGACAGATTGAAGGCGCCCGACCAAAACCTTGTCCTGAAGGTGTTTTCATCGCTACTAATCGTGTTTATCCGGAATGGAGACTGTAACAATGTGAAGAAGACTAGAGGAGAAAAACGAATAAACTCTGGCTTGGTCCATAAAGGGTTAAAGAATGATATGAAAAGTAAACACAAATTTCGGATTTTTGTCTTTCATGGCTACAAAAATCTCTTAATTTTTTTCTTTTTTTTTTTTTTTACTTTCAATCCTTTCTTTTGAGCGAGCCACGTATTTAAAAAAACGAAGTCAAGTTGCCAAATTTTGACAACGCGAGAAGTGACTAACCAGGTTCTTTCTGTATGGTCTTCAAATGCTAATCGACTGTTTCAGTAGAGCGATGTACCGTATCGATTGTCGTCCGAGGACCTCTGGTTCCAAACAGTGTTGCCAGATTGGAGTGAAAAAGCCGTACGTTTTACATTGATTTAAATGGGGACGATACGGCTTTTTACCCTCGATCTGGCAACACTGGTTCCAAACAATCTTCGATGAAATGTATTTTAACCCATATGCCCATTTTTGAACGGAAACTTAGGCCATTATATCGAACAATTTATGCGACTTTTTAAGGATTATGAATTTTATTCTACGTCCTCGAAAATGCTTAGTTATGCCTGATTGCCTGGTTCCCCGACAAATCAACAAGATATGCCAGATTAAACTTTTCGTTTGGAGGTTAGAATCACCCAACCATTGCACTCAATGAGCTATACCTGTAGCTAGAGTGGCTAATACGTGTTTTGAAAGTGTCAAGTTGGCCATAAGGCCTTCGTACACCGTACACGCGCAAAGTAGGATCGTAAAATTGGCATCCCGAGGTGACAGGGTTGCTACCCGACTCTTGGGCTATGACAACCTATTGAAGTGTTGCCATTCTATATTTTTCGAAATTCATTTATCGCCCGCTCAGGTCTCAAGTTAGAACGAACAGACTAAAGTAACTGACACTCCGTTATCTTGAATATATATTACTTTCGGCCTATAGTTTGACATTAATTGAACGATAGCGCTCTGGAGGCAAAAATTGGCACTAAACGCTGAAGAATCACCTTAAGGTGATTCCAGGCGAAACTTTTCCAGATTTCAATCCGATGGATAGCGCCACTAGTCGATTTTTGGTACAGTGACTGGATAAACCACAGTGCGGCCATTTGCCCTCCACCCCTCAATAGTGCACCCACTTTAACATGGGCAGCATGGGGAGTAGGATTGTTCCTGGGTTTCGGAATGAAATTTTCTCTACCCCCCGTCTGAAAATAGTCATTAATGCTATGTATAAACCATTTTTAGGGCGGGGGGTTGCGATATTTTTTACTAGTGACTCAGGAAAGCACTTCCTCCCTATGGCGCCCGTGTTAAGTTGGGTGCGCATCTGCGGGGGGTCAGTTACGGGGAATCCTTGATTTCTCTTGATTTTGCGAACCAATATGTTTCAAATTTGACAGAAGAACTTCTGTCGTGTCTAACTTGCCTACGAGAACCCTATAAAACTGTTAAAATACTTCTAAATGCTCAAATTCGCGATGTAAGGAATCCGACCAATCAGAAAGACGACCAAAATGACCGCACTGTGGTTTATCCAGTCACTGTAATTTTTGGAAAAGTCGTGTTTTTGGCGTTTTAAACTGAAACCATAGATATAACGCAAAATCCAATAATGTCAGCACCAGCAAATTTTTTTATGGATTTTTTGAGCCAAAAATGAGCAAAATTGGTTCAAAATTAAAGCCGTAAATTATGAAATTCGTTTCGCCATAAGCTTAGTGAGTGAGAGTGAGCGCGAGTGATGATACGTCTATCTGCCTCACTCGCACTCATTGCGGCTTACGGGAAGTTTTGTAGTTCATAATTTCCGGCTGTATTTTTGAGTGTTTCAGCCTGAAACTTTCAGGGTATCTTTCTGAAGTATGCTCGCAGGTGCTGACGTTCTTGAAATTTGTGTTTTTAGCGTGAATTCGTCAATTTTAGCCAAAAACTGTTGAATTTTAAGCAGCGCGACGTGGTGTCCAAAGTTGGAACTAATCGACCCTGGAAAAGATGAGCCTTCGATCGATTAATTGTTTTTTTTTTTTTTACAGAAAGACAAAGTCAACATCTGATGGCACTTACAACCAGTGGCGTAGCGTGAAATTTGGCAACGTTGTAATGTGTCCATTTAAACCCACGTGCAAGGTCGACTCCGAAAGATGCTCACCGAGCACCCAATAGTTTGATATTTTTCATGGTTTTAAAAGGACGAACTGCAACGTTGCTAAATTGCACGGTACGTCTCTGCTTACAATATTATGAATTTTCACTCATTTGTCTCATGGTGTTGACCCACCAGAGATTACTAAGCCAAAGAGATATGGCAAGTCCTATCCCCGCCATGTTAGAAAACCGTTAATCGACATTTCGTAAAAAAAACCTTCAAATAGGCCGTGATACAATACGGCGTACCACCTGGTGCCCCTGGTGGACCATTTTTTGTAAACACTGATATTACTGCTGTTACTGGAAATAAATTCAAGGCACACACTTTTCTGCATTTTTTAACTTTACAAACACGTTGACAAAATGGAAAATGTCAAGGGAAAAATTTGACCACTAAAAGTCCCACTGAAACTTTCATCAAAAGTCATTTACTGGCAGCCGAACGCACTTCGGTTACTTTCAGAATTGTTTACAATAAAAATGGTCCACCAGATCGTATGCCAGTTTGCATACTTCGCTGGAGTCGATTAACAGTTTTGAGCAGTTCTGCCATATCTCTTTAGCTTAGTAATCCACAACCAATCACAATCTGGCTGGTTGCCGAAGATTGCCGAAAATGCTCACTTTCCAACATCGCGGGCCCGAAGATATCCGAAGTAAAAAAATGTTTCAAAATGAATTTAACGTCTGCGTTTTGATTGTCTATAGTAACGCGTTATATTTTTCGTATTTTCAGGGCTGCCAAAATTTTGGAAGATGAGATCTCAACGGCCATTTGGCAAGGATTATGGCTGAGAACTTTTCAGCAGGGCATTAGTGTAGTTGCGATGACAGATGAAGAAACACCCCAAATCGTCGGAGCTCTAGTTATTTGCGCCGTCTCAGAGGCTGATCAAGTGAAAGAGGAGGTAAGCAGTGTTGCCAGATTGAGGTGAAAAAGCCGTATGTTTTACATTGATTTAAATAGGGACAATACGGCTTTTTAGTACCCTCGATCTGGCAACACTGGAGGTATGTCTAATCAAATGGGGCTGCTTTTTATCTTAATTACAATTATTTCTAGTCGTTGCAGCGGGATAGTGGGAATGGGTCTGTTGCAAACTTTTGCTACAGCGATATAGAGTGCAAAATCTTAAGGAAAATCACGTGAAAAGTCCATTGGTGGTATCAGAAAGTCATAAAATGCAGTATTAAACTCACGAGAGGCGTTTAACTGAAACCCAAGATGGCGGTAAAATATCGAGCAACCTGTGTGCACGCACCGTGAACATCCATGATGGCCAACGTTAACAACCTCACAGCATCTCACCATACAGGTTGCTCGATATTTTACTGCCGTCTTGGATTTCAGTTAAATGCCTCTTATGTGACTTTGTAATTGCATTTTATGACTTTCTGCTGCCGCCAATGGACTTTTAACGCAATTTTACATGAGATTGATCACTCCATTGCGCTGTAACAAAAGTTTGCAACAGACCCATTGGGAATAGTGGGAATTGAAAAAAATGTCTCACATTTTTGGATATTTTTCTGTGGCTATTTTTCGAAAAAACAGTGCCAATTTCAAGAAAGCACAACAAATTGAAAAACGACTTTTTAGGTTTTTTATTTTTTTTTATTATTTGTCAATAAAATATGAAAAATTGAACTACTGGACCTAAAAAGTCTTCCAATTTCCAACATGGTTATAAGACCATCCTATTCTTCAGTCACTTGTCCCAAATTTTTGGACATTTATGGCAATTCCAAAAAAATTCAACAAATTGGCAAACGACTTTTCATTTATTTATTTTTAAATTTTTTTCTGTCATGTTATTGAAATATGAAAAATTGAGCCACTGATCCTAAAAAGTCATGCAATTTCCAACATGATTATAAGACCATCCTTAATCATATGTCACAAATTTTTGAACATTTATGGAACTTCCAAAAAAATTCAACAATTTGAGAAACGACTTTTCATTTATTTATTTTTTAATTTTTGTTTTGTTTTATGTCACTAAAATATGAAAAATTGAAGTAAGTCTTAAAATTTCCAGCATGGTATTAGACCATCTTTAATCAGCTGTCACAAGTTTTCGGACATTTATGACAATTTCAAAAAAATTCAACGAATTGAGAAATACCCTTTTGTTCATGTTTTTTTAACATTTTTTCTATTATTTGCCATTAAAATATGAAAAATTGAACAACTGATTCTAAAAAAGTCATACAAAGTTTCAGCGTGGTTTTAAGACCCTTTTTCATCAAATGCAATTTTGGATCACAAATTTTTGGATTTCTATGACACTTTTTCAGAAAAAATGGCAATTCTAAAAACAATGAATGGAACTACTGAAAAACGACGCAACGTCTTACTTTTTTTTTTTTTAATTTTTTCTTTTCTGTATCATTTTAGTATGAAAAATTAAACCACTGATTTTAAATAGACTTGACCGTTCCAACAAATAACTTATGGAACCGGTTGGTTTTTGTCCATAACCTCAAAAATTAAGGAGCCTCAGAGACTATATACAAATTGAAGACTGGTACATCCTCCCTTTTGGCAGCTAATTGATTTTCTGATTCCGTGTGTCTTTAATATACTCCAATACTTCTAATATACTGCCTTGATTTGGTTTGCAGTGCATACCAAATTTCGTAATAAGATCTGCAAAGAGCTCATCACAGTTGATCAAATAGTAAAAATGGGTGAGGGAAGAATGGTACTTATTTAAAATTTTGAACGTGATTTTCTCAAAACCGATTTTCGTTTCACCCGCCTCTGTGCAGTCCTGCATAGTTGACCGCAAACCCCATATCCGCACATTCAATCAATGGAGCTGTGTGCAATTCAGCATCAAGCAACGTTGCAGTTAGTCCACTTAAACCCATGAAAAAGATGGAACAACTAGGTGTTCGGTGAACACCTTTGCACAGTCGACCTTCTACATTGGTATAAATGGACTTAAATATCACGTAGCCAAATTGCACGCTACGCCGCGACATTCAATGTCTTGAAGTCCCTGTATAAAAAAGAAAAAAAACAAACGAAAAAAATGAAAGTTAAGGATGGCAGAAAAAAAAGGGTTTGGGTCAATTTGCACCCCCCCCCCCCCCCCCCCCCGGTCTCGCAAAGGTCAATGAAAAGAATTTGACAAAAAAATTGACATGGATAGATTTCTAATGAAGTCTAAAGTGCCATGGCAAAAACAATTAAAAGATGAAAACCTACAATAACTAGATTATTGAAACTGTGTGTGCACCATGAAAATTGTTCTTACATTGTAAGTATGTACACTGTGTGCTCCAGTATAGCACACTACAGTCCGCCAAACGAAATAAGTTGAAAAGTAATTAAATATAAAAAATACCTAGTAATCGCAACCAGGTTTACAAATAAATCTTCAAGAAATGTTTTCTCATTTCTTACTTTTTGGAGTTGATATCATGGATCAAAAAGAAATATTTATTTTGTTTTCAAAGAAGACTTAAAAGTTCTTTGAGAATTCTTGAAACCAATTATTGTGTTCTTACTTTTTTATACCTCGTTAAATTTTTAACTCATGTTTACGGATTTTCTTTTAGTTTTGTACAAATGCTAGTAACCATTCAAGGTATTTTTACTTTTTCATATTTTGCCTTTACAGCTCCCAGGTCCAGCAATCAGGAGGCATGCAAAGTTGCTGACTGCTTTCGATGAGAAAATAAACAAGTACAAAATTTATGAAAGTGAATACTTCATGCAAGATTGGGGACTCTGCACGAGCCCAGAGTGGGAAAACTGTGGTATTGGGGCAAAATTACTAAGCGTGATCCCACAAATCGGTCAGCATTACAAGTTACCAGCCGCGATTTTCATTTTCACCTCAAAACGGTCTCAAAGCCTAGGAAAGAAGGCAGGTTTCCAGGACTACGCAGAAGTTAATTATGCTGATGTGAAAGACGAAGCAGGAGAATGTGCGTTACCGACCGACTCAGAAACCAGTGCAATTCTTGCGGGATTGAAAATATACTAGAATTCACAAAAAAAAGGAAAAAGACTTAAAAAAACGTAAAAAATAAAAACAATGAAAAAATGAAAAGTTTGTTTTTTTAATTTTCCCTTTATCAAAAAAAAAAAATAAATAAATAAATAAATACAGAAATCGTTGAAATCAGCTCAGTTCGGTAGGTCTACAGTAATAAAGAATACGGAAAGAACGTCTACTTTTACTGGTAAATTAAATGGCGGATCGTCTAGAGTCGGATGAGCCAGGGCCGAATACTCAAGTGACGGATCGCCCAGAGGCAGAGGGTGGCCTTGGGAAACTAGCACTGTTAATGGCTGCCATTAAATTTGCCAATTTCCTTAGGCCTTGTTTCCGGGGGCTTTTCGAACAAAATGCTCAAAAAAAAAAAAAGAATTTGGTCCATTTCTTCAAACCTCGATATCTCGAGAACCGTGCGTTTTAGACCAAATCTAAGGCCAGTCTGGAGGCTTCACCCAACGGAACTCGACCTAAGGAACCCGACTGGGCCATAAAAAGTGTAAAATTCCCAAGGCCTTACTTTGGCCTTTTCGAACAAAATGCTCATTAAAAAAAAAAGAATTTGCTCCGTTTCTTTAGACCTCGATACCTCGAGGACCGTGCGTTTTAGAGCAAATCTAAGACCAGTTTGAAGGCTCAACCCAAAGGAACTCGACCCAAGGAACCCGCCCGGGCCGTAAAGAGTGCCAAATTCCCAAGACCTTACTTTGGCCTTTTCCGGGGGCTTTTCGAACAAAATGCTCACATGAAAAAGAATTTGGTCCGTTTCTATACACCTCGATACCTCGAGAACCGTGCGTTTTAGAGCAAATCTAAGGCCAGTTTGAAGGCTTAACCCAAAGGAACTCGACCCAGGGAACTCGCCCGGGCCGTAAAAAGTGCCAAATTCCCAAGGCCTTACTTTGGCCTTTTCCGGGGGGTTTTCAAACTAAATGCTCACAAAACAAAATTGACCGTCCATTTCTTTAGACCTCCGGAATCGACCGCTAACTCGTAATTTTTTTCCCCACTCAAAATTGAAAAAATCGAAAGAGGTTACATCGTCGAAATTTTAGCCGAAAAATATTTTTCGAGACTTTTTGTCTCGGATTTACTTGAGAGGTATCTAGCCCGACGTAAAACCGTCCGGCGAATCGATTGAGATGAGTCCCAGCTCGATCGGATCAGCCGTTCTCGAGATATCGCATTTTTCAGGATCTGTAGAGATGGTCGCATTCTTCCAAAATGTAGGCACACGAAACGTACCGGAAAAACTCGATAACTCGGCCGTCGCGAGTCTGATCGTTCCAGGACCGGTCTCAATCGATTCGTTGGCTCGATTCACGTCAGAATCCACCGCTAACACGAAATTTTTTTCCCCACTCAAAATTGAAAAAATCGAAAGGGGTACATCGTCGAAATTTTAGCCGAAAAATATTTTTCGAGACTTTTTGTCTCGGATTTACATGAGAGTTGTCTCCCCGACGTAAAACCGTCCGGCGAAACGATTGAGATGACTCCCAGATCGATCGGAACAGCCGTTCTCGAGATATCGCATTTTTCAAGATCTGTAGAGATGGTCGCATTCTTCGAAAATGTAGGCACCCGAAATGTTACGAATCTTGAGAACCGTGTGTTGTAGAGCAAATTTAAGGCCAGTTTGAACGCTTAACGCAAGGGAACTCGACCCAAGGAACCCGCCTAGGCCGTAAAAACTGCCAATTTTCCAAGGCCTTACTTTGGCCTTTTCCGGGGGCTCTTCGAATAAAATGCTCACAAAGAAAAGAATTTGGTCCATTTCTTTAGCACTCGACATCTCGAGAACCGTGCGTTTTAGAGCAAATGTAAGGCCAGTTTTAAGGCGGAACCCAAAGGAACTCGACCCAAGGATGGGAGAACCCGCGAGAGCGAGTGAGATGGAGCATTTCTTTGGAACAATTTTTTTTTGTGAGACACACTAAACAGGGAGCTGATCGGGGACTTCATAGATAACGATATCGATAAAACTGAAAACAAGTGACTTGATTGGGTGAGAGATCAATTCAGGGTGGATCTTTTTCGAAAACCATTGTCCAGTCGTCGGTACGTAAAGGTTGCTCGGAGACACCTTTACATAACGAGTGAATGAACAATGGTTTTCAAAAGACTTCTGCCCCTCATCGGTCTCCCACCCAATCCTGTCACTTGTATTCAGTTTTATCGATCAGTTTAACTATGAAGTCCCTGATCAGCTCGCAAGTCTATTTTTGTATGGAGTGACAGTATTGACAGACAGGAATCTCCTACTATATATGCTCTTTGCTGCCACTAACAAGGGGAGGTCACGGTGGGGCCACCTCCGTCATCGTTCAAATTTCGCATGAAGGTAGTCCTAAGGGTCCTTATCAACGCCTCAAGGTCACTTTTTGCGAATAGGCCCTGAAAAGCCTGAAAAACGGGTTTGAAAATTAAAGGTGTTTATGTAGCGCCAATGTCGGCCTGAGACTCCATCGTCCGGGTGGCGCAGTGCGCCAAGGTGTGCGCCGATACATGTTTGCACGCCGGCGGTGTGGGTTCGAATCCCGCCTCCGAGGGTTAATTTTTTAAAGTTGTTCTCGGGTCGATTTGATCATTTTTTTTCATCATTCATTTTTATTAATTCAATTTATACTGTTGATTTTTATCTTTTTCTTTGTCAATGCTTAAAATGAATACAAATAGCATCAAATTCCCAAACTCATGCATACAACCAAATAGTCAAAACAAACAAGAATCCAAACAAACGAATAAATAATGACCTTGATTTTGGCCTGTATTTTACAACGACTAATCGAAATTCCTCGAAAATTCGAGTATTTGTGAAGTTTCGATCGGTCGAAATGTCGTTAATATCGAGAGTCAACGATGAAAATCGCTGAACTTTCCCAGCTTTCCACATGCGGATCCAGCAGTCTGGCAACATTGCATTCTTCCCATTTGATTGCATGAGAAATAATCGATTAGTCACGGGGCTATAGCCTCTTCAAGAATCGATTGTTTATCATGCATTCAAACGGGAAGAATGCGTTGTTGCCGCATGTGGAAAGCTGGGAAAGTTCAGCGATTTTCATCGATGACTCTCGATATTAACGACATTTCGACCGATCGAAACTTCACAAATACTCGAATTTTCGAGGAATTTCGATTAGTCGTTGTAAAATACAGGCCAAAATCAAGGTCATTATTTATTCGTTTGTTTGGATTCTTGTTTGTTTTGACTATTTGGTTGTATGCATGAGTTTGGGAATTTGATGCTATTTGTATTCATTTTAAGCATTGACAAAGAAAAAGATAAAAATCAACAGTATAAATTGAATTAATAAAAATGAATGATGAAAAAAAATGATCAAATCGACCCGAGAACAACTTTAAAAAATTAACCCTCGGAGGCGGGATTCGAACCCACACCGCCGGCGTGCAAGCATGTATCGGCGCACACCTTAGCGCACTGCGCCACCCGGACGATGGAGACTTAGGCCGACATTTGCGCTACATAAACACCTTTAATTTTCAAACCCGTTTTTCAGGCTTTTCAGGGCCTATTCGCAAAAAGTGACCTTGAGGCGTTGATAAGGACCCTTAGGACTACCTTCATGCGAAATTTGAACGATGACGGAGGTGGCCCCACCGTGACCTCCCCTTGTAAGCTTGCATTATACAGGGTGTCCCAGACCACCCGTGTAGGTACTTTTTCTCAAAAACGGCTGGGAGCAGAGAGCTGAAACAAAAAAGTCAGATAGGGAATTGACCCCAAAGAATTCAATGAAAATATTTTCAAAGCCCCCCGAGGCCCCCCGGGGGGGTTTTGGGAGGGTTCGAAACACATTTTTCCATTTTTGGCGGGAAAAAGCCTACAAAAGGTACAAAAATAAGTTCAGATTCTGAAAGAGCAACTCATTGCCGACATTTTGACTTCAGTAACTTTTTCCAGAAAACCCCAATTTTTGGGGTTATGGGCCCTTTTGGGGGAAAATTTTCATTCGACCACTGTGACCACACTATTCAATATTTTTCAAAAAACTAAAGACCATCTAAAAGAAGAGATCAAGACCTTTCGATTGATGTGCCACATAATACCTAAAAGTGAAAAATTAAGGCCCCCACTTAGATTCCAAAATTTGGGGGTCTTTGGGCCCCCCCACGTAAAAAAAGTCAAATAGCAAGGTATGGCTTGTGATACATCGATCGAAAGCCCTCAAAGAGTAGAATAAGATGACGCAATCCAAAATTGTCTACAGTCATTACTTTCAAAATGGCGGCCATTTGAAAATTATGGGTGTTCAAAGGAAAGTCCTGGGAAAAGAGTCCAAGGATGAACGATACATGGACTGAAAGGCCTTAAAAAGAGCAAACGAATGGCGCAAACCGCAAATCAATCCGCCTCTTCAATCAAAAGTTATGACCGATTGAAATTTAAGCAGCCTTAAATAGGCCTTATTGAGCCCTTTAAGTTTCAATCAGACATAACTTTTGATTGAAGAGGCGGATTGATTTGCAGTTTGCGCCATTCGTTTGCTCTTTTTAAGGCCTTTCAGTCTATGTATCGTTCATCCTTGGACTCTTTTCCCAGGACTTTCCTTTGAACACCCATAATTTTCAAATGGCCGCCATTTTGAAAGTAATGACTGTAGACAATTTTGGATTGCGTCATCTTATTCTACTCTTTGAGGGCTTTCGATCGATGTATCACAAGCCATACCTTGCTATTTGACTTTTTTTACGTGGGGGGGCCCAAAGACCCCCAAATTTTGGAATCTAAGTGGGGGCCTTAATTTTTCACTTTTAGGTATTATGTGGCACATCAATCGAAAGGTCTTGATCTCTTCTTTTAGATGGTCTTTAGTTTTTTGAAAAATATTGAATAGTGTGGTCACAGTGGCCGAATGAAAATTTTCCCCCAAAAGGGCCCATAACCCCAAAAATTGGGGTTTTCTGGAAAAAGTTACTGAAGTCAAAATGTCGGCAATGAGTTGCTCTTTCAGAATCTGAACTTATTTCTGTACCTTTTGTAGGCTTTTTCCCGCCAAAAATGGAAAAATGTGTTTCGAACCCCCCCAAAACCCCCCCGGGGGGCCTCGGGGGGCTTTGAAAATATTTTCATTGAATTCTTTGGGGTCAATTCCCTATCTGACTTTTTTGTTTCAGCTCTCTGCTCCCAGCCGTTTTTGAGAAAAAGTACCTACACGGGTGGTCTGGGACACCCTGTATAAGTGCAGGAGTAGATTTTGTATGCTCTGGTGCTACACTTGTTATTTTTCGAGGTTTTAAACCCTGAATTAACACTTGAATAGCTAAGAGAAAAATCTTGCAACAACCCCATTTAAAAAAAAAAAAAAAACTCTGACCTGAAATGTTAGGGCTCAATGTCTTTTCGAACTTTCCTGAATTTTACAAGTACTATCAAACATCAAAGTTTTGTTAGTCAAGAATTTTAACCGAGGACAGGAAGGAGGCACCTTAGGTTGCAAAAAATTGCAGATAGTAAAATTTTTGCCACAAGAGACTTCCGTACACTTTTCCTAAGATGGAAGCCAAAATATTAGGACAAATTTTCAACCTCAGCTCAGTGACAATAGGGCTCTTGGAAACTTTTGTTAAAAGCAAATGAATAGTAAAGTCTGATGAAGAAACCAGCAAAAATCACGAAAATCATACTAAAGCAGTATAAAATTCAATGATAAACTTAGAAAACAGCTGTAACAACAAAATCGCAATGGCAGAGCTACGCAGGTATCATGGGAAATTCCTATCTAATTTTTCAGTTCCTCTACAGAAACACACAGATAAGTCTCAAATAAGATAGGAATCTCCCATGATAGAGGAAGTTTCAGAAGTGTAGACGCACCTAGACCGATAATCTTTGGAATTTGTCAACATTATTTCTTATATTGCTCGATGAAAATGAATGAAAATGAAGTTCAGTGTTCACTTTTCAATGAGGAACACTTTAAACACAAAAGAATAAAGTCAGGGTTAAAGTCGGTATTGATTTAAAGGAATAACTGCTGAAAATTTGCAAAAGATTATGGTTTTGGTACGCCTACACTTCTGAAACGAGTTCTACCTGCGTACCTCCGCCATTAAGCCCCATTCTGAGAGTGAATTATGTGATTTTTTAGTGTTCTCACAGTGGCGTCGCGTGCCATCTGGCAACAATGCAACTGCTCCATTTAAACTCATGAAATATATCGAATTTTCCTTGTGCACTGTGCACCCCCTGAATTCGATATTTTACATGAGTTTAAATAGATAGAATACATTGTTGCCAAATAGCACGCGACGCCACTGTGTACTCATCACCATTTTTACTTAATTTATGCAAGATTCAACTCTTCAATCACCTGTCGCAAAAGTTTGAAAGAGCCCCATTCTTGACAGCCAAAACTTAAGCGTTTCACAGTATGTACTTGAACGAGGTAAATTTTAAGCACAGCTGCTCCTCTGTGCAATGAATTTTTGACAAAATTTAGGGTAACTTAAACAATTTGTTTTATTTGAATTTACAACTTTAATTATTTGAACAGAGGAATAAATAACTTAAAATCTACATTTTTCAAACCTAGAAGTTTCAGCTTGACAGCTGTTTGAAGAGGTGGAGAATCATAGGTGAGCTAAATCCTGAAACAAAACCAGAAAAATGAAAAATTGTTATTTCAGGGATAGGAGAAGAGAAATCAACCTACAGGGCGATTATAATAAAATCAAGAACAGCTTGAAGAAACTGTTTCAGCGATGACGTCATAATCTAATTTGATCAAAACTGATCTATCTAGGATCATTCTTGTAAAGTTACCCATAAGAAATGAGTTCGTTGAAAAACTTTGGCTTAGCATCAATTTTTACATAAAAAGCTGTGAAAATGTTGTGACAATGGCGAAACCAAAAAAATCTCTGCGCCATCGCAATACTTTCTCAATTTTTCTAACTTAGTCAGAGTGAGAAAGTAAAAACACCAAAATCCATTGATAAACTCACATATTGCAAAAAACACTAGACACCCTTGTGTCTCTCTACCGCATGCAAAATATTGTGCACGGCTCACAACAGACCTCTGACTGTGCACAGCTCATCTCAAGTGTACATCAGATAAGAATCCATCATTGGTTGGTTGATACCTGTCGCTGTATTTTATACAGAGACCGTGCATCTTTATTTTCTGAAGTACCCTCGTACTTTTTAACAATAAAGCATACGTCATAATTAATTCAGTGGAAATTGGTTTTAGACGAAAATGCAAATGTTTTAGAGTGGCTACCTGGACGTTGCTTGTTTCTGGGATGAGTCAGTTGTTTAACTGTGCAAATCTTTTCGGGGGAAAAAAAAAAAAAAAAAAAAAAAAAGTTACATCGGTTTTTGTGTCCAGATAGCCACTCTCAAACACTTGCGCTTTCATCTAAAACCAATTCAAATGGACTCATCACAATTTTATTTTTAAAACATCAAAGGTTAAAAAAAGGGAGGCAAACAAACGGAGCTTGCGTAAAAAGTGTCCATAAGAGATTTTCGTCATGGCTACCTCCATGCTGCCTCAAAAAATGTCCCACAAATCTTCTATATCAGTTCTATGACTTTCAAAAGAAAGTATCCTGATAGAAAGGTAATCGTGTACTATGGCTTTCAAAAGAAAGTATCCTGATAGAAAGGTCATCGTGTACTATGACTTTCAAAAGAAAGTATCCTGATAGAAAGGTCATCATGTACTATGGCTTTCAAAAGAAAGTATCCTGATAGAAAGGTCATCGTGTACTATGACTTTCAAAAGAAAGTATCCTGATAGAAAGGTCATCATGTACTATGGCTTTCAAAAGAAAGTATCCTGATAGAAAGGTCATCGTGTACTATGACTTTCAAAAGAAAGTATCCTGAATAGAAAGGTCATCATGTACTATGGCTTTCAAAAGAAAGTATCCTGATAGAAAGGTCATCATGTACTATGGCTTTCAAAAGAAAGTATCCTGATAGAAAGGTCATCATGTACTATGGCTTTCAAAAGAAAGTATCCTGATAGAAAGGTCATCATGTACTATGGCTTTCAAAAGAAAGAATCCTGATAGAAATTTTCATTATTTCATTTCTCGATCAATTTGAGAAATTTTAAGGTTTTCAGGTATTTCAGTCTCACAGTATTGCCACTTGTGACATTAAGCCTCAACAAATTTAAAACTATGGAAAATAAAAGAAAAATCCATCAAGAACAATTTCGATGAGAGGACTTTCTTTTGAAAGCCATAGTACAAATTTTTGTTTGACACCAATGAATTTCGCACAAATTGCATCAGAAAAAAGCTTTAAGCTACCAAGCAAAATGAATTATTGCACCAAAAGCGTTTCTTACAGTAAGTTCAACAAAAACAAATTATTAATTCAACAATAAATTGAACATATAATTTCACAGAAATTGCATCAGTAAAGAGCTTTCAGCTACTAAACAAAACGGCTATTTTCATCAAAATTGTTTCTTTCGGTAAGTTAAGCAAAAACAAATGATCAATGGGTCAGTTGCATGCATTTTTTGAAATTCATTTTTGTAAACTAGGGGAAAAATGAGGGGACACGTATTTCTTCTTTAATCATTTTGAATATTGGTTCCGCGGATAAAGCTCTGTAAAGATGCGAAAACCGGTATGCCTAGTGATGTCATGAGGCATATCTCCCATAAGAAATAATGTATTTTTGCTAGTTTGTAACTGTCCACACAACTCCGGATCTATTGGACGTAGGAAAAAACGGTGACTCATTACTGTTTCAGCTTGGCTTATATTATCATTTCATGAATACGAATTGCAGAAAATCAGACTCATGCAACTGACCCATTCAACAAAAAATTGAAATCATACTGCTTTGGAGGAGTCAAAAGATCATTCTGACTGTTTTACCGCTTAAAAAGCAGTTTAATTTCAATGATTTATTATATTTATGATCCGTTTTAGTAGAACCTGCTGAAAGAAATATTTTTAAACCATTGACATGTATAAACGAGTCTGACTCGTCCTCGGTCTCCCAGGACAAATATGCATAGAGGAGTCTCACTGGTCTAGTTACAAAGCAACCTATCATGCTGTAGTTCTCCATTTTCCAAGCAGCCTATCACGTTGTAGTTCTCCGCTGTCCGAGCAACCTATCACGTCGTAGTTCTTCATTTTCCAAGAGATAGCTCCACAGACATTGATCAAGGTGTAATCAAAGACACGGTAGCCAATTTTTTATAGTTTTTTCTTTCTTCTTACATTGGTAGAACTGATATTAGTTGTGAGAAATTGCCCTCAAAATTTTCTTGAATTCTGTAAACAAATACAAGCCAGAGACAATGTGTAATAGGGACCATACACTAGCCCTGCGCGCAGTAGCTGACTCATTTTTCGGAACTTGACAGAAATTAAAAAAGGGAGCATGAGAGAGCACCATCCAACATGAACTATACGTTGACTGATGCAATTTCGGTGCTTGGGTTTCAATAGGCAAAAACCTCAACAACTTTTCTCATCAGTCAACGTATGGTCCATATTTGCGGTGTTCTGTGGAGATCCCAAAACAAAAAGTTGACACTGCGCGCAAACATGGGCAAGATAGATAGTGCCTGGTCTCTATTATATATTGTCTCTGATAAAAGCACTCGTGTCTCTGTAACCAATGTAGAAATCTTATTCTCAAATAACAAAACTTCAATAAAAAACTTGAAAAGAAAAAGGAAAAATCTCAAAAATTGGCAGGGGAACGGTTGGAACTAGTGAAAATAACATCAAGTATAATAAGGAACATTTTTTCCTAAAATTCGTATTTTCTTCACAAGTCAAAAAAAAAAAAAAAAAAGTACGAAAATGGGTTGGGGAACTGTTGGGAACTAAAAATAACATCAAAACTTAGCATGAACGTTTAACTCAAAAAATGAATTAATATTTCTGGACGCGGTAGGCTAAAATTAATTCACTTGTCAATGGGTTAACTGACATATTCATTCATATAGTAGCTTAAGACCTTCTTTATGATGCAACTTCTATGGTGTTTTGTAGTGTCAATGAAATTTTTATCATAATGGAATTATCTTCATCATAATGGAATTATCTTTATGACAACGTTTCAGGCACAATTCAGAAACTTTCCTTGAGATCTCTTTGGCTTGGCTTGGGCTTGGACCATCCTTCAAATTCAATTTGCGATTCCGGAACGCAAATTGAGCCAAAACATCGAAGTGAGATTGAGACACGAAGTTGCAATGCAGAAAAACTTTGAACACGCACAGTGGTGTACTAAAAGCTAATCTCCAGGATATAATTTCAAGATCGTTCATTACCAACCTTGAACCAAATTCAGGATTTCTTAAGAAGGGGCTGTTGCACACTTGCTATAAGCGATTTAATAGTCCATCCTAATGTAAAAACCTCCAAAAATAACGATGGCAGCACTAAAAACTTCCAAAATCCACTCCTTAACTCAATAAACGCTTTTATTGGCGCAGGGTATTGGTGGCTGAGGGCAGTAATAATGGGAGATTCCCATCTAACAAGACAGTAACTCCATCAAGAAGTGACCAATAAGAGATGACTTTCACTTGACACCGGTGTCACTAGGTGTCACCATACCATTTATTGGATGTGGATCATTATTCTGATGACTAATTACTCTGTGAATCATCCTTGTCAGCATAGAGAGTGACGAAATTAAGATAGGAATCTCCCAGTAATGCTGCCCTCAGCCACCATTACACCCATGCAAATAAAAGCATTCATTGAGTTTAGGAGTGGATTTCAGAAATTTTTAAGGCTACTATCGTTAAATTTTGAGGTTTTTAGACCAGAATCGACTATTGAATCGCTTAAAGCAAAAGTGTGCAACAGCCCCATTGGGTAATGTGTTCATCGTAATATTCGTTAGATTTTACACAAAAAGTAACGAGTTATTCAATCACCTATAGCCAGTAGCGCACCGAGAGTTTCTTCATCTCTCCCTTTTCTCCATTAAAAAACGTATGTTAGACAAGGATGGACAACGGGATCAAACCCCCTCTTTCTGTCCTTTCCCTACTTATACGTTCAAATGGGAAATGAGCGAGATGGAAGAGATCCTGGTTGCGCCAGTGCCTATAGCAAAAGTTAGCAAGAGCCCCATTGCTAATTCACAGACACGCATCTCCGAATTGCATTTCCTCACCCAACTTGACTTGGCTTGAGTCAAATTTCTAGGGCCGAGCAGAGTCAAAGAGATCTCAAGGAAAGTGTCTGAATTGCACCTTTAGAGACTCAATAATTCATCGGTAATTAACGTAACAACCGAGTTCATAAGGTAAACAGCCCAGTAGCCGGCACCTCTAAAGTTTGCACCAGTACCGGGTACCCATTTTTACTTTTTCACTCTAACGAAGTAAATATTGCGATGGCGCAGAGATTTTCAAGGTATCTTGTTTCGATACTTGGCCTGCTGTGACGAAAGTAAATCCATCATAATTATAAAATAATTGGCTCTCATCATGCCTAATACTGTCTTGAAGAACATCCATCGATGACTTTTCAATATTTCAAAACCATACGTGATAGGAAGGGGTAGATGTATAAAATTTCTGTGGCGTCCGTCCATTCGTCTGTCTGTGGGTGTGAAACGTGAAACCCAGCATAACTTTTAAACCATTGATCCATTTGCATCTAAATTTTGCAGAGATGTTAATATTAACATTCCCCAGTGGGACTTTTTTTTTTTATTTTGGAAATTTTAATTTTTAGGTTACTCACATGAAAAATGGTTTCTAATCAAATCAATGGGAAAATGGATCAAAAGGGGGAAAAACTTAAATATTTCAAAAATGGATAAGGGGGGTCTGGGGGTCTCCCACAGATTAAATTTGATGTGAGAAAGTGTTCGTATGGTGTTCCCTACAGTTTATTTTTTACTTTAAACAGATAGATTTTTGACTGCCTAGGATTTGATTTGGGACCATAATGCGTCGCACCAAATTGGTCTATGAACAAAAAAGACAGTCAAGTTGAAAAAAAAAAACAAAAAAAAGCAAAGAGTGCGATGTAAACATTAACAAAAGAAAAAAAAAAAAAAATAAATTACAGAGTATTTTTAGCACAAAATATTTCATTTCTTTATTTCTTCATTTTATGTATAAGGGGGGCCTGTGGCCCCTGTGGGTCTCCCCCAGATTAAATTTGATGTGAGAAAATGTTCTTAGAGTGTTCTCTACAGTTTATTTACAATGTGAAAAGTATTAGTTTGGCGACAGTACTGGCGTTTCGGGTGGTTTTTTCCTGAGATCTCAACTGCGAAACATTAAAAAAAAAAAAAAACATAAAATACCAAAATTGCCACAAAACTAATATTTTTCACTTTGTGAAAAAAAGGTAGTGGGTACTGGTGCAAATTTTAGGGGTGCCGGCTACTGAGCTGTTTACCTTACCTACTTATCAACACTTACCAACTTCCTAGCCAGATCAAAGCAGCTTTTCCCATAAGAACACATCAGAGCTGCCGATTTGCGTAGATTTAATGGCATTTTGAAATTCACCGAAGATTCCACCGGTTGAGAAAAGATTACAGAGTTTAGTTCAGTGTATGACTGTAATGCACGAAAATACTAGCGTCTTTTATCTTTTCTCAACCGGTATATTTTAATTAATTAACGGCGTTTCCCCCGATTGAGAAAAGATTACAGACCAGAGTATTTTCGTGCATTACAGTCATACACTGGACTGAACTATGTTATCTTTTCTCAACCAGTGGAGTCATCAGTGAATTTAAAAATGTCATTAAATCTACGCAAATCGGCAGCTCTGGAACACATAAAAAAATCCACAAGATCTGGCAACACTGCCTAGCAATAAAATCAATACCCACTTAAGACATTTGAAGATGAGTTTTGAAGATCTATTCTTTTGGCGGGTCAAACCGGTACTTCAGATTCCACACAGGTACATACTGCAATACAGTTTTAAAATCAGTGACGTATACAACACCGAGGATTCCAGCTGTGCCGAAGCCAACAGCTGAGGGTAGCCTGGAACAGAGAAAAAACCAAATTAACCTCTCAATAACATCCATGGGTAGATACAGGAATCTGTATCTGTATCTCTATCTCTCTCTCTCTCTCTCTCTCTCTCTCTCTCTCTCTCTCTCTCTCTCTCTCTCTCTCTCTCTCTCTCTCTCTCTCTCTCTCTCTCTCTCTCTCTCTCTCTCTCTCTCTCTCTCTCTCTCTCTCTCTCTCTCTCTCTCTCTCTCTCTCTCTCCTTCCATTTGAACGCATGCGTCAGAAAAAGACAAGAGATAGGGGCTAAAGTCACTTGGCAGCCCCTTCTTCTATCCTTTCCTAACACATGTGTTCAAATGGAAGGAGAGAAAAAGAGCAAAGAAAAATTCCTGTACCCTCCCGAGATTACCACACAATATAGGATTTCAATTAGCAAATTTTGTTTCATGAACCGATAACAAAATTTATTGGCTAACGAAATTTGGTTCATGCTGTTATGAAAAAATAGGCAAAGTTGAACATGGTAGCGGTCGTTTCAGAAGTGTAGGCGCACTTGGTTGGATAGTCTTCGGAATTTCTCAACATTATTTGTCTTGTTACAAAACGAAAATTAATGAAAATGAATTATGAGCGTTGACTTTTCATTGAGGAACGCTTTAAAATAAAAAGTTTTAAATTAAAGGCAAGTTTTGATTTGATTTGAAGGAATGAAAATTGAAAATTTGCAAAAGATTCTGGTCTAGGTGCGCCTACACTTCTAAAACAAGCTCCAGGGGTGCAGAATCTTCTTCGCCTCCACAATTTTTGTTGACTTTTTTTGTGCTTATTTTAGTACGCTAACAAAAATTTTGGCTTAAAACAGCGTTCTCACTCGAAATTTAGCCTGGCCTAGCATGTAGGATTAACCCAATTGACATTATTTAGTTGGGTAAAGTATTAAAAAAAAAAAAAAAAAAAAACAATTTTTTTCCAGGCAGTGTCCACAATTTTCACGCGATCGTAGGATCGCGTGATCGAGGATTTTCTGCACCCCTGACGAGCTCCAAGGAACAGAGTTGGGCAAATATTATTCAACAAATTATTTGTCTAGTTCGGCAACGCAATAAAATCAGATTGTTCGACAAATTGTTTGGTCAATTGATTGTGATTGATTGATTGTGTTTTGTATAGAGAAAATGAAAGTACTTGATGAGCTGAGAACAAATATGCCTTTGGTTTCTAATTAAAATCCATTGTTCCGGAGATGAGATTTTGGCTCAAAATACATTGTTTAAAATGGGATTACTGCGTAGTGATGCACACGATTTATTACAACTTTACGCGTGTGTACCTCCAAAACCAGGACGCCTAGAAAAAAATCAAGGGCACCATGGTTCTCAGCTCATCAAGTACCATTATTTTATTTATAAAAAAAAAACACAATTTCAGACCCTTGCAACTGCCCCATGAATGGCGCTGTTGCAAACTTTTGCTATAGGCTTAGTAATCAATGAGTAAGAGGTAGAACCCTATAAAAGTGACGAAAGGACCACTAAAAAATCACAAAATCCTCTTCTAAACTCATGAAATGCTTTCAAACCCGAGACCGTCCATATACATTCCGTTTCCCTACCTCAATAAGCTCCATCCTCACGAGGTGTTTTCGCGACACCACACAAGAAGAAGAAGAAGAAAGAATCAGGCAACTGCCATAAGATTTAGGCGGTAATCACCGTCATTACAATCTCTGTGAGTTTGAAAGTGAATTTTGTGACTTTTTAGTGCTATTTTGGTCATTTTTACAGGGTTTAACCCTCGAGCAACTACTAATAAGCTTATAACAAAAGTTTGCAACAACTCCATTGCGATGTTAAAAAATACGAGGCAAACAAATTAATTCCTTAAGTCTGAGACATCAAGAAGGCACAGTGGTTCCACCAGCATTGCTTGCACCAACATCCAATAATACCAGGTCAGTCCAGTAACAAGTAGGCGGGGCTAACGCGTTACGTTTCATATCGTCTCCCCAGTCTGCTGGGAATCATCACCTCCGTTGTGCAGTTCACTCGGCGGAATCAACAGCTGTTAACCCTTAACCCCGGACGTGGCAAAAACTTACGCACAGTCAAACTATAGGTCTGTGAGACACCCACCATTATTTTCGCTGAAAAACAAACTGTTTCCTTAATTTTTCACTATGTTCTGTTTGTAAATGACAAACGTGAACCTTAAGAACATTTTTAAGGGATTTTGGGTTGAATAGAGGGAGGACAGGGCCCCTAAAGTCTCTATCAGCGTGGAGCGTCAAAGTTGCAGTGTTTTGATTTCGCAGCTCAGCGTTATATTAGCGTGCAGTGTTGATTAGAGAATTAGTTGTGCCCTTCGTTATTTTGATTATATTTTGCTTTACTGCTATGTCATTCGGAAGCAAATTGGCAATTATTCCGCAGAATGAGTTGTCACAATCTCAGAATTAGACCAATTTACCCAGGTTTAAAACTTACGTCAATTCATACTAGGAGTCTCTCAGACTCCCGATCACTCGAAACAGACATTTTTTTGCGTGCTTCCAAGTGCGCATCAGAGTTGTCTTTTGGTAAGCATGCTCTTTAACATTATAGACGAGGATAGAACAATACCCAAGTCCCTACCTGCCCCTGTTTTCCCGCTACATCAACTGAAAATTTTCATGGGAGTCTCACAGACCTACATCCGGGGTTAAGCAGAATATGAGAGTGAATGAACCACATAGCAGGGAAATGTTGGTACAAATCGCCTACTGGACTGACCTGTTATTAATAGATCTTGGCTTGCACTATGGATCCGGACCCAAAGCGGGACTAGAATAAACAATATATACTTACCTACTAAAATCCACACACTACCTATCTTGCCCTGATAATGAAATTAGGTAGCAGCTTTTTTCATCCTGGGTCTCAACAAAACTTGATTCCTTGACTGATGAGCGAAATTTGGAAGTCAATAGCCAATGAGAGCAAAGCATCAGAGTTTTTGTCATGGGTTATCAGTGAACGTATGGTACAAGTGGATGTTGCTTTCTCTGTTGGGTATTCTATTCAGTCCCCAAAAACAGAAAAGTTGGCCGCCACGCAAACAGCTAGTGCATTGTCTCTGAACGGAGCCTCCAAAATATTAAATTACTTACAAATGTTCCAGAACATTCCGAAATACTGAATTATAGTCTGTTTGTTCTAACTTGAGACCTGGAGATTCAGGTAGATTTGCCTTCTGTGGCAACATGGGAGTGGTAACCCTCGTCAGTCGGCCGAGGTGACAAGGCTGCTGCCCGACTCTAAGGCTTTGACAACCCATTGAAGTGTTGCCATTCTCCATTTTCCGATATTCATTTATCACCCGCTCAGGTCTCAAGATACAACAAACAGACAACTTGCACAGACTCCGGAACATTCCAAGGACCTACGAGCTGTGCAACACTTGAGAATTTAGCGTAACTAGAGCTGGTCATGGTCAAAACTCAACTCAAAGAAACATGTCAAAACAAGGTCTGGCTTCGGATAAAATTTTCGAAAAGTTTGCAAGAGTGACCAGGGAATTTGGAAATCAGGACAAAAAGATTGAGAGATGACCTTTCAGAGGTGAAGGAAATGTTATGGTCAATAAACGATTCAAAGCAACTTACCACTTCTTGGCGAGGGCTATGTATTTGGGTGTGATTACCGACATCATGTTTATTCTTAAGAGAACTTTCTGAAAGACTCAATTGGTACGGCGAGGAAGAACTCGCGAAATGCTTGAACTTTCCAAGTGGAGGAGCTTTTCGAAAACTGACACCTAACCTCAATTTTTATCAAACAGATGAATAATGTCCTTGGTGTAGGTGGCGCTCCGTGGTCATACGTAGAAGCTTATACTGGCGCGCTAGGAGAGTGTTTTTGAAATTCCGCATCTGTCTACTTCCACCCGTGAAGCGCAGAATCAAGCATTCAAGCAAATGACTTTTCCATGGGAGCCCGTAAAGGGGCAATCAGGGGAGGCGCTTGCCTCCCCTCTGGATTTTTGAATAGTCAAAACTTCACGATAAAAAATTACAGGCTGAACAAGAGAAGATTTAATATTAATCAAAGCAGCAATAATTGACGAAATTTATTGTTACTATACTTTATAATTTTAATTCACTTTTTGTAAGGAATAGTAGAAGAATATGCATGTCTTACTATCATTGTCTATTGCAGGGATGAGAACCGATTCGGAATTTGGTTCCGGTTCCGGTTCTGGTTCCAACAGGCCAGAGATTTAGGTTCCGATTCCGGTTCCGGTTCCGGCGGACCAGATGATTCAGGTTCTGGTTCCGGTTCCGGTTCCGGTATCGGTTCCGGTAAAATTCGAAAAATTCAAAACTTCATTGAAAGTAAACAATTGATGTTTACCTGTGAGCTGATTAGTTAAGCTCAAAAGTTTCCGGATATAATTTCCACAGTAGATAGACAGACAGGAAAATAAATTTAAACAGATCGAAGCAACAAAAGGCTGCATAGGAGGTCAGATGACAATGAAAATAGATTTACTTCATGCCAAAAATTTCGCCACAGATAAAATATCACAGCTGACACGGAACCGATTCAGAACCGATTAGAAACCGGTTCCGGGCTGCGTCATTTCGGTTCTGGTTCCGGTTCCGGTTTTGTTTGAAATTTTCATATAGGTTCCGGTTCCGGTTCTGGTTTCCCTAAAATCAACCGGTTCCTCGGGTTCCGGTTCCGGGTTCCGAATCGGTTCCCATCCCTGGTCTATTGTCAGATGCTGCCAATGGGTCTGTTGCACACTTCGACTGGAGCGTTTCAAAGTATCAATTCGTATGTAAAAAGCCGTAAAAATGACAATGGCAGCATCAGAAAACACCAAAATTCATTAATAAACTCACAAATGGAGCTGTTGCAAACTTTTGCGACAGGCTTATTGATAGTTGATGATGGGGTAATACCCAGTAAAAATAACGATTAGCGCACTAACAAATCACGAAATCCGCTCCTAAACTCACAACATGCTTTTAAACGCGAGACCGTAATGGCGGCCGGGGCCGCGGTTTTCATTGGGGTTCCCTACATTCAATCAGCGCCTTCTACACGAGGTGTTCTCGCAACATCACACAAGAAGAAGAAGAAGCATACAATTGCCATAAGAAAACCGCGGCCTCGGCCACCATTACGATCTCGCATTTAAAAGCATTTTGTGAGTTTATGAGTGGATTTCGTGATTTTTTCGTGCGCTAATCGTTATTTTTACAGGGTAATACCCCATTATCAACTATTAATAAGCCTGTAGCAAAAGTTTGCAACAGCTCCATTGCGAAAAACACTAGACTCTATTTACCCCTGTATCTTTCCACCTCGTGCACGATATTTCGCGCGGCACATTCAAATAATCACGGCCGACTGTCATCACAGCTGACTTCATAAAAAAATAAACAGTAAACACTGACGGCGCACTATGGTCTACGAGAGGTATCTAGCTAGACAAAAGTCGATTTTTGGAGGTCGGAAAAACGGAAATCTGACAACGTAGAGTGATTCCCCATATCTTAGTGCATCTGTATCTCAAATTTTTTCGACCGATCATGTTTGGTAAGGTTGCAACATGCGTTTAAAGCAACGCGCGCAAGATGTGTTTGTACACTTTTAGGTGCTATTGGTTTCTAGCCATTGCGATCCCCAGACAAAAAATACGATTTTTACTAAGTTACTTTATTTTTTGTTCAAAATTAGAACTTGTTGGTTCTTCCTAATGATAAGCTGAATACATTCATTTATATATATTTCATTTAAGTCAATATTTTGGAGTTTTTAGAGACTGTATAAGGTCGGAACCAATTTTACTCAAAATTGACGAGAATTTTAGGCTTTAAGGCCACCTACGTTTTTTCGCCCACGGATGCCCACGTTTAGAGTGGCAAGGAAATGTTCCTAAGGCCTCTGGGAACACGTTTTTCAATATGCGAATGTCGCCTTTTGTCGCCCAAAAAAGTTACGAAATTTTTCCCTTGGAAAACTGAGCGGATAATGGGGGATTTTGCCGTTGACGTGGACGAGCAATCTTCTATCATCAAGACTGTAAAAAACTAATAACTGTGAAAACCTTTTGGGAATCGTCAAATTTTACACTGCATAGCTTCTCAGTGATCTTGAAACTTCCGAATCAAGAAAAATATTGAGTGGGGAACACCCCCCCCCCCCCCCCCCTACTGCCATCAACTAGCTGAACCTCCACATTAAAATATTGTTATCTTATACAGAGGGCAGATTGGGCAAAAGTAACGCACAACCTCCCCCAACATTTTTTCCTGAGTCATACTTGAGAATCGGTTTCCGCCAATCTTTTTCATTCATGGGGGCTAATCTGTTGGGCTATGTTGGGCGCCCCTCTCATTTTAGGGGGTGTGAGAGGGGGTCAGGGGAGGCTAAGTCGAATAATTCAAAGAGGGACCCCATGTTTTTTTGCATATTTAGAAAGAGCATAAAATTCTAAGCATTTTGGCACAAACCAAAGTTCGATATCTTTTGTCGTATTCGATATATCGAAGTTCAAAGTTCGATATCCACCCGTTTTCCAAAATTCGTTCCTCCCCTTTAAATGGACCAAATTTAATAAACTTTGGGTGCAATATGCTCTACTAAACAAGCGCTGTAAGGAAAAAAATACGACAGTTCCCAAAAATTTGCCCAAAATTAATTTCTGGACCCTCAAAAATTGCTCGATTTTTAAAAAAAAATTGAATACCCAATTTTTTCGAAAAAACGGTCAAAATGGAGGAAAACGGAATGAAAATCTCATATTCTATAGCACTGATGGCTTAGAAACCAAAAAAATAACCAATTGCCAATTTTCACCACCGTAACTGCATTAGGGGACTTTTGTCTAGCTAGCTGGCTCGCGTAGACCATAGTGCGGCGTCTGTTCGAATTCTTACGTTTCAATATCCTCAATTCCTTGCAAAACATTAAGAAAGGTACGGAAACCGACATTTGTGTCGGTAACTTATCAAAATGAAACAATAACACACAGGAGTTCCAAGTATGATTCCAACTTCAATCATCATCTTTGGAACTCCTGTGTGTTATTGTTTCATTTTGATAAGTTTTCGACACAAATGTCGGTTTCCGTACCTTTCTTAATATTTTGTAAGGAATTGAGGATATTGAGACGTAAGAATTCGAACAGACGCCGCACAGTGTGGGATATGACCGAAATAGCTAGATAAAAGTCTTCCCTCCCTTTTTCATGATTAAAATTATGGTTGCGGGGGTTTTTTAGGTCGCTGGTTTCGAATATGAAGTCAGATCTTTAAAATTCTAACGTCTAACATGGTTTTGATCAAAGTATTTAAACAATTATGGTCCGACACTTCTCAGTGAGACATCATTTTTTTACAAGAGCTGTTTTTTCCGACCGAAACTAAAAAAATTGTGTAAAAATCTGACTTTCAAATTATTTTCGAGAAGAAAAATAAAAAAACTTTCAAATAACTTTTGATAAAATAAAAAAAAATGCATTAAAATGTATCGAAATAATTTCATCAGTGGCGAAACGTGCAATGTGGCAACACTGGATTTTCTCCATTTAAATATGTGCAAAACAATCGATTTTTCCCGAAACAATTAATTCCTTGAAAAAGCGATTATTATAAATCGATTCAAATGGAGAAATTCTGCTACAAAAATTTCTCAGGCGGGGATCGAATCCAAGATTCAAACGTGCGAAACCAGTACGAATCCACTAGGATAACTCGCAAGAATGCAATGCGGGACGTGCGACGAGCATAATAAAAACACAGCGCCACTTGGACTGTGAGACAGCGTGTTGCCGAGCATTGAGCATCACAGAGGAGAAAAACATCGTCAAAATGGAGTGGAACGCAGTTACTAAAATGAAGATATCTCAAAAACTAGCAAAAACTAGCAAGAAAACTTTAGATGGATTTGTTCTCTGAGATACAGGCTTTCATATTATCTGAAGATTTTTATGGGAAAATGCGGGAAACAAAATTTACGATCTAATAAAAATGAGGTTTCGCGGAAAAATTACGTCTAAAAACCATCACTATTTCAGCTTGAAAAAAAACTTTAAATAAGGTCTACAATGAAAATTAATGTGTCAAAACGCATCTACACACCTTCGTCTACAATTTTCATTCAATAGTTGATTCGTTTTGGCCACATGGTATAGACAATGCTTTTGAGTTGGGCAAACTCATCAGCTGAGGTAATAAAGCCAAGAAAAAAGAAAAAAATCATATTAAAAATATGAAAGTAATAGTTAAAAAACTAAAGGGGGGAGAGAGTTCAACAATTGCACTGCCTGAGTTGAACTCTCTCCCCCCTTTAGTTTTTTAACTATTACTTTCATATTTTTAATATGATTTTTTTCTTTTTTTTTGGCTTTATTACCTCAGCTGATGAGTTTGCCCAACTCAAAAGCATTGTCATATATATATATATATATATATATATATATATATATATATATATAATATATATATATTTTATATATATATATATATATATATATATATATATATATATATATATATATATATATATATATATATATATATATATATATATATTTTATATATATATATATATATATATATATATATATATATATATATATATATATATATATATATATATATATATATATATATATATATATATATATATATATATATATATATATATATATATGTTTATATGTATGTTTCAGCCAGTTTTACTGTTTTTATGTCCCATGATCCTGTTCGTAATTTTTGGTTTTTATTTCTGAAATTTGTCTCAACTATTCGTTGGGTTTAATTCTTGGATGAGTTCGAAGATGGTGTAAATCCGACAGTTAGTTTTCGCGTTATGGGCCGTGTTTGAGTCGTAAAATGTGTTTTTGAGGTTTATTTTTAGGAGTGTTTGTTTTGAGTATTTTTTTTTGGGAAATTTATGTTAGCCGTTTTGATACGCAACTTTTTTACTCGAGTCATTCTTTCGTTTTTTGCGTTGTAAGCGAGTTATAGTGATGTGTTTTTCGGCTTTTTTGGCAGTGTTTTTATATGAAGAAATTGTTTTTTTGGTTCAAAAATTTTAGTATATATCGTGGAGGATGTTTTTAGTTCATATGCTCCATTTCTTAAATTTTCCTTGTGTTTTACGTGTTTTACGAGCTATTTAGTTTCTTATGGGATTTTACATGTGAAAGACAAGGGTAGTGTATTGGTATAATTGCTCGTTCTTTGTTTTACACGTGCACTGTTGCTTAGGTACGTTATTTATTTATTTTCTTGTTTGATCAGCTGCTCTTATTCAGATTTATTCCTCATTAGCGTTACAAAGATTACACATTTTTCTATCTTGGTACTATAATCTTTTTCTCATGGGTATTTTTATTTAAATGTTGAACAGCTGATAAAAAAAAAAAAAAAAAAAAAAAATGAATAATTCAAAGAAAATCATAACATAACCTATTTATTGAAATTTGTGAAAAACTTGTATAACCTAGCTTTTATTTCTCACTTGCATTGTAAAGATTACACGTTTCTCTATTGGTAATATAATCTTTTTCACAATAATATTTGGATTTTGAGCAGCTGATGAAATAAAAAAAAAATTTAATGAAAATTATAACCTACTAGAGGCTGGTGGCCGCTTCGCGGCCATTGTTACCTGTTTTTGTTAATAATTTAATTATAACAACAGTTCAACAGTTTTCGACTGTTTATCGTTGCAGCCGGTGACTCCCGAACAAAACTGTGACCGCTAAACTTGCTTCACTTCTTTAAGACGGGAAGCATACGGTGTGCTGGGCAGAGACAAATAGAGACCGTCCATTCCCTATATTTTTCCCGTGGTTGCGCGCGGTGTCCTCTTTTCCTGAACTACTTTTGTCGAAACTCATCGGCCTCAACAATCAACCATCGCCTAATGTTGAATGGTGAGCTCAACAAAAGGCTGTGATTGGTCCGCGGTCCCGGAAACGGAAACAGGTTTTGCTTGGCGAATGCAAACTACGCGCTCATCAGTCAACAATAGGTGAATGTTGGCTGTTGTTTCGATGAGTTCCGACAAAAATTGAGCCAGAAAAGTGGACACCTGTCGCATGCTTTGTGCAGGGTCTCATTTGTCTCTGTTGCTGGAGCTCTTTATTTGTCTCTGTAAAAAATATTAAAAACTTATCATCGACGTAAATATTACAGACCGACCTACACCGCACAAAATCACAAGCATCAGCTGAGAGTATCAACAAACGCATGTCAAGTAATGATCAAGGGTAAAAAAAATAACCTTAAAAATGAAGATCATGCCTACAGATCTACAGTCCACGGAGTCACCTCTCTACGTACATATAGTGTCGATGCACCCAAAAAGCAAAATATCAGCTGTCGACGTAAAAAAAATTTAGCGTCGCTAGGTGACCGACCAGGGCTTAAAAACAAATGGTATACCTCTCTCTCTCTCGCGCACATTACAGAGGTACAGCGACTGTCTCCCTCCCACTCATTACGCCCATAATATTCATAGTTTTTTGGATTTTCGAGAGAGAAGATGGCTCTGAACAGCACCGCTGGTATTTTTCCCACAATCCTGGTACTGAGCCGCATCGATCGATACCGCACTTGTCCGGAACGGTCCAAAGGATCGACGGGAATTTCCATTAAGCTTGGAAATTATAGATATTTAAATTTTTGAAAAAATGATGTAACCAAGCATGGAATCTACTTCGTCTTACCGGCCTGCCGGGAGGCATTTTTTCACTTTATTAGACTGTAAATTGACAGAAACTATTCAGCGTTAACAATGGATTCCAACTGTTTACATCAATATCACGATCAAGGGTAGATTTCAAGCTCTGTAACTATTTACCTCATCATAAAAATCGCAACATTGATGCATATATTCGTAATCAGCATACTCTCAGCTATCATTTAAGACCAATTTCACCTCATTTTGATCACATTGATTTTTCGACTTTTGTCTAGCTATTTCGGCCATATCCCACACTGTGCGCCGTCAGTGTTTACTGTTTATTTGTTTACAAGGTATATGGAGAACAGGTATGGACAATTGGACAACACTCGACTCAGGGGGCGTGGTCACTTGGGAAAAAGCGACTTCGCCGCCATCTTGTCTCCTATTTACACCGTGTATCTTGCATTGTTGTTTGTGGTTAGGTTTGAAGGGGAAGTTTATCTGAAGCAATACTTTATTTACTTGAACAATGAAATGTAATTTTTATCTTTAAATGTTAATGTCGTGACTATAGAATGGATTAACATCATCAATTACGTTGTTCACTTTCCTTTTCAAGAAATGAAATTTAAATTTGAATCGCGCTGTCAGAAAAATGACGGCGGAGTCGCTTTTTTCACAACCAATCAGAGCCAACCTCAGAGTGTTGTCCATACCTGTTCTCCATATACCTTGATTTGTTTATGAAGTCAGCTGTGATGACAGTCGGCCGTAATTATTTGAATGTGCCGCGATAATTTCGCGAAATATCGTGCACGAGGTGGAAAGATACAGGGGTGAATAGTGTCTAGTGTTTTTCGCAATTTGTGAGTTAATTAATGAATTTTGGTGTTTTCTGATGCTGCCACTGTTATTTTTACCGCTTTTTACATAAGAATTGATACTTTAAAACGCTCTAGCCAAAGTGTGGAACAGACTCATTATCCATACAATAAAAAAAGGAAAATTTATCTTAAAGGGGACGTACACCTTAAAAACAACATTGGCTCAATCGATAGAGGAAATCGAGACATGAACGATGGTGAAATCCGTTTGTCGAAATTCGTCTTCGTTGCGAAGATACAGCCGCCGAAAGATCCGGCGCTGACGTCATCTGCTCCAAGCGCACGATGCGGTACCATTGCGCTTAATGGGAAACGCAGCGCCCGCGCTGTTCCCCCTCAGTTTGTGAGGTTATCGGCACTCCAACGTAAAAATCGCCAAGAACAAAAATTGGAGAGCAGGAAATTTCCTTTCCAACTGTTTTTTAACTTTTTCTCCAAAATTATTTTTAGCTGAGATATGAACGAAAACGGCAAAACTTCGGATTGCGTTCGAATTTCTGACGGTCCGCGTTCTCAAATAGCCGTCTCTCTAGTCGCTTAAAGTTTACTTATGAAAACTACTGATGGACCATTATTGTAGAAAATTTTACGCTCTTCAAATTTAGTCCTTAGAGTTTTTGGCGTGCGGTAAGCCGTTGGCCCGGAAAATGCGAACGAAAACAAAAAAATGCCGCTTTCTTAATTCCAACACGCATTTGTGAGTAGTTTTTTCCTATTTTCCTTGACAACGGTAAATTTTTGATGGAAAATCATAAGGGGTAAAGTTAAAGAGCGCAAAATTTCCCATCGATTCATTACACAAAAATTTCGAATATGCGTTTTCTGACCGAGAAACTACAATTTTCGGTGATTTTAGAATTTCAAGACATAAAATAAATCGAGATATTATGACGGGTGTCGAACCAATTAGCTTCGAATAAAACGAACGCCGCAAACTGGCAAAAAATGATTGTGTTTACTTTTTAATGTTACCTACGATCGAATTATCTGGTTATCCGCTTCGAATTGAATTCGGCGACGAACTGCTAACCTCGGTGCGTGGACCACGAGCGCGGCCCGTCCTCCGGCCGGCATGCATGGCGCCGCGACAGTCTGGTGAGGTTGGAACAAAACACGAAGATCACCTCTTCAACTTATCTCGGCATCCTCGATCGTAGGTAACATTAAAAAGTAAACACAATAATTTTTTTGCCAGTTTGCGGCGTTCGTTTTATTCGAAGCTAATTGGTTCGACACCCGTCATAATATCTCGATTTATTTTATGTCTTGAAATTCTAAAATCACCGAAAATTGTAGTTTCTCGGTCAGAAAACGCATATTTGAAATTTTTGTGTAATGAATCGATAGGAAATTTTGCGCTCTTTAACTTTACCCCTTATGATTTTCCATCAAAAATTTACCGTTGTCAAGGAAAATAGGAAAAAACTACTCACTAATGCGTGTTGGAATTAAGAAAGCGGCATTTTTTTTGTTTTCCTTCGCATTTTCCGGGCCAACGGCTTACCGCACGCCAAAAACTCTAAGGACTAAATTTGAAGAGCGTAAAATTTTCTACAATAATGGTCCATCAGTAGTTTTCATAAGTAAACTTTAAGCGACTAGAGAGACGGCTATTTGAGAACGCGGACCGTCAGAAATTCGAACGCAATCCGAAGTTTTGCCGTTTTCGTTCATATCTCAGCTAAAAATAATTTTGGAGAAAAAGTTAAAAAACAGTTGGAAAGGAAATTTCCTGCTCTCCAATTTTTGTTCTTGGCGATTTTTACGTTGGAGTGCCGATAACCTCACAAACTGAGGGGGAACAGCGCGGGCGCTGCGTTTCCCATTAAGCGCAATGGTACCGCATCGTGCGCTTGGAGCAGATGACGTCAGCGCCGGATCTTTCGGCGGCTGTATCTTCGCAACGAAGACGAATTTCGACAAACGGATTTCACCATCGTTCATGTCTCGCTTTCCTCTATCGATTTCCGTGCTTAACTCAACTACGATTTTAGGGTGTACGTCCCCTTTAAAATGTCCCTACCTTCGAGTCTCTATAGTCTAGGGTGGGCCGAAAAACATCGTTTTTCGAATTATAAAAAGTTCATCCATGGATGTGGTTACACTTGTCGAGTTTTAAACGTACGCCAAATTTGAGTCCAAAATTTTGACGTCTTTAGGTTCCGCACAGTGGTCAAAAATCGCGTTTTTTGGTGCAATTTGGCAACCTGTGGTTAGCGAACCACTCAGAAACACTCAATCCCGACAAAAATAGTTACTCTAGTCAACAATGAAGGTCCTCACAAAATTTGAGCGCATTCAGAGGCCATCTTCAGGTTCCGCAAGCGCTTTTTATGCGAAGACTGGTATTACGGCGAAAATTGACCGAATCAAAGGTCTTCCAACACTGAACTGTGTTGTGCCCTCTTTAAACGCTGAGAACTCAATTGACCCGACAAGTAAGTCCTAAAGGAGTGACTAAGGATTGCATGAACAAAAATTGGACGAGATTAAAGCATATTATCAGGTTCCGCAAGTACATATTTCGAAATTAAAAAGTAAATTAAACGTCGAAATTTCCGACGGATAATACCCGCGCGTTAGGCAGGGCCGAAAAAACAAATTTCGGATTTCGAAAACGCAAAAGCAAAAAAAAATTTTCTTTAGCTGGTCCTAAAGACGTGTGTAAAATTGCAGCCCCGAAAAATAATTTTTACTATCGCCGCAACGCCTTTGAAATTTCGTCAATTTTGCGAAAAAAGCCAAAATTTCACATTTTTTGACAATTTGGCAACCGTGTTGAGGTCGATATTCACCGATACTTCGCCTTACACCAGCTCTAATACACTTGTCATCAACTTACTTTTGCTTTTTTTGAGGTTTGGTGCCCCCTAACCCCCTTCTCAAAGGTCCTAAAAATCGCTGAAAATTCCGAAAAAACTCCGATTCTAAAAAAACGTTTAAGAAGTGCCAAAGGATTCTAAAAATGATAAAAATGGATATGTATACCCGGTTTTATGGCAAAAGTGGGGTGGCTCCTCCCCCACATCTACACCTCACCGGCCTCAGGACATATCTCGGTATTTTGATGAGCTTTCTCCACGACGCGACAGCAGTCTAGATTTGAATGTATGTAATTACGTACAATGGGGATATAAATTTATTGTTTAGAATGTTTTTTTAGAAAAACAGATGTGATAGTTACTTAATTTTAAAAATCAAAATTCAGCTCTCCCCACCCTAAAATTTTGTCATCACTCTATATGTGCCACAGCTTGCCAAAAAAGAGTATGCCGCGCAAAACGATTAGCACCTCTTCAGAACGGAAACTTCGGTTTGTTTTGAAGCATTATGTTCTAGTCTCCCAATTTCAGAAGTTTTCAACTATCCCCCATTCAAAACAATGCAAAATACAGAGACCGAAACAGGTCCACCATCTTGAAAACTCACCGAAATTGACCGAAAAAATGTTTCCATTGGCTCTTATGAGAGTTTACATTCTGATTGCATCTGTGATACTGCTTCATTTACAACGATAGTAATTTTATATCATCGGGATGATTCATTGGAATTGACTATTATGATCACGAACCTACTGGTAGTTATGCCTCAGAATGAATTTCTGCTCCTTGCAACCATCCCCAACCATCCCCAACCATCCCCAAAACCACGTTGTAAATGAAGCAGTATCACAGATGCAATCAGAATGCAAACTCTCATATGAGTGAGTCTATACCCTATTGTTATATTGAGACATGCTGAACAAAATGTAATAACAAAAATTATAAAAAGTTGAAAGAAAATTTTTGAATCGGTGCGGTGGTTTTTCCGAATCAGGTTCCTTGGGATGTGAACATAGCCGGTTCTTCCGGTTCCATTGCCGATTGCAAGAGAACGAAGCTTTGGATTAATTTTCGGATTGTTCCAATCAGTGGCGTCGCATGCAATTAGGCAACACTGCATTCTACCCATTTAAACTCATTTAAAAGTTCGAATTCAGGGGGTGCACAGTGCACGAGGAAAATTCGATATATTTAAGGAGTTTAAATGGAGGAGTCGCATTGTTGCCAGATGGCACGCGACGCCACAGGTTCCAATCGATTCCTCGGGCCCGATCCCGTAGGAATCGATGCCTAACTCGAAAACTTTTTCCCCGATGAAAATCGAAAAAAAGCAAAGAAGGGGTTACATCGTCGATTTTGTCGGTCATAAAATCGAAGTATCGCAGAACGGCTTTTAACGTGACTTTTCCAACGTAAAGCGGTCCGAGAAATCGATTCCGATGGTCGCCGGATCGATTCGAAAATTCCCTCTAGAGGAATCGGTGGTTTTTCCGGATTAGGTTCCTGGGTATTGGAACATAACCGGTTCTTCCAGTTCCATTGCCGATTACAAGAGAACGAAGCTTCGGATCGATTTGCGACCTGTTGCAATCGATTTTTCGGGTCCGATTACGTAGGAATCAATGCCTAACTCAAAATTCTTTTCCTCCATGAAAATCGGAAAAAAGCAAAGCTATCTTAACTCTTTCATACCTGAAATTCATTCTGTCCAGAAATGGAGTTTTGATCAACATATAGTTGGTCTTAGCCTTAGCGTTGTCTCCTCATCTAAATTGATGCGCATCAGTGGCTAAGCGTGGTATTTGGCAACACGGCATTTTGTCCATTTGAACGCATGGGAAAGGTCGAATCTGCTGGTCATCGGCGATTCCTAGACACTTCGATATTTTTCATGGGTTCTAATGATCCAAATACAACGTTGCCAGATTGCACGCTTTGCCACTGATGCGCATATATATTATTTTTATGTTTTCCACAAAATTCAATGTTATTCAGGTATACATTGAAATTGTTCACCAGGTCTGAAAGGGTTAACTCTCTACACACAGGAACACTAACAATAAGTAAATGTTGCTTGCATCGATGCAACGCTCTGATGTACTTACATACATTTATAGGTATTCTAGAACCCCACCGTTTTGCACGTCTCGCCGATTTCCAAAACGAGACGTATATAAAATCGCGGAATCCACCCTATACAACCAAAGTGCGTTTGCGCCCTATTCAATCCAACTTCTCCCCCCTCCCCCTCCCCCCTAACATCCTCTCAACTCCCCAACCACCCTTTTCACTCCGCTGTACCCTTAACCACCGTCTCCCGTATCAGTCCCCCACCGAAAGTTTCGCTTCGAAGCCGCGCATGCGCCTGCCGAAGCTAGCTCACCCCCTTCACCCCGTAAAACCCGCAACCCTCCTCGGCATCTTTACCACCCACCCCTCCCATCCCCCCCACGCTCCTCTACCCCTCTCCTCCTCCCTTCCTTTCGCTAAACCACGGCATGAAGCGAGGAGATTGTGAGACGGACCGTTCCAGCCCTCTGTTCAATCGCTTCTCTCCCGTACAGACGCCAGTGAGCCGCTCATATTGACGCGAATCAGCCGTGAGCTTACTCTTTCTGGTCCTCCGAACGACGGGTTTTTTTTTTCGGTTTGTTCTCGCATTTTCCGTGTTTTGACACGTTTTTTTTTTACCCCTTCATTCAGAAGGTAATACCACCTTTCTTACGCGTGGCAAGTTAGTTTGTATTTATTTTCTTTGCAGTATTTACCACATGATTATTATTTGATCAACTACGACACGTTTTCCCCGTGAGTTTACTCTTTTGGTCTTCCGAACGACGGTTTTTTTCCCGGTTCGTTCTCGGATTTATCGTATTTTGACACGTTTTTTTTTTTTTTTTTTTTTACCCCTGCATTCAGAAAGAAATACCACCTTCCTTACGCGTAGCAAGTTAGTTTATATTTATTTTCTTTGCAGTATTCACCACATTAATATTTGTTAATCAACAACGACACGTTTCCCCCCGTGAATTTACTCTTTTGGTCCTCTAAACGGCGGTTTTTTTCAGTTTGTTCTTGCATTTACTGTGTTTCGACAAGTTTTATTAGCCCCTCATTCAGAAGAAAATACCACCTTCCTTACGCGTGGCAATTTATCTTATATTTATTATCTTTGCAGTATTCGTCACATGATTATTCTTTAATCAACGACGACACGTTGTCGCCTTGATTTAGGTAGGATACCACATTTGTTACGCGTGGAAGACAGAGTTCGTTTCATTGTACAGAAATTCCGGTGCGATTATTTTTTTGACAACGAGGTGAAGCAATAGAGAGGCTGATATAGAGCTCGTTTCAGAAGTGTACACGCATCTCGACCATAATCTTTGGAAAATTTCCAATTTTCAAATCCATTCAAAACTTGCCTCCAACTTCAAACTTTCGATTTCAAAGCATTCCTAAATGAAAATCCAACACTCATATTCACTGTCATTAATTTTTATTTCGTTACATGAGAAATATAGTGTTCACAATTCCAAAGATTATCGGTCTGGGTGCGCCTACACTCCTGAATTGACCTCTGAATGTTATGAGCCATATCCTAAAGTGTGATAGCATGGGCGATCTGAATCTGGTTTGTTTACATTTTATTTTTTAACCTTAAATCAAAAATCGTAATTAATACAGTGGAAATTGGTTTTAAACGAAAGTGCAAGTGTTTTGGAGTGGCTCTCTGAACACAGAATTTTAACAAAACTATATTCAGCTGAGAAAATTTAGCTTGTTTCTGCTAAGGGTCAGTTTATTTATCGTGCAAATCCTTCCAAAAGAAATTATTTATATCGATTTCTGTGTCCAGATAGCCACTCTCAAACTTTTGCACTTTCTTTAAAAACCAGTTTCAAGTGGATCGATATTCACGTCACAACTTTCTTATTAAGGTAAAAAAAAAAAAAAAAAAAAAAAAAAAAAAAAAAAAAAAAAAAAAAATAACGAGGCAAACAAACCGAGCCCGTGTAAACTGTTTATCAGTGGCGTAGCGTGCAATTTGGCAACGTTGCAACGTTCGTATATTTAAAGGCATGCTAAAGATCGAACAGCAGGGTGTTCGGTGTACACCATCCAATCCGACTTTTTACATGGCTTTAAATGGACGAACTGCAACGTTGCCAAATTTCACGCTACGCCACTGCTGTATATAATAAGTAGATTTCCACATGAAGGCTTTGAAGCTTCAAAATCACGTCCCATAAATCCTCTTTATTGCTATAGCTCGTTATTTTTCGATCATGTCTCCTTCATTTCACTAGAATACCACATTCCTTACGCGTGTCTTCCTAACGGAAGGGTGCATTCGTTTGTATTGCAGTATTCGCGATACAATTATCAGCTTCGACACGTTTTCTCCTTCATTTGAGTAGGATACCACATTGCTTACGCGTGGTAGACGAGAGTTCATTTGCTTGTGCAGTAATTCCAGTATGATTATTTTTTTACTGTCTCGTGACACGTTTTCCCTTTTACATTTCATTAGAATACCCCCTTTCTTACTTTCTTAATAAGATAGAGAGTGCACGGAAAAAAAAGACTGGTAGAATTTACCATCTGCAAAGATAATTGTGGAGTCTGCTATCAAGTATGGTAAATTTTACCATCATATGGTAAATGCAACGTACCTTGTGGTGAAATGTACCAACAGGTTACCTTAATTTACCACAAGGTACGTTGCACTTACCATATGATAGTAAAATTTACCACACTTGATAGCAGACTCCAAAATCAGCTATGCTGATGAAAAATTCTACCAGTCTTTTTTTTCGTGAGTAAGTTTGTAAGTACAGCATTATTCGTGATAAGATTATGTTTTGACCGAGTTAATCAACTACGACACGTTTTCCCCTTCATTTAGGTAGGATACAATATTTCATGCTCGTGAAAGACAAAGAGTTCATTTGTTTGTGAAGTGATTCCGAAACGATTATTTTTTGACCGTCTCGACGCATTTGTACCTTCATTTCATTAGAATACCACATTTAATGCACGTGTTAAGTTAAAACAGAGTGTATTACTTAATTGTTCTCCAGTGTTTTGTCGGTATGAATATTTTTTGACCGAGTTATAATCACCTGCGTCTACGATGATTGCGGTGCTGTGGGACAAGTCAGCAGCAGTTTGTCCCTACCCTGCGGTCCAGGATTTCCGATGTAACTCTTGTAAGTTTATATTTTTCATACTTCCTGGTAGTTTTTAAAACATATGTATGCATGCCGTTTACTGCAAAGTTATTGAGCGAATATTGCAAATGATTTTAGGGGCGACGCTGATAGTGGTTCTGGAATAGACCTTATTCTGCTCTCCATTATTCATCTGGTATTAAAGGATTAGGAGTACCGATTTGACGCAATTTTTGAACTTCTTTCGCTGTTACAGCGAGGATTCCAAGTACCGAAAAAGGGTCGATCCCCTCAAAACCCCCAAAAAATAGTCGGGGAGCTTTGAAACCCCAAAATTTGAATTTGTCTCGTCAAAATACATGGGTGTACCAAGTTTCAGCTTTTTATGTCGAATCGCGGCCGAGAAAAAGGCCTGGTACGGTAGGTCTGGGACACCCTGTATATAAGCTGGTAGATTGCTTGTTTCGCCACTGACTTTGATGGGAGAGCTACGGGCCGACCGTTAACTTATTTCACAGAAAAACGATTGTTAGGAATGTCTGTGAGAGTGATGTTAGCTTCGCCAAACAAGCACGGACAGTAGCGTACACAGGAATTCGTCTTTCTTTCTCTTTCCTCATTTGAACACGTGAGTAGAGAAAAGACAGAAACAGAGGATCGAACGTGACTTCAGCCCAAGGCACAGAATAATACAATCAGAAGGGAAACTCCCATGAGAGCCAATGGAAACAAGATTTGGAATTTACCAGCACAAACTGGCAACTGTACCTACTCACTTCTCAAGATGGCGGACATGCTTTTTCAGGCTATACAACCAATCACAACTCGGCCAGTTGCCGAAGATCTGCCGAAGATTGCCGAAGATGCTCACTTTCGAACATGGCGGCCCGAAGGAAAGCATGTTTCAAAATGAATTCGAGTTTCCGTTCTGATTAGAGTATTCTGTGCCCAAGGTGCTTATATTTAACAGGTATGCTCGACTCGCTTCCCGCGTTATCGTTATCTTCGGTGGCGCGAAAATCTAAAGCAGAATCCAAGATGGCCGACAAAAGAAGAAAACACTGGATAATTGCGTTGGTGTAAACGAATTCACAGAGAGATATAATCAAGTCAACTAATATCTATACGAAGCGAGAGAAAACACTATAAATTGTGCGTCACTTCCATCCATTTTCATAACAAACCTACTCCTCATGGGCGGAGCCAGCAATTAGGCAACTGTGGATTCTTCCCATTTAAATGTATGAGAAACAATCGATTAGAAATAGGGCCTTGGCCTCCTCAAGAATCGATTGTTTCTCATACATTCAAATGGGAAGAATCCACAGTTGCCAAATTTGCTGGCTCCGCCCATACTACTCCTGATCATGTTCCACGTCATGTCCAGTGTTTTCTTCTTTTGTCGGCAATATTGGATTCTACTTTTTTGATTTTCGCGCCACCGAGGATGACGCGGGAAGCGAGTCGATCATACCTGTTAAATATAAGTACCTTGACTTCAGCCCTTATCTCTTTCCTTTTCTAATATAGACACTCAAACGGGAAAAGAGAGAGAAATACTACGTATTATTCCTACGCCATTGAGCACGGAAGGATTAGCTCGTGAGCAAAAGATTTTATTACAGCGTTTTCATTCGAATCAAAGTAAAAGTATCGATTTCTTAGAGGGATTCAGTCTCTAGAGGTCGATTTTTTTTTCCGGCGGCTCGTGAACATTCGATTTCTCATAATTCGTCGACTTGAACCAATACAAAAAAATCGATTTCTCGAGGGTTCACAATTGAACTCTTTGAGGATCGATTCTTGACCATAGGTTTAAACGGAGAGCTACATAGATTTATCGCAGACTGCGGCGGCCTCGCGAACGATCGACCTATCATTTTTCTTCAACAAAAACCTATACAAAAGTATCGATTTCTCAGAGGTTCACAATCAAACCAGTCGAGGATAGATTCTTGTCCATAGGTGTAAACGGAGGGAACGCATAGATTTATCGCAGACTGCGGCGGCCTCACGAACAATCGACTTATCATTTTTCTTCAACTTAACCCTATACAAAAGAATCGATTTCTCAGAGGTTCACAATCAAACTAGTCGAGGATCGATCTTTGTCCATAGGTTTAAATGGAGAGAACACAGACTTATCGCGGACTGCGGCGCGGCGGCGGCTCGCGAACAATCGACTTATCATATTTGTCTTCAATTTAAACCTATACAAAAGTATCGATTTCTCAGAGGTTCACAATTGAACCCTAATTGAGGATCGATTCTTTATCATAGGCTTAAACGGAGAAAACATCGATCTATTATTGCATTTAACGCGCTGTCAATCAGCAAATCCGGCAACACTAGGCTTTAGCTGATGTACTCCAATAGTTTTTGAATAAGGATGACATCATATATACTCTCCTTTCCTCACCCCTCCCCACAACACCAACACCAAATGCAATAGTCAATATATGTTTACGCTTCATTGCTACGGGCCAATTTCACAGACGGCGCACAGGGGGAGCGAATCAATACGAGGGGTTGGACAAGGAGAACATACAATTAAAAAGGCAAATTTTAATGTTTTTATTAGGCCTGTGCGATGTTTGATGCATTGACGCTTGTTCGATGTTTAACCCTTAACTGCAGATGAGCCCAGATCTGGAACAATTACTTTGAAGCCTTATCTAAAAGTAGGGGACTTGAGTTGTACTGTCGCTGCATGGTGGGTCACATGTGGAACAGATATACTAAACGAGTAAGAATTGTCGATTTTGTCCTAGAGCGCGCAGCTTAGGATAGAGAACGTGCAGACTGGTTGAAAATAGCTTACTGAAAATCTGATAGAGATTTTCCGATTTTTAATGTTATGTTTGGGAGTAACGCAGGGGTACCATATACAAAAAAAAAAAAAAAAAAAAAAAAACTATTGAAACTTACTAACTTATTTTTTACTACTTTAATTTTTTTTTTTTTTTTTTTTTTAGCCTGAAAACTTTATTTTCAGTTGCATGGGTACCTAAATGCGGGTAAGGCCATATTTGAAACAATTAATATTCAGGCTCTTTACCATTGAAATATAATGGAAAGAATTTTTTCACTATTTTTCCCTGTCTCAAGGATCAAAATTGTACTGAAAAAAAATTATTTTATCGAAAAAAAAACATCATGCAGTAAAGGGTTAAGGGACATCGAATGCGGTTCGATGTCTCATGAGATGCACCGAAACATCGATCAACATCGATGGATTGATTCACATCGAAACATTGAAACTTCGATCCAGATCGAAACATCAATCCATATCGATCGACAGTGAAGCATCAATCGATATCGACACATCGATCCGGACCGCGATTAATCTAAAAATCAAGAAATACGGCATTAAAAAATTCAATGCTGGACTTTTTTTTTAATAATTTTGTTGACGTCTTGGTATTTTTATATGTAAATGTATGCTTTCATGCAGATCGATGTTTCTATGTAAATCAACGATTCGATACCGATCGATGTGGCTTGATGATTCGATGTGGATCGATGTTTCGATATTTTTCGATTCGCTCCGATTTTGGAAATCGACATCGAAGCGACTTCGATGGACCGAACGAGACATCGCACAGGCCTAATTTTTATCGTCAAAATACAAACTATAAAGGGTGATTTTTGTGAGAAATTTTACAATAAAATCAATAAAACCACTTTGAAACTTCTAGGTTAAGTATATTAACAAAGATATTCGCAATTAAAGTTGTCACACCATATCTAGCCTTTCCCATTGACTCGCTCCACTGTACGCCATATGTGATAAGCTCGCGCCTGCGTAAACATTAACGGGAAGCGTCAACCATGCATATGAGTATAGTATTTGTATTTGTGTAAACTAATTCAAAGTTCCGCTCTGGGAGAGGTAATTAATAACCCCCCCCCCTCCGGAGCCTCGCTGTATATCTATAGACTGATCGAACTTTTGTCAATTTCGGCCATTTGTTTCTGAATTCGCTGTCTGTTGCAGTGATGGGCAAAAAAACTTTTTTGAATAACCAAACTAGAAACAAAATAAATTACCTAAATAATTACCTTATTAAAAATGTTGAATAATGGGATCTTAGTTATACGTAGTGCAGAGCTTGATGCGTCATGTAAACGCGCCTGACTAGATAAACTTTGAAATGGGGCTATTGCACACTTTTGCTATAAGCGATTTCATACTCGATTATGGCGTAAAAACCTCAAAAAATAACGATGGCGGCACTAAAAACTTCCAAAATCCACTTATAATCTCAATAAACGCAGTTATTTGCGCGAGCGTAATGGTGGCCGAAGGCACTAACAATGGGAGATTCCCATCTAACAATTCTGAAACTCCATCAAGAAGCGACCAATAAGAGACTACTTTCATTTTACACCGGTGTCACTAGGTGTTGTGGCACCATTCATCGGATGTGGATCATCACTCTGATGACTAATTACTCTGTGAATCACCCTTGTCAACATAGAAAGAGTGACGAAATTAAGATAGGAATCTCCTATTGTTAGAACCTTCGGCCACCATTACGCTCGCGCAAATAACTGCGTTTATTGAGTTTAGGAGTGGATTTTGGAAGTTTTTAGTACCGCCATCGTTATTTTTTGAGGTTTTTACGCCATAATCGTCTATTAAATAGCTTATAGAAAAAGTGTGCAATAGCCCCATTGGAAAAGTGGACTGTAATTGAATAAATGGATGGACAGAGAAATGTTAGTTGTTAAATTAAATCTGCTCAGAAAAATAAAGTTTGCTTCAATAAAATGGTTAACCAAGCAAAAACCAAATGAAACTTTTCATCATAAAAAGAAAAAAGAATGGAAAACTAAAATTAACTACAAAAAAAAATAATAAGTACTTAAATTACTAAATTAACTAAAATTATTCTTATTATTCTCATGACATTCCTATCAGTAAATGAAAGTTTCAACAATACCAGAACCAGTCATTCATCTTATGATAGATAAATTTGCTAGTAGTGTCAAAACTTTGATTTAATTACTAATAGGAATAACATGATAGTAAGAATAATTTATTTTAGTTAATTATTCGTGGTTATTGAAAATAATATTTTATCCCATCACTGGCTCTGCTATGCAGTTTAAAACAAGAGTGGATACACCGCAGGCAGTGGTATCGCGCACAAACTTGCAATACCGCCAGTGGCGTCGCGTGCCATCTGACAACAATGCAACTATGCTCCATTAAAACTCATTAAATACATCGAATTTTCCTTGTGCACTGTGCACCCCCTGAATTCGATCTTTTACATGAGTTTAAATGGATAAAGCACATTATTGCCAAATTGCACGCGACGCCATTGAATACCGCATCATTGCCCATTTAAATCTTTGTGTTAAATCTTTGAGGAAGTGGACAGTGCATCCCCGATATAATGGTGTAGCGTGCAGTTTGCCGTGGTGAAACAGTTCCATGAATTATTTCCAAAACCAAATTCCGTGGATTTTATTTTTCCATGACATTAGATGGAAAATCTTATTGATTTCCATGAGCTCCCCTTGAAATTCCAAGAAATTTTTTGGAAAAATAATACCTGCGGAAAATAGGTCATGGAAAATAATGAAACACTTTAACCATGGTGTCTATTTATAAATTCATGAAAAAGATCCAACTATTTGGGTGTTCCGAAAATCAAACTAAGAAAGTCTAAAATCCAGTAATAAACTCACGTAACTGCTATAACGACAAGATGGTAATGGCGGTTCGACGCAGGTATCATGGGAGATTCCTATCTTATATGCCACTTTCTCTCTGGAGACACATAGAGGTATGTCTCAATTTAGATAGGAATCTCCCATGTTATCTGCGCGTCTAACCTCCATTAAGCCCGATTCTGCGAGTGAATTTCATGATTTATTTTTAGTGTACACATCGTAATTTTTACAGGTTTTTATGCAAGAATCAACTCTCCAATGCCCTACAGCAAAAGTTTTTAAGAGCCCCGTGTGTGTGTGCGTGCGTGTAGGAGGTGGTAAGGTGCTCGGGGGGGGGAGAGGGGGGGGGAGGGGGGGGGGGGTTCGAAGCGGAAATGAATTGACGACGGTGGGTTCAAATTCGTCTTGTTGCAACTGGCGCGCGGTGCATCGCATCGCGGCGGTCATCACCCGCTTTTGGAGTAATCTGACCCAGTTCTACAACGTGTCGGGGGCTTAGGGATAGGGGTACTCACTAAGCGGGAGCGCTACATAGTTGTATAGCCCTGTCTGTCAGGTCGTCAGGTGCCGAAGCGTCCTGCGTCTCCCACAACACACCGCACATTGAAAACAAGCGCAGCATTGAACATTGATTGAACACCGAACACCGACATCAGTCGGAACGCTGCTCATCACCCAACAACGATAACCATACATAACAGGGCTGCCGTTTTGCGTATAATCAATGCTATTTTTCAATTCACCGATGATTCCACCGGTTGAGAAAAGATTACACAGTTCAGCTCAGTGCATGACTGAAATAAACTAAAAAACTCGCATCTGTAATCTTTTCTCAACCGGTGGAATCGTCGATGACTTTATAAAACTTGCGGATATTTTAATTAATCAACGGAGTTTCCACTGATTAAGGAAAGATTACAGATCAGAGTATTTTCGTGCATTACAGTCATACACTGAACTGAATTGTGTAATCTTTTCTCAACCGGTGGAATTATCGGTGAATAGAAAAATAGTATTGATTATACGCAAAACGGCAGCCCTGATACATAATGCAAATTTTAGCGATCGTATATCATTCACTTCAAGAATTGATGATTGCTAACTGATGCCGCTGATCGGTGAAAAATCTAGCCAATGAGAGTCAAGAATGAACTTCTGAATGATATTCTCGTTAAAATGAAAACTGCGATAGTATAATATTCCATAACATAACCTTTAAATCTGCTCTGAATGAAATGGCCATTTTTAACAATAAAACAAGCGTTTTCGAAGCTAAAATTATGTTTGTCTCATAGGAAAATGACTTCTACGCATGGTCTGTACAGTAAACTTTATTCGAAAAGTTCGTCATTTCCGAAATTATCGTGGCGAAAGGAGTCAAAAAGGATAGAAGATGAGATTTCTGACACCGGTTGCAACAATTCGAAATCGAATCTACCTCCGGAGGTGAATTCGAAATTTCCAATTGTTGGAATTCAACGGTCTCCGGTGAGACCAACGAAAACAATCAAATATCATCAAAATAAAATGCAAATCCATCGAATATCATACGACGGTGAATGATATTCGATCGAGAAAATTTGCTTAACCATACATATTGTGTTCAGTTACCCGGTTACCACATTGGAAGATCCGCCAATGATCTCACCAGTGGCTATTAGGCAACGTCCCCCCCCCCTATTTAATCACATTGGAAAACTCGAAGCGTCTAGTCATCGCCGATGACGGAAGCATTCGATTTTTTCTGTGAGTTTAAATGGAGAAAGTATATCGTTGCCAAATGTCACGCCTCGCTACTGGATCTCACCAACGAGGTATAGCAATGGGGCTCTTGCAAACTTTTTCCACAGAGGATTGAAGAGTTGATTCTTGCAAGAAAACCTGTAAAAATGACGACGAATACACTAAAAAGTTACAAAATTCACTCTCAGAATCGAGCTTAATGGCGGAAAGACGCAGGTATCATGGGAGAATCCTATCTAAATTGAGACATATCTCTGTGTTTCCTTAGAGAAAGTGACAAATTAGACAGGAATCTCCCATGATACCTATGCGCAGCTCCGCCATTACGACCTTGTCGTTACAGCTGTTTACTGAGTTAATTACTGAATTTCAGACTTTCTCAGCGTGATTTTCATAGATTTTTACATCACTATTCATTTGCTTCTAGCAAAAGTGTGCATGCACGGTGCAAGAACCCTATTCCGGCTGAAAATGAAGTAAGCATAAAAAACTATATAATGCGTCCGCGACATTCACCGTCCATCAGTGTTAATTTTACTAATTTGCAGTGTTTTAGAATAATTCTACGCCTAAAATTTCACTGTTTAAATGCTATCTTATGTATTTTGAGACGCTGAATTCATAAATGCTATCAGTTTTCATTAAACTGGCCTAGATTTTACGTTATAATTCGAAATTACGTCTTTTCTTAGCAGAAAATTCGTAATTCTGGAAAAAGAATGAGTTTTGAGTAAAAACTAAGGCCGAAATTGAAATCAGCGGGTCAAAATACCTGAAAATCCTCGCGAGAGGGGTCAGAAACTCAGAAAGAGGTATCGTATGATGATAAAACCTGGCTTTACGTTCATATAACAGCCGGATACACTACGTCGTTAAGGCGTAAAAATCCTGAAAATGAGTTTGTTGGTTGACTATCCGACTCAGCATGTCACGTGATCCCCAAATACCCTCTGTCCCTCTCCTTTTCTAACGCTTGGGTTCGAATTGACGTTGAGATAGAAATAGAGAGAAATATAAATACCTGAACCCGCCTTTGTCCTGGGACGTTCGTTAACCCGTTGTGCGCTCGCCGCTCGGCAATTAACTAATTGAATGTCTTTAATGCAACCGCACCCGGGGAAAAAAGAGAGAGAGAGAAAAGAAAAAACAAAGGTGCACATCATTTAAGTTGAAAAGCGACGAGGGTGAAGAGGAAACGCAGAAGGGGATGCAAGGAGGGATGGGAAGGGAAGGGAAGGGATGGACATAAGAGAAAAGGTAAACAAGGAAAATGAGGATTCGTCGACAGAACAAAATGGACGAAAAATCTATCCAAACAGAGGAAGAGAGTAAAGAAGGGAGGGAGGGAGTGTGTGTGTGTGTGTGTGTGTGTGTGTGTGTGTGTGTGTGTGTGTGTGTGTGTGTATGAGTAAGAGGAGAGAGAGAGAGAGAGAGAGAGAGAGAGAGAGAGAGAGAGAGAGAGAGAGAGAGAGAGAGAGAGACGTAGGGAAAGTTTAGAGACGTTAAAGAGATTATCGCCTTTTTCCGGGTCACGTGTCTTAATGTGAGGCAAATGAGGACCCGCGTTGTCAATAGACAGCTGTTTAGTGTGACGTCACGAAAAAAATTGGTTCCAAACAAATGCTTCATCTCAATCACTCTCGTGGGTTTTCCCATAAGAAACACGATCCAAATACTTTGAGCTAGTAAACAACAAGTTCTCTCAGATTTTATTTCACCATCGGATTCCACGTACCCTAAAATACAAACACGCTGCATTAACATTTTCGAAACATCACGCATTAATTTACAATCACAGTTCTACCGAAGAAAGTCCTATGTTTCGTACTTGTCCCACTCACAGTTTCTTATGCACACAGAATTCTAGAATATAGGTTCATCGGCACCATCACTGAAGGTAAATTTTCCATTTTCCGACCAGAAAGTCTTCATTTTGCGTTTCAAAATTTTCGAAAATTTCAAATTTTCAATTTTTCAAAATATCTCGAAATTTATCGACGCGAGTGAAAAATTTATAGAGTGCTTTCTCATAGCAGACGTGATTCCTCACAAAATGAAACCTAAAACAACTCTCTACGTCAAATAGAAAGGAAGTTATGAGCAATCAAAGAATGGTAGTTTTTCCGGGGTTTTCCCAAATTTTCGGGGCTTTCCCGGGACGGGAAAGTCGGGGAACTTTGTGACCTTACACTCCAGACGGTCCAGTTGAACCTCCTTACGCTCGCATTCGGTTTCGATTTCTCTGGAGGTCAAATAATACTTGGTTGTTCTAAGCGCAACTTCGCGTACGGGCGCGCTATGCACGAAATGCCTGGGTCGAGCGCCACCGATTCTACGGTTTTTTGAATGTTTTGGCTTATAACTCGAATTCCGTTCATCGCACGAATTTTTTGCATAGAACTTGTTTTATAGCTGATAAAATTTTCAACAACTTTTGCTGAAGGTCAATTTTCCATTTTCCGACCAAAAAGTCTTCATTTTTCGCTTCAAAATTTTCAAAAATTTCAAATTTTCAATTTTTTCAAAATATCTTGAAATTTATTGACGCGAGTGAAAAATGTATAAAATGTTTTCTTAAAGAAGACGTAATTCCTCATAGGATGAGTCCAAAAACAACTTTCTACGTCAAAAAGGAAGCGAGTTATGAGCAATCAAAGAATGATGGTTTTTCCGGGGTTTTCCCGAATTTTCAGGGCTTTCCCGGGACGGGAAAGTCGGGGAACTTTGTGAGCTACTACTCCAGACGGTCCAGTTGAACGTCCTTATACCCGCATTTGGTTCCGATTTATTCGAAGGTCCCCCATGTATTTTGAGCTAGATTGCCTGGACTATTAGTCCAAAAGAACGCCACTCTTCTGTTTTTGTAGGGAAGGTAGACAAGGTAGTTAACTATTCGTACTTGGGGAAATTGGAATTGCCTACACTACAAATTGAAGGCGCCCGACACAACCTTACTCTGTTAGTTAGTGTCTGTACATTGAGAATCGCGTTTATTTGGAATCATGAGACTAATCTAATCTTTGGCGTATTTTGGGGGGTATTTCGGGGGGTAGCTTTCATCCCCATGTGGTGTCAGACATTTTTTTTTTTATTTGTCCCCAACTCTACTATGACTTTCAAAAGAAAAAACTTTGGGAAATTCTTACAGTTAAAGTCCTCTATTTTTAATGAAACTTTCGATTTAGTATGACGTATGCTTACTTGGAAACCACAAACTTGTATAAAGACTTTTCGTCCTCTTTTTTTCGTCCACGACATTAAGTCCTAGACAATTCGTCCTATAAATGTGTGTGTCCTCTAGAGTCATTGGTAAAATCATTATTTTCGTCCACGATTACCACGCCCATGCCTTTTCTAGTCCAATTACTACAAAAATCAAAGTATGTGTTTAGTCCTGAAATTTTAGCCCACCTTTTTTTGTCATCAAAAGAGTTCGTTTCGTCTAATGCAAAAGTTTGCAACAGACCCATTGGACTAAAAACTAATGGACGATGCAGTCAAAGACAAAACTAATGAGTGGGTCAATTAATTGTTCTACAGGACGAAATTTGATTGAACGAATAAGCAAGGACCAAATGTCTAGGACGAAAATACAAGGACGAAAAGTCTAATAACCAAAATTTTGACCGGGGTACTTTCTTTTGAAGGTCATAGTACATCCGGCACACATGCTTTTCGGGACGTTATCGCTAGGACTCATTTTTTAAATGCTAAGTAAAGAAAAACATGTAGACGAGGGGTGGTGGAGGGGAGTAAGAGAAGGGGGAGGACGGCTCTCAATGCAGTGGCGTCGCGTGCCATCTGGCAACAATGCAACTGCTCCATTTAAACTCATTAAATATATCGAATTTTCCTTGTGCACTGAGCACCCCCTGAATTCGATATTTTACATGCGTTTAAATGGATAGAATACATTGTTGCCACATTGCACGCGACGCCACTGTCTCAATGACTGGATGAAAAAGAGGGAAGTAACAAGAGAAGAGAGGGATAAAAAAAGATAAACTAGGGTGAAGAAAAGGGAAACAAAAGGAAAACGCAGGAATGGCTTAAAATAGCTCTAATTTACCGTTAGACGTGTTTCGTATGCTTGATAGACATTTAATTTGATGAGGGGATGCCCTAATGAGGAGGAAAATGCTTCAATTCCGTTGCGTTATGCAAATCTCTGAGCTTAGAGCAAGCGCACAGTAAAATGCATACAAAATAAGATAATCCGTCGGTTAGGTAATCACGACAGTTCTTTACTCAGAGACAATTAGAGACCCGGCACAAAGCTTGCGACAGGTGTCCACTTTTCCAGCTCAATGGGTCTGTTGCAAACTTTTGCTACAACGATTAAGAGTGTTTAATCTAAAGTAAAATCGCCTGAAAAGTCCATTGGTGGCATCAGAAAGTCATAAAATGCAATAATATACTCACAAGAGGCGTTTAATGAAATCCAAGAGGGTGGAGAAATATCGAGCACTTTGTATGCATGCACTACAAACATCCAAGGGTGGCCAACTTTGACAACCTCACTGGAGGTAGAGGATATGTGTTTGTTTACGTTGTGATTGGTTGTGATCGGTATTGTGAGGTTGGCTATCCTTGGATGTTCGTGATGCATGTATAAAAATTGCTCGATATTTCTCCGCCATCTTGGATTTCAGTAAACGCCTCTTGGGAGTTCATTATAGCATTTTATGACTTTCTGATGCCACCAATGGATTTTTCAGGCGATTTTACATCAGGTTAAACTCTCTTAATCGTTGAAGCAAAAGTTTGCAACAGACCCATTTTGGTCGGAACTCATCAGAACAACAGCCAACATTAGCCTACTGTTGACTGATGAGCGCGTGGTTTGCATTCGCCAAGCAAAGGTATAGCTGGAGTTCCAATTTATGAAAGAGTCAAGACCCGTAAAGAGAAGTGAAGAAGAAGAAGGGGTCTGAGGAGCCTGGAGGCGCGCCTCTTGTTCACATCTTTATTCAACGATCTTCCCGCCAAAGATTACCTATACACATGTATTCGTGTGTAAGTTATCCTTGTCGGTTCAACCTAACTTTCAATTACCGTTAGCTTCACAACCTATTTTAATTTACAGTGAAGAGTAATGCGTGAATTTTATTCTGTTCTGAACATACTTACATCAATTTCAATAGAATATTTCACCAATACGAGGTCTGCCACAAAAGTTCCAGGACTTTTGTTATATCTCGTAAACTAATCGTCAGAATGACGCGTTCTTGGGCTTATCTGATAGCTGATAAGCTGCCTAATCACCCTACATTGGCCGATTTTGATTATCTCAATCAGTGCTCATTGTATGATCGAGTGATTGAGATCGTCTCAGGTGCGGTCTGCGATTTGTGCCAGAAACGCGGTGAGTCTCCTTCCGCATCCTCCTTACTCCCCGGACCTCGCTCCAGCGGACTTTTCCTTATTCCCTATGATAAAATAGGCATTAAAAGGTCAGAGATTCGAAACAATCGCAGACATTAAAGAAAATTCTCTAGCGGAACTTCGCAAAATCAAAGCGGAAGAGTTCCAACACTGTTTATTCGAGCAATGGAAACACCGATCATGGAACAAGTGCGTTGTGAAACAAGGAGAATATTTCGAAGGAGATGAATAATTTTTTGGTAAGCTTGTGAAATAACTTGTAAATCATTATTTTTGCCCAGTAAATATGATATGTCATGTTTATATATGAGCAATTGTCTTTTCCATGCTTATTTGATAAAAAAAAAAAAAAAAAAAAAAAAAAAAAAAAAAAAAAAAAAAAAAAAATAGCTAACCACTTTTGACTTTGCCCTCTTTGAGGTCATGTAAAATCTATGTAGTTAAAAAAAAGTCATTCTGAGAAAACAGGGTGATTTGGAAGCTTATCAGCAATCAGATAAGCCCAAGAACTCGTCATGACGATTAGCTTACGAGATACAACAAAAGTCCTGGATCTTTTGGTACAGACGTCGTATAAGCTAAAAATGACGAAAGTTTCCTAAAAGCTGGGCGGCTGGGAAGATGGTTCCATGAAGATGTAAACAAGAGGCGTGCCTCCAAGCTTCGTAGACTCTTTCTTCTTCTTCAGTTTTCAGCAGCCAATCTGAGCCAATTTAAGCATTAAGAAACGTATGTTAGACAAGGATGGACAACGGGATGAAACCCCCTCTTTCTGTCATTTTCCTACTTAAACATTCAAATGGGAAATGAGAGAGATGGAAGAGATCCTGGTTGCGCCAGTGCAACAAGAGTTTCTTCATCTCTCTTTTTTCTCAATTAAGAGACGTATGTTAGACAAGGATGGACAACGGGATGAAACCCCCTCTTTCTGTCCTTTTCCTACTTTAACATTCAAATGGGTTATGAGAGAGATGGAAGAGATCCTGGTTGCGCCAGTGCAACGAGAGTTTCTTCATCTCTCTGTTTTCTCCATTAAAAAACGTATGTTAGACAGGATGGACAAAGGGGATATAACCCCCTCCTTCTGTTCTTTTCCTACTCATACATTCAAATGGGAAATGAGAGAGATGGAAGAGATCCTGGTTGCGCCAGTGCAACGAGAGTTTCTTCATCTTTCTGTTTTCTCCATTAAAAAACGTATGTTAGACAAGGACGGACAAGAGGAATAAACCCCCTCTTTCTGCCCTTTTCCTATACTTATACATTCAAATGGGAAATGAGAGAGATGGAAGGGATCCTGGTTGCGCTAGTGCATTTGATCTCTAAATGGGTTTCATAGTTCTCCGGAGATGCGATTTTGCCCTAAAATACATTGGTTCAAATGGGAATTCCGCGTTGTGACCCTTCGTAACTTTACACGAGTTTAAGAATGTATCGTAAAAAACGTTATAAAATTTAAAAAAAAAAAAAATCTGAAAAATTCTGAAAAAATTTGAAAAAACTAAAAATAAAAAGTCTCGAGAGCTGAAACGGTGTTCATCCGCTTTCCGGAAGGACTCGAATAGTATAGTAATAAGGACGCAGCCCGGCTGATAATAATCGTCGATATAAACTTTTATTGACAAACTCACGAATTGAGGAAAGAAGGTTCTTTTCCGCCTCAGCCAACTTCCCTACCCTCCTCACCCCTTACCCCACGCCCTCTCTCCCTCTCCTTATCACTCTCTTTCTGAAGCACTCAAATAATAATTAGAGTGGCATAGTTATATATTTGGAAACGGTGAGGAGCGAAGTTGCGAGGATGATGACACGTACTCGCGGAAATGCACACACAATTTGGGCGCATCCTCCAATAACGCAGTGGAAGTAGAATTACTCTCTTGCCAAGTCTAAGGTGGCTAGAGACGGATCTTAGAATTACTCTCTTTCTCTCTCTCTCTCTCTCTCTCTCTCTCTCTCTCTCTCTCTCTCTCTCTCTCTCTCTCACCCTCTCCCCACCCCCTCTATGTTGCACACTTTTACTATAAGCACTTTAATAGTCGATTCTAGTGTAAAAACCTCCAGAAATATCGGTCATCAATATTGGTCATCCTACATTGACGGAGAATTGAAGCACCGAAATTTTGGCAAAATTAAATCTTAAATGATTGAATTAATTAAACCAACATTAAATCGCTCATAGCGAAAGTGTGCAACAGCCCCATTACTTGCGAAAAGTTTTCTTGGTAAAAGTAAAATTGGACTTGAAAGTTTTATAAACGATGAATGGGTCTGTTGCAAACTTTTACTAGAACGATTAAGAGAGTTTAATCTAATGTAAAATCGCCTGAAAAGTCCACTGGTGGCATCAGAAAGTCATAAAATGCAATAATAAACTCACAAGAGGCATTTAATGAAATCCAAGATGGCGGATGAAAATCGAGAAATTTGTATGCATGCACCACGAACATCAGAGGATAGCCAACCTCACAATATCGATCACAACCAATTAAAACGTTAACAAACACATAACCTCTACCTCCAGTGAGGTTGTCAAAGTTGGCAATCCTTGGATGTTCACGGTGCATGCATACAGATTTTTCGATATTTATCCGCCATCTTAGACTTCATTAAACGCCTCTTGTGAGTTTATTATTGCATTTTATGACTTTCTGATGCCACCAATGGACTTTTCAGGCGATTTTACATTAGATTATACACTCTCAATCGTTCTAGCAAAAGTTTGCAACAGACCCATTGAGAAAGAGCCTCGCCAAATTTGGACCCTTTTTTTCGCCCCTCGAAATCCTGGACCAAATATGGCTTAAATTACTCTTTGCCCCCCCCCCCCATATCTCGGAAACCGTGCGTATACTCAGGCTGAAATTTTAACACGAGTATCAGGTCACCTTAGGGAGTAATTTAAGCCATATTTGGTCCAGGATTTCGAGGGGCTAAAAAAAGGGTCCAAATTTGGCCCTTTTTTGGCGAGGCTCCTTACTTCCTGATTTTTGGCCGCTTTTTGAGGATTTCGCATCCCCGGTGCACCATTTCCTCTTATTTTCTTACTTCCGCCCTACGACATAAACGCTCGCCAAATCTCAACCGCGTTTGTTCCATCAATAGTTTCCTTCGTGTCGCGCCAATGTTGATATTAATGGTTATACATATTTTGTCTTGTCCTTCTCTATCCCAAGTGCACTTGTGAGAAGAGAAAGGGGAGAGGAGCCGAAGCCCGGCAGTGGAATAAAAAAAGAAGAAAAAAAATCAGGCTGGTCTGAAGAGGTTCAGGCTTCGGGCGGCAGTAGCGGTCGGTCCTCGACTGAAGTGATTTTCAAAGAAACTGCCTCAGTGCTTCCCGTCCACTCTGAAGTCTGAAAATGCAAAGGATGTGTCTGAAATGCAAAGGATGTTTACCCGGTTGAAAGCTACCGATGTTGCAAAATCCGCGCCGCGCCGGAAAGGACAAAAAAAAAAAAATGCCGGTGTGAAATCGTCAATATTTACCGGGGAAAAAAAGGAAGAAAGACAAATTCTGGTAAAACCAATAGTCCAAGTTATAGTCTAATAGAATGAACGACCTATACCAATAGAGAGGATTTGTGGGAACGTGTTTTTGAGCACGGAGCAGCACGGAGATAGCCACGAGGGAAATCTCTTATGGAAATTTTTTACACAGGCTCGGTTTGTTTGCCTATATTTTATAACCTTTGAATTTAAATAATAAAAAAAAAATTAAGAAAAAAAAATGTGTCAAATGCATACGAAATGGGTCTGTTGCATACTTTTGCTACAACAATACAGAACCTTGATTCTTATGTAAAATTCGGCGAAAATTAAAAAAAAAACACAAAAGCACACAAAGCACATTAAAATTCAAAAGACACTCATTAACTCAGGAAATCACTTCAATTTCAAACAGCCCGCGCTACACTAGACACCTTTTGCACCGGTATACTACTACATAGACGGAACCACCGTGCATAAGTAAACAACATCGTAACTACAAAATGATGGAATTCTCTTCTAAATACATGAACTATTGGCTGCATTTGCTGTCTGGTCTTTTCGGTTTATTAAAGATTACGAAATAATATAAGAAATGTACGCAACTGAACGAAACAATCCAATGTTTGTAAGTTCTGTTCATGTTTACATAAACGCAATGGTTCCATCTATGTAGTTATAAGGCGGTGATATAGTGTCTACTGTAGCGCGGGTTGTTTGAAATGGAAGTGATTTTCTGAGTTAATGAGTGGATTTTGAAAGTTTCAATGTGCGCATCGTTATTTTCGCCGATTTTTCCGTTGGAAACAATGAGTTATATTGATGCAGCAGAAGTACGCAACAGACCTATTGGTTTTATACGAAAGCGCAAGTGTTTGAGAGTGGCTATCTGGACATAGAAACCGATATATATGTTCCTTTAGGAAGGATTTGCGTGATAGATATAAACTGACACATGACAGAAACAAGCAAACTTTTCTCACCTGGTTAGTTGTTTTAAAATTCTGTGTCTAGATACCCACTTTAAAATACTTGCAATTTTATTTAAAACCAATTTCCACTGAATTAATTATAATTTTTGATTTTCGGTTAAAAATATGAGGTAAACAAACCTGCGAGCCGATCATTCACTTCATCGTTAAACCTATCGTTAAGACTGTGTATGAGTGATTCTATTGGTCGAATATTGTAAAACTTGGCTGTTGCTATGGTAAACATCGTTATAGTGTCCGTTTTTTGAAGGTTACTCATGAATAGCCTTTATAAAACGAGACTCTTAACGATGGCTGCTATAGCAACGGCCAAGTTCTACAATTTTCGACCAATAGCATCACTCGTAGCCAGTTTTAACGATCGGTTTAACGATAAAGTAAATGATCGGCCTCCAGAATCAGATCGTCTATGCTGTCACACGTTGGGATAGGACTTATAGCATGTATCAGCATCTATATTGCTATACCTCGTTGTTTAAAACCAATTCCCACTGAATTAATTACAATTTTTCATCTAAGGTTAAAATAAGAATTGAGGCAAACAAACCGAATTAAAGTATGTGAAAATGTCCTTAAGTGATTCTATGGCAAACTCCCGAAAATTTTAATCCGATAGACGGCGTTACTTGTCGCTGGCTCCGAAAATAGCCGTTTTTTGACGATTTTCGGCTGTTTTCTCTGAACAGACGAATAAGAGACGAAAAATCGGAATGTCAGCACCTGCTTAATTTTTTGCTTGATTTTTTGAGCCATAAACGGACCAAATTAGTTTTAAAATAAAGGCGAAACTATGCAAAAAAAAAAAAAAAAAAAAAAAAAAAAATCAAGTGTAATTTGGAGTTGTATCAGTAAAGATTGCAGGTTTCTGTTTCACCTGTAATCTTTACTGATACAACTCCAAATTACACTTGATTTTTTCTTTGCATAGTTTCGCCTTTATTTTAGAACTAATTTGGTCCGTTTATGGCTCAAAAAATCAAGCAAAAAATTAAGCAGGTGCTGACATTCCGATTTTTCGTCTCTTATACGTCTGTTCAGAGAAAACAGCCGAAAACCGTCGAAAAACGGCTATTTCCGGAGCCAGCGACAAGTAACGCCATCTATTGGATTAAAATTTTCGGGAGTTTTCCATAGAATCACCTTAAAACCAATTCCCACTGAATTAATTACAATTTTTCATCTAAGGTTAAAATAAGAATTGAGGCAAACAAACCGAAAGTATGTGAAAATGTCCTTAAGAGATTTTTCATCCTGGTTGCCTCCTTGGTGTTTCAAAATCACGTCCCACGAATCCCCTCTATACAGGACCGACGAGCTATACCGACAGAGAAATACATGTGGTTAGAAATACATGGTATAAGTCCTGGCTCAAAGTGTGACAACATATGCGATCTGTATCTGAATTGTTTGCCTCTTTTTTTTTAACCATTAATCAAAAGTTGTAATTAATCCAGTGGAAACTGGTTTTACAGGAAAGAGCAATTGTTTTACAGATGCTATCTGGACACAGAATTCTAATATAACTATCCAGGTGAGAAAAAGCTTGTTTCTATTATGTGTCAGACTCTTTATCGAGCAAATCCTTCCAGAAGATACAGTTGTACCGATTTCTGTGTCTGTCCAGATAGCCACCCTCAAACACTTGCACTTTCGTTTATAACCAATTTCAAATGTATTTGTCAATTATTTTTTTAATTTTTAATTTTTACGCCTTAACGACATTGTGTGTCCGGCTGTTACGAACGTAAAACCAGGTTTTCTCATCATATAAGATACCTCTTTCTCACCCCTTTCGCGAGATTTCTCATGTACTTTGACTCGCTGATTTCAAAATCGGCCTTAGTTTTACTCAAAACTTATACTTTTTCCAGAATTTTGAATTTTTTGCTAACAAGGCGTAATTTCGAATCTACATCAAATCTAGGCTAGGCTATTTTAATGAAAACTGATGTCATTTTTGAAATCAGCGTCTCAAAATACATAAGATAGCGATGATAAAGTAAAATTGTAGGCGTAGAATTATTCTAAAACACTAAAAATTAGTACAAGTAACACTGATGGATGGTGAATGTCACGGACACATATTATGTCGGTTTTTATGCTTACTTTTTTTTTTTTTTTTTTTTTTTTTTTTTTTTTTTTTTTTTTTTTTTTTTTTTTTTTTTTTTGTGATATCGATTTCTGTGTCCAGATAGCCGCTCTAAAACACTTGCACTTTTGTTTAAAACCAATTTCAAATGTATTTGTCACATTTTTTTTTTTTTTTTTTTTTTTTTTTTTTTTTTTTTTTTAAATTTTAAATTTTAAATTTAAAAAATAAGAGGCAGCTAAACCAAGCATGTGTGAGAAACGTCCATAAGACATTTCCACCATGGCTACCTACGTGAAGTTTCAATATAACGCCCAACAATTCCTCTCTATCGCTATAGCTATTTGGATGGGACTTACAACATGTATATCAGCCCCTCTACAGGTAAAGCTCGCTGCCTATAGCTCTTCAGCCATGTGTATGACCTATCTTTAGCAGCGTCTTTAGACAATCTATGCATGTGTATAACTTTATCGTTAAAGCACGAATCGGCAAGGGGATTCGTCGCGACAGTGTCGTGCAGTTTGCCTAAGTGTCACGGCGCCCGGCCCGCGGCGGGAGGCAACGCGAACATCGCTCCCCGGAGAGTAAACACAGAGAGAGAGAGAGAGAGAGAGAGAGAGAGAGAGCCGAGAGCACAACCCATCGAGCAGGCGCACAATGGTCCAAAACATGACTTTTTCTGGACATTAAAATTTTTCGTTTTCTGCTTCAAAAACATTTTTTAAGTCGTTATTTTCTATCTAAAAACCATATTATCTGACTCATTTTAAGCTGTGAAAGCCTTTCATTAACCTCTTAAGGAATAGATTTGTTCAAGAGAACGCCACTCCTCCTGTTATACAGAGTGTTTCACGTTACCTGCTCACTATGCTTTTCTTGAACGGGTGACGATAAAAAAATCTGGAAAAATCGGTTTTATAGTAACTCGGACCTGAAGTTTTATTTAAACATGCTGTCACAACCCAAAATTTTGTTTTTGGGGGGTTTTCAGGGGGGGCACCCCCCTAATCTCGAGATTTTCAAATAGCAACCCCTATCTTGTGATACCTCATTTGAAAGAAGGTAAAATTCTAATTAATTCTAATTCGGAAAGGTAGTTAACTGTTCGTACTCGGTGGAGTTGGAATTGCCTACACAACGAATTGAAGGCGCCCGACGAGATCTTATCTTGTAGTATTTTCATCGATATTTGCGATTATCGGGAATGAAGACTAAATCAATGTGAAACAGTTCATAGGAGAAAAACGAGTTTACTCGGGCTTGGTTCATAAAGGGTGCAACTCAGTTTTTAGTTATCTTGCCATTAATTGGCTCAGAATCTTGATTTTTGTCCATAAAAAAATGCTCGGGAAATTCCACACTTTGTCCCACTGTGCGTCGACGTCGGGCGCGGCGCACAATGGAGCGACGCAAAGACGGATCCAGCAATCTGGCAGCTGTGTATTATTCTCATTCGAATGCACGAGAAACAATCGATTAGTGAAAGGGTCAATAATTTACCATAAGGTGCGTTGCATTTACCATATGATGGAAACTCTACCTTACTTTATAGCAGACGCCAAAATCAGCTATGCAGATGGTAAATTCTACCAGTCTTATTTTTCCCGCGTAACTCCTTAATGGGGGTCCGAGGGGTCTCCTCCAGAATATTAAAAGGGGGTCTGGGGGTCTCTCCCAGAATATTATAGGAGGGTCCGGGAGTCTCCCCCAGAATACTAAAGAGGAGTCTGGGGGTCTCCTCCAGAATATTAAATTGGGGTCTGGAGTTTCCCCCAGAATATTAAAGGGGGGTCTGGGGGTTTCCCCCTGAATATTATAGGAGGGTCTAGGAGTCTCCCCCAGAATATTATAGGGGGGTCTGGGGGTCTCCCCCAAAATAATAAAGGGGGGGGTATACGGGTTTCCCCCAGAATATTATAGGAGGGTCTAGGAGTCTCCCTCAGAATAATAAAGGGGAGTCTGGTCTGGGGGTCTCGCTCAGAAAATAAAAGAGGGTCTAGGTCCTGGACCCCTTAGATTAATTTTGATGTGAGAAAGTGTTTGTTGGGTTTCCCCCCACAGTTCATTTTAGTTATATATATTCAATGTCCGACCCCTCCCACTGACTAGTTCCACTGAGCGGCACACGCGGTGCGGTCGAGCGGATGAGCTCACGGTGTCTTTGGGGGGGGGGGGTGGCGGTGACGCGACGGGAGCTTCGGGCTATGCGATGCACTCAAACCACCATGCAGAATGAAAAAATCGTGCGCCGCGCCCCCTTCAAAAGCGACGAGATGCAACCCCGATGACACCATCACCGTCACCCGTCAACCCCTCCCGCGGGTCGCATTGTCTCCTCGCCGGGGGATGCAACCGACGCGACGCGATGCGGTGGAGGAGGGGGGTACATGACGAGTGGGAGAGGATGGTGGCGTATGAGGAGAGGGAGGGGGGAAGTGCAGAGAGAGCACTCACTGCGCTCTGTTGTGAGTGCGGATTTGAATTCTGCCGCTTCTCCGACGTTTCCACGGTTGCCAAATTAATGAGAAAATCTGAGAAATTATTTGACCTTCGTAATCAAGGAGTTAAAGCGATAGAGAGGCTTATACTTGTTATAAGTCCTATCTGAAAGTGTGACAGCATGGGGGATCTAAATTCGGTTTTTGCCTCACTTTTTTAACCTTAAATCAAAAATGGGGCTCTTGCAAACTCATGCTGTTTTCAAATGAATAGTCCAACATTACGTAAAACCACCGAAAATCACGAAAATCGCACTAAGAAAGTCTCAAATTCAGTAATAACTCACATAACTGCCAAAACGTCAAGTTCGTAATGGCGGCTCAAAGCAGGTATCATGGGAGATTCCTGTCTAATTTGTCACTTTCTCCAATAAGAAAACACAGAGTCTCAATTTAGGTAGGAATCTCCCATGATACATGCGTCTTTCAGCCATTAAGCTCAATTCTGAGAGTGAATTTCGTGATTTTTTAGTCTTCTCATCGTCATTTTTACAGATTTTTATGCGAGAATCAACTCTTCAATCCTCTGTAGCAAAAGTTTGCGAGAGCCTCATTGTAATTAATCTAGTGGATTGTGGTTTTAAATGAACTTGCAAGTGTTTAAGAGTGGACACAAAATTTTAAAACACCCATCCAAGAGAGAGAGTTTTGCATATTTCTGTTATGTGTCACTTTCTTTATTGTGCAAATTCTTCCAGAAGAAACAGTGATATCGCGGAATTTTTGTGTCCAGTTAGTCACTCTAAAACGCTGGCACTTTTGTTTAAAATCAATTTCAAATGTATTTGTAACATTTTTTTTTTTTTTTTTTTTAAATATTTAAAGGTTGAAAAAAAGTGAGGCAAACAAACCGAGCCTGTGTGAAATACGTCCATAAGATATCTCGATCATTGCTGCCTCCGTGAAGCAGTTGCAGGTCGTGCAATGTGGCAACAACGCAATTTCTCCATTTAAACCTATGTAAAACAATCGATCATCAGGAGGTGCAATTGCACCCCCAAGATATCGATACTTTTGCATAGTTTTAAATGACAAACAAGCATGGTTGCCAAATTGCACGAGCCGCCACTGCCGTGAAGTTTCACTATCACGCCCCACAGATCCCCTCTATCGCTATAACTCGTTGTTCAAAATGCACAGGGAATGGAAGAGGAGAGGTACCATTTTTGTTTGATGTAGTAACAAAATTGCTTTGTTGCAAATTGTTGTGAATTAAGCGAGAATTCGGGTGAAATCAACCTTCAAATGTACCAATCTGTAATATCTTGTTGATCTCGGCAGTTATAGCCGTGGAACCAGGCATAATTAACCCTTAACTGCAGATGAGCCCAGATCTGGAACAATTACTTTGAAGCCTTATCTAAAAGTAGGAGACTTGAGTTGTACTGTCGCTGCATGGTGGGTCACATGTGGAACAGATACTAAACGAGTAAAAATTGTCGATTTTGTCCTAGAGAGCGCAGCACAGGGTAGAGAACGTGCAGAGTGGTTGAAAATAGCTTACTGAAAATCTTATCGAGATTTTCCGATTTTCATTGTTATGTTTGGGAGTAACGCAGAGGTACCATATACAAAAAAAAACAACTATTGAAACTTACTAACTTATTTTTTACTACTTTAATTTTATTTTTTTTAGCCTGAAAACTTTATTTTCAGTTGCATGGATACCTAAATGCGGGTAAGGCCATATTTGGAAAAAATAATATTCAGTCTCTTTACCATAGAAATATAATGGAAAGAATTTTTTCACTATTTTTCCCTGTCTCAAGGATCAAAATATTGTACTGAAAAAAAATTATTTTATTGAAAAAAAAAAAATCATGCAGTAAAGGGTTAAGCATTTTCTAGGACGCACAATTCCTCTGATCACAAAAAGTTGCATTAGTTGTCTTATCTACATAATAAACTAAATTTCCGTTCAAAACTGCGTTTGAGGGGAAAATATACGTATGTACTGAATCAGAGATTCTTTGGGACTAGAGAATAGAGACCCTCGGACGGCAATCGAGCACTCTACTGAAACAGCTGCCTATTGACATAACTAAAAGTTGAGACTGTTTTACAGAGGAGAGGTTGCCTCTAACAATATGCAACATCGATGTTAAAAGCCTGTTTTACTGACGAGAGGGAAATGTAAAATCCAGGAATTTTCTTAGCTTAGATGATTTCTTTGAAACATGAAACCGACTTCTACACTGAGAGAAATCACTTCTTTAAAAACAGGGAAACACATTTACTTGTGACAGTTTTCTTTGCGCGAAGTAAAGTCCTGGGGGGTGATCACGGAGGATCGTTTCGTTTTGGTATCGTTATCGTTATCGTTTGCATTAAATCAAATGGGCTTGCTTCTGCGCAACTCGATCGCGCAGGTGATCCCCTCCTCACCTCTTCCTACTTCAAACGATCGAGATTACGACAGCCTCCGACTCATCGCTTTCTTTCGTCCGTTTCAATCTTTACGAGGGGCTCAAAACGATTTGATCAGTTGAGCCACCCGTAAGGTTACACGTAAACGATAACGATAACGATACCAAAACGAAACGATCCTCCGTGATCACCCCCCTGTTGCATGAAGGAGAATCACTGCCACAACACGGAATCTTTCACTTGTAGCGACAGACATTTTCCTCGGGTTAAAGGAATTTCCCCTTAGTCAATATTTTACTGTGCGCAGTTTTTTTTATAACACAAACGAAATACACCTTGGATTAAAAAAATAATTCTTTCAGTGAATGCAAGATTGATATTGAAAGTCTGTTTTACTGACGCGACGAGCGGGAAATGTAAAATCCAGGAATCTGCTCAGCTTACAAGGGGAGGTCACGAGGTGGTCACCTCCGATTTTGACCAAATTTTGGGAGAAGGCAGTCTAGGGGTAGGGAAAACACCTCCCAAAATATTTCGATCCAATGGGCCTTTGAAATGGCTTAAAAGTCACTTTAAAGTTATAGTGCGACGCACATGTACCGAAGATTCCGGCAGCAAATCGCAACAGGCGCTCTGGCCGAACGGTAGCGTGCTCGCTCGGCACACTGGAGGGCCCAAGTTCAAATCCCGGCGGATCGCTGGATTTTTTTTGTAAGTTTCCGACATTGTTTTTCTATTCTCTCTCCCTCTGTAATAGTAAATTTCTTCAGGAAACATTTCAAGCACTTTTTTTTACGGAAATGGGCAGCATTAGAATAATTTGGTAGAAAAATAATGTTAAAGAGTGAAATCAATAAAGAATTTAAAAATCGGATGGAACATAACGACAAAGAGAGGAAATAAGTTAGATTGTAAAACACAAGAATAATAGCGAACGAAAAATAAAAAGAAAAACTAGAAAAAACGAACAAAAAAGCAAAAAAATAAAAAATGATTGGACCGCTTGAGATAGATGTTGATGTGGGTGAGTTTGTTTTTTTTTTTTGTTTTTTGTTTTTTTTTTGAGGGTTTTATCGTTTGTTACTATTCTTGTATTTTACAATCTAACTTATTTCCTCTCTTTGTCGTTATGTTCCATCCGATTTTTAAATTCTTTATTGATTTCACTCTTTAACATTATTTTTCTACCAAATTATTCTAATGCTGCCCATTTCCGTAAAAAAAAGTGCTTGAAATGTTTTCTGAAGAAATTTACTGTTACAGAGGGAGAGAGAATAGAAAAACAATGTCGGAAACTTACAAAAAAATCCAGCGATCCGCCGGGATTTGAACTTGGGCCCTCCAGTGTGCCGAGCGAGCACGCTACCGTTCGGCCAGAGCGTCTGTTGAGAGTTGCGGCCGGAATCTTCGGTACATGTGCGTCGCACTATAACTTTAAAGTGACTTTTAAGGCATTTCAAAGGCCCATTGGATCGAAATATTTTGGGAGGTGTTTTCCCTAACCCTAGACTGCCTTCTCCCAAAATTTGGTCAAAATCGGAGGTGACCACCTCGTGACCTCCCCTTGTTAGATGATTTCTTTGAAATGAAACGGATTTTCTAATTGGTCAATTTTGAATTTCTCACTTTCCAGTAAAACAGACTTTTCTTCGACACCCACCGAAACCAAGCATACAAACATTGAAATGAAAAATTCAAACGATTTTTTTCAGCTAGAGTTTTTCTGCTTTCTTTTCACGAATCAATGTTGCAATGATTCATTTTACGTTTGGTCGTCATGTGCCCCTTCAATTTCACGGTTAGGCAAAACCATTACTGTCATGTACGAATAGTTAACTATTCAATGTTTGGTGAGATCGCGTTACGATTGAGTAAAACAAACAGAATGCAAACCAAGAAGTTACCGAGGTACTTACACGATGTGTTTGGAGCAAGAGGTCATCGGATGGCAATCGATACGATATATCGCTCAACGAAAACAGTCCATTGAACAGGGTCTCGGGTCATATTTGCTCTAAAGTATTTGACCTAAACGCAGATTACCTACAGATTTTTGGTCTAAAAATAGTTGTCTCACACAATTTGACTTAAAATGTATTTTATCTAAATGTTTCTTTGCCTAAAATTGTTGGCAGGCATATATACGGTACGACTCCTTCTCAAAAAATTGTTGCTATAGAGAGGAAAGAAACTGTAAATCATTTTCATACCTAACCTATAAGGAAATGAAAATATTTCCAGCGGAATTTTATGCAATATGCATATCAAAATTATCAATTGCTCTGTTATTAACAAACTCATTTAATGTCATGGGTTCGGTTTCTTATTTATACGGTTTTCACGGTTTTTAAGATTTATTTTGGTTTTTTGTTCACTTTTTTACAATTTTTACTTATTGAGGCATTTTGCCTTAAAGATTTTATGTAAAAGGTTTTTGAGGTAAAATGCGTTTTAGCTGAAAATTGGTAGGGCATTTCATTAGGTAAAAAAAGTAGGTAATCTGTTTTTAGGTAAAAAGTTTTAAGGCAAGCGTCTGGGGACCATTGAACAGTCCTTTAAATCGGCCACAGCAAAAGTGTGCAACAGCCCCATTGGCAAATAAATGCCGAAGATTCGCATTAAAAATGAGTAAAATTGTCCTGGAAAGGAACGATAGAGAACCGACAACGCTTAATCCACAATCCCTTGCTTCGGAATGTAAGTAGGTTTTTTGCCTTAAAGATTTTATGTAAAAGGTTTTTGAGGTAAAATGCGTTTAGGGTGAAAATTGGTAGGGCAACTTTCATTGGTAAGAGAAAAGTAGGTAATCTGTTTTTAGATAAAAAGTTTTAAGGCAAGCGTCTGGGGACCATTGAACAGTCCTTTAAATCGGCCACAGCAAAAGTGTGCAACAGCCCCATTGGCAATAAAATGCCGAAGATTCGCATTAAAAATGAGGAAAATTGTCCTGCGGGCCCATCATTTACTTCATCGTTATAACTGTCTACGAGTGATATGCTATTGGTCGAAAATTGTAAAACTTGGCCGTTGCTATGGTAACCATCGTTAAGAGTTTCGTTTTATAAAGGCTACTCATGAGTAACCTATAAAAAACAAACGCTATAACGATGGTTACCATAGCAACAGCCAAGTTTTACAATTTTCGACCAATAGCATCACTCGTAGACAGTTATAACGATCGGTTTAACGATGAAGTAAATGATCGGCCCGCTATGGAAAGCAACGATAGAGAACCGGCAACGCTTTAATCCACAATCCCTTGCTTCGGAATGTAAGTGGGTGTACTGCACGGTCCATTCGAGAGAAAATCAATCGACTCTCCTTTTATTAGTTCCAACGTGTGGTTATGAGGAAATGTGAAAAGCTGAAATTGGCGGCTCGGAATGAACCGCACACCGGAATCCCTTAGATTCCCTTCATTTAGAAGGGGCCGAGGAAAAAAAAGGGTCACGAATTCAACACGGGCTGAATGGGACAACAGAGCTGCCAAATTGTTGCGTATGTATATTGGAATTTCTCTAGCTCGACAAAGATTACATCTTCGGTGGAAACGTCGTTAATTAATTAAAATATCCGCAAGTTTTCAAAGTTATCGACTCTATTCCGGGTGAGAAAAGATAAAAGACGCTAGTATTTTCGTGCATTAGAGTTATAAACTGAACTATAAACTCTGTAATCTTTTCTCATCTTCGGTGAATTTCAAAATGCCATTAAATCTACGCAAATCGGCAGCTTCGTGTTTTACTCAATCATAACGCGATCTCGACGAACATCGAATAGTTAACTATTCGTACATGACAGTAATGGTTTTGCCTAACCGTGAAATTGAAGGGGCGCATCACGACCAAACGTAAGATTACAAAGCTCAGTTTAGTTTGTGACTCAAACGCACCAAAATACTTGCATCTGAAAAAGTAATTACAAGTTAACGGGACTTTTTGCTCATATGCCGATAGTTCGGTTACAAATACTGCAGCCACGGAGAGGGTCCATTTTGTTGTATAAAATCACTGGAAGATAAAAAGTTGAGCTCAACAGTGGTGTAGCGTGCAATTCGCCAACGTTATATTTTTCCATTTAAATCCATGTAAAAAGGTCGAATGCGAAGGTGTTCACCGAACACCCAATAGTTCGATCTTTTTCATGGGTGCAAATGGGCGAACTGCAACGTTGCCAAATTGCATGCTACGCCACTGGAGCGCATCTGAAAATTCAATTAACTGTAGGAAATACCAAACCAACACTTCCTCACATCAAAATTATTCTAGGCCCGCCAGACCTCCCTTCATAACTCTGGGGGAGACCCACAAACCCCCTTCAATATTTTGGGGTGGACCCCTGGACGGACCTCCTTTAATATTCTGGGGAGAACCCCAGGGCCCCTAGATCCTCCTAAAATAATATGGGGGAGACCGGGAGACCCCCAGACCCCCTTTAAGGGGTTAAATTCATAGTAGGCTAGTTGCAGAATGTTTTTACAAATTTTCATGAGAATTCTAACAGCTATATTTGAAACATTCCAATTTTTTTCTATTTTCACCCATTTTCCTATTGGTTTTAATGGAAACCTTTTATCATCAATAGCTTGCTTATAGTTTGAAATTTCAAAAAAACAAGAGAAATTCCTCTGAGGAATGGTTAAAGCAACTTAGTAGATATAAGAGATCTAGTACTAGATGGTAGAGAGACAATCCCATAATTCAAGGCTTACAATAATGATTCTAAGAGCTGTGGCGGCTCGTGATATTTGGCAACCATGCAAGTTTTCCATTTAAACGTAGGTAAAATAATCGATTCTTGCGGAGGCTGGCAGCCTCCGGGAGAATCGATTGTTTTACATTGGTTAAATAGGAGGAGAACACGGTTGCCAAGTTTCACGAGCCGCCACTGTCTAAGAGGTAGGTCTACAGAAGGTAGAGTGAACGTGAACATGAACAACCTGTGCTTTCTGCACAGTTCCTTGAAGGGGTAATTAAAAAGTTTCCTACAAGTGATATGTAAAATGTAAATTTGTAAATGACGATGAACTTTTCACGCGATTTTACATAAGAATCGACTTTCCATATCGCTGCAGCAAAATTTTGAAACAGACCCATTGAATAAATAATATTACACACATATTATTTATTATTTGTTTAAAATAATATTACACGCATATGTATTATTTATTATTTGTTTAACCCTTTACTGCGCGATTTTTTATTTTTTGTTCGAAAACATGATTTTTCAATTGATTTTGACTCAAAATGAAAGGGAAAACAGTGAAAAAATTCCTAAAATTAATTCTTGCGCCCAAGAGATCTGAATAGTACTGAATTTAACATGGACCGGTATAGGGAGAAAATCAAGGTCAAACAGTTAAACATGTTTTCTAATGCTCAGATGACGCCCAACGTGGGGCCTTGCTTTTCCAGACTTCGGTGAAAAATCGAAACTTTTCCTCGATATGTGCCGGAGGGATGACTGCATGGAAAAAAATGATATTATAACTTTAAAGGTTCAAAATGGAGGAAATATATTATGTGCCTCAGGGGTGCCACGGCGCAGTTAAGGGTAAAATAATATTACAAACGAAGCGGCAGCTCTGGAACAGGAGGGAAATCCCTCCTCCACCCCTCCTCCCATGTTTGAAGAGGAAACGGTGAAAAACATGCGGAAAACGAATTCCGCTCAAAAGGATTTTGAAAAAGCTGAAGGACGAATGTCGGTTTTTTCCTTAAGGAGGCTTTCTATAATACCCTTCTCTTTTCAAGATTCACTTTTGTACGCGTACATTCAAAAGTAGATTCTCGTTCTTTCAAATCCATATGCATTTTGATCATTCGTCCGTCTATACATCAACGGTATAACTGACCTGCAGTAGCGCAACGAGAGTTTCTTCATCTCTATCTTTCCTCCATTAAGAAACGTATGTTAGACAAGGATGGACAAGGGGATAAAACCCCCTTTCTTTCTGTCCTTTTCCTACTTATACATTCAAATGGGAAATGAGAGAGATGGAAGAGATCCAGCAGCGCACCGAGAGTTTCTTCATCTCTATCTTTCCTCCATTAAGAAACGTATGTTAGACAAGGATGGACAAGGGGATAAAACCCCCTCTATCTGTCCTTTTCCTACTTATACATTCGAATGGGAGATGAGAGAGATGGAAGAGATCCTAGTTGCGCCAGTGCTGACCCGAGTTTAGCTCGTGTTATTTGCTGACCTATCTCAATGTTATCCAATGGTTGAACCCTCCCAACTAAGGTTTAACATAATCCTTCCACTCCGTTGTCGAATATATTCTAAAAAAAATAATAAAAACGAGGAATAAACTTTACATTGCAGAACTTAAAATTTGAAAAATGCCAATTTAGACAAAAATATTGCTAAAACTGCAAACAATATTGCTAGTTTATCAAAAAAATGGCTGGTGTAACAAAAGATATTGCGAAATCAGAAATATTTTTTGGTAACGTAGGAACTCATAAACTACAATTTTTGCAACGTAAAATGTATTTTCGATTTTTAGCAAAATGTTTTGCTACTTTAACATTTATATTTTTTTCCGTGATATATTTTCAAGGGATTTGCCGTGTGTATGAAGATAAACCCTCTATAACGCGGTATCGAAAGTTTTTAACAATCGCATTCTTTGACTTAAATATCAGAGTTTCAATTTAAACCCATGCACAAAGTCAAATAATTCAAATGCGTTTTCAATGGAATCTATGTAAATTCGATACTTTTCAATACGTTCAAAGGGACGAAATGCATGCGATTTTGCCAGATTGTAGCATAATGGGACTCTTGCAACTTTTTGCTGTAGGGGATTGACGAGTGGATTCTTGCATAAAAACCTGTAAAAATGACGATGAGTACATCTGAAAAATCACAAAATTCACGCTCAGAATTGGGCTTAAATGCGGAGAGACGCAGGTATCATAGGAGACTCCTATCTAAATTGAGACATATCTCTGTGTTTCAAGAGAAAGTGACATAACAGACAGGACTCTCCCATGCTACCTGCGTCAAACCGTCATTACCATCTTGCCGTTATAGCAGTTATGTGAGTTCATTACTGAATTTTAGACTTACGTAGTGTGATTTCCGTGATTTTTGCTGGTCTTTACATCAGATTGGACTAAGGTGCGTGACCCAAAGGTGGCCCGGCTCTGAAGGTGGCCCACCCCAGCTTATTTCAGTTAATTACACGAATCGACGATAGATGGCGTTAGTGCTGAGTAGCAGGATGCTATCGCTTCCCCCACTCAAAAAATGAAGAGCGCCGGGGGATTCAGTCGGCGCGGAACAGTGAAACGTCCATTTTCGCAGGTCTTCAGCTAATTTTCATGGCAGTGAACAATCGTAAAAGCTAAGCCCTTAAATTGATTCCATCTTTGACTTTCAATACATCATAATCATTATTATTTCTGGTGTAACTAGGGCAGAGTTGGGCAAAAAATTATTCGGAAATTATTCGGTGTGTCCGGCAACGCCGAGTCAATCGAATTATTCGACGAATAATTCTACAATTGACCTATACCTTCTGTGTGTTTCCCTTTCCTCAACTCAGGTAGCAAACCCAGTTTTCAGTGTTGCCGGAGTCATTTCATTATTTCTGATTAATCGGTTGCCCAACTCTGAACTAGGGTCTAGATTCTTTTTTTGAACTATAAAATAGCATTTGAATACTTATTAATGAGATTTAAAAGGGGGTGTTTACCTTTAGGCGCATCAAAAATATTAGGGGTGGCCACCTTAGGTGCATGTTTTGCGCGATGTCAAAACCCTACTTTTTTCAAACGCAAAAAAAAACCTCAAAAACAAGCAAATTTTAAAAAAATAGAAATAACATATGGTAGCCAACTGTCTTAATAGTAAATTGACATATTTAGTTTTTTTTTTATCTCTTATGACTTAAACCTACATTTTGGCCCCAAGCATAGGTATGGCCACCTTTGGGTCACTTACCTTATTTATTTGCTTGTAGCAAAAGTTTGCAAGAGCCCCATTCCACATCGTATAGATCGGCATCAGTAGCGCACCGAGAGTTTCTTCATCTCTCTCTTTTCTCCATTAAGAAACGTATGTTAGACAAGGATGGACAAGGGGATAAAACCCCCTCCTTCTGTCCTTTTCCTACTCATACATTCAAATGGGAAATGAGAGAGATGGAAGAGATCCTGGTTGCGCCAGTGCTACGAGAGTTGCTTCATCTCTCTCTTTTCTCCATTGAGAAACGTATGTTAGACAAGGATGGACAAGGGGATAAAACCCCTTCCTTCTGTCCTTTTCCTACTCATACATTCAAATGGGAAATGAGAGAGATGGAAGATATCCTGGTTGCGCCAGTGCAACGAGAGTTTCTTCACCTCTCTCTTTTCTCCATTAAGAAACGTATGTTAGACAAGGATGGACAAGGGGATAAAACCCCCTCCTTCTGTTCTTTTCCTACTCATACATTCAAATGGGAAATGAGAGAGATGGAAGAGATCCTGGTTGCGCCAGTGCAATGAGAGTTTCTTCATCTCTCTCTTTTCTCCATTAAGAAACGTATGTTAGACAAGGATGGACAAGAGGATAAAACCCCCTCCTTCTGTTCTTTTCCTACTCATACATTCAAATGGGAAATGGGAGAGATGGAAGAGATCCTGGTTGCGCCAGTGCAATGAGAGTTTCTTCATCTCTCTCTTTTCTCCATTAAGAAACGTATGTTAGACAAGGATGGACAAGGGGATAAAACCCCCTCCTTCTGTCCTTTTCCTACTCATACATTCAAATGGGAAATGAGAGAGATGGAAGATATCCTGGTTGCGCCAGTGATCGGCATCACTGCTTCCTGTTTTTCGCACCTCGCTGATTGATTAGTCCATCAACTTTCTTGAAAATCTCCCCGCGGTCAAACAACACACAATAACGGCGATAGTCGAGTCCATTGAGAGAGAAAAGCGCCCGCCGCTCTGAGCGCTCGGAATAAAGCTCCGAAAAGCTCAAGCTATTATGATCTCTCCAGTCTTCAGTCGCAAAAGCTCCACTCTTCGGAATCCATTACAACAAATAATGACAATCATAAAAGCGAGAGGGGGGGGTGGTTGGTGAAGGGGGTGGTAAGGGGGTGATGATAGAGAGGGAAGAAAACTAAGGAAGAAAAAAAAAACAAAACAAAACAAAAAACAGAAAAACAAAAAAAAAAACAAACTCGGATGAATAAAAATATGGCTCGAGTATTTATCGGGCCGGAACCCCGGACGGGCACGGTCCCCAGTGGATTCAAACTTGGAATTTCCTGGAAAACTTTTCACCAGTGGCGACTTTTAATTGCGATTTGGCGACCATGCAATTTTTCCATTTAACTTTAGGTAAAAGAATCAATTCTTAAAGGAGGCTAACATTCAAACAGCCTCCGGGAGAATCAATTGTTTTACATTGGTTAAGTGGGAAGAGGACACAGTTGCCAAATTTCGCGAGCTGCTACTGCTTTTTACCAATAAAAGTCAAGATTATGAACAATAATAAGTAAGGTGAACGCACCGGTAACAGTGGCGTAGCATGCACTTTGGCAACGTTGTAATGTGTCCATTTAAACCCATGAAAAAGGTCGATTGCGAAGGTGTTCACCAAACACCCAATAGTTCGATCTTTTTCATGCATTTAAATGGACGAACTGCAAGGTTGCCAAATTGCAAGTACGCCTCTGACCGGTAACAGTTGTGACAATGTGACATGTAGCAACGCTGGATCATCATTGCTGACCCAGCGTATCTATGCTGATCGGCCGCGGTAGGGACCCGGCCAATTTTGAAGAACTCACTGATCGATTACCACTCAAAGCGTATGTTACTTTCTTTAATATTCTCTGTGTTTTGTGTAAGAGTTATCCTTTATATATTTATAAAGTGTGTGTTAAGGTTAAGTATTTAGAGTAGTCCTATTATTAATATCCCCAACTCTCACACGCGTTACACAGTCACCGGTCCAGTAACATACACTTTTCTTTTTCATCCAGAGATAATGAGGAATCGGAGCTCATTTTGCTTGAGTTGTTATCAGTGACGAGGCGTGCGATTTAGCAACGTTACTTTCTCCCATTTAAATACATTAGAAAGATCGAAATGCTTGGTCATCACCGATGACTAAAGCGTTCGACTCTTTTGGTGAATTTAAATGGAGAAAATCCTTTGTTGCCAAATTTCACGCCTCGCCACTGGTTGTTACTTTCAGTGCAATTTAGGTACTATACAGAGAGATTTATATGCAAAATTTTGTGAATATTTGATGCTCTCAAAAGAGAGATTGAAGGTTAAAGACAGCCATCTCATGTGAACAATTATTTCCAGCTGATTCTAACGTAACCCCTTAAAAGACACTCCCACATTGCAAAGCTTCCAGTTCTAGGGAACCAAGACTGAGAGAAATCACTTCTTTAAAAACAAGGAAACACGTTAGCTTGTGACAGTTTTCCTTGCGCGAAGTAAAGTTCTGATTGCATGAAGGAGAATCACCGTCACAACAAGGATTCTTTTACTTGTAGCAGCAGACATTTAATTTGGGTTAAAGGAATTTCCCCATAGTCAATATTTCACTGCGCAATTTTTTTGACACAAACGAAATGCACCTTGGATTTAAAAAAAAGAATTCTTTCGGTGTATATTTTGTGTAGTCAAAACAGTCAGAAAAATAAGAAAATTCAAGCAATCTACAGAGGATGTATGTCACTAAAACGAAAACTTCTGTCACTTAGTACACAGCTATTTTGGGGTGTCATGGGGTGTCACTAGAAAATTTATTTTTATTTATATTTTGGTTTTTCTGCGCTTGTTCTCAAGTTAAAAGTATGATTGGAGATAATTCAAATGAAAGTTCAACGTCTGAACTTTCATTTAAGCCCAAACTATTATAAATTCGTCGAGTTCACCGGAAGTTGTGGACCAAATCCTCTAAAAGTTCCCTTTACATTCACCTTAGAAAGATAACTTAATAATGTGTGACATCATTCATGCAAGAGATTAAAACGAGTCAGATAAAATGGTTTTTGAAAAATAAAAGATAAGCACTTAAGAGGTTTTAAAACAACAAAAAACTTTCTATGTCCAGAAAAATCCCTACCTCAACCCACTGTGTGGCCTCGAGACGGGGATACAGAAAGAAAGGGGCATCGCGCAGGGGCGACGGGGGGGGGAGGTCGAGTATTGTTCAAAATGCTTACGGGGACTAAGGTGCTGAAAGGGGGTTGTGGAAGGGTGGGGGGGGGATACACACAGACGATCACGATGGTAGGGACGGAGGAGGTGAGCCATTAAGCTCTCCTGCATACCGCTTTTCCAAAGAGAGAGAGAGAGAGAGAGAGAGAGAGAGAGAGAGAGAGAGAGAGAGAGAGAGAGAGAGAAAGAGAGAGAGAGAGAGAGAGAGAGAGAGAGAGAGAGAGAGAGAGAGAGAGAGAGAGAGAGAGAGAGAGAGAGAGAGAGAGAGAGAGAGAGGAGTTTTCGCGTTGCTTTACAGTCTCCCCCCTCTCCCCTCATTTGGTGCCCCCGGTATTCTCTCGACACAGGGTTTGCCTCATAAAGAAATTCCAAGGCAGTCACCCCTCGATCCCCCCCACTTCATGCTGCGCACCTCACCTTTCGGACTTTACCGATTCAAGCTCGAAGTGTTGCCATATTGTATAATTTGCTTGATGAAATATTCGTGATAAATTATTATTCTTATTTTTATTCGAGCAGTGGCAAAGCGGGAGATCGGGCAACATTGTATTTTTGTCCGTTTAAACCCATGGAAAAGATCGAATTGTTAAGTGTGCGGTTAACATCCGCTGATTTCGACTGTTTACAAGGAATTCAAAAGACGATAAAATGCAACGCTGTTTGAGGTTATGAAAATTAAATGTCACGATAACTAGAACGACGAGTTTTTGTTAATTATTCAGAGCCCATTGACTTACCGTTTAAAAAAAAAAAAAATGAAAGAAAATCTAATTTAATTTCTGTTTTTTTGTCGACCCTTTAAATCGACCCTTCACAATGCTGTAGCAAAAAATTGAAACGGAATCATACGACGCACTTTTTTCCATTTATCTCAATGTAAAATTTCGTCAATTCCCCTCAAAGGTTTGTGACACTATTCAAATAAAAATGGTACTTTATGACATTCAAAAAAAAAGAACCCTCGTCGAAATTCTTACTGTTAAATTTGTTCTTTTATTTTCAAGGAAACTTTTACTTCTTCATGACGTACTGTAAAAAGGGCATTATATTTAATTCTTAAACACTTGAAAACCGCAAAGTTTTTTGAAGATTGCCAAGATTAATCGAGTAAAAATTTCGACCTGAGTACTTTCTTTTGAAGGTCATAGTACATTCAAAAGCCCAGTTCAAGCATTTTACGTCAAAAAACGACAAATGAAAGAAATAATGGCAACAAGGAATCGACCCTTCGTATAACGCTGTAGCGCTGTTGGCAACAGCCCCATTTCAACGGGTTTTTTTTTTTTTTTTTTTTTTTTTTTTTTACGGATTTAGTTTTTTTCAAAATTTTTAATTCTAGGTTGAAATCAAACTGACAGATAAACCGCATGAACACCCAAGCAACTATATTAAATGAGCCCCTCCATCAAAGTACACGGGTTTGTGCAGGTGATTAAATTAGACGATTTTTTCAAAGTATTCCCTCTCATTGTCAGTTAACAAGTGGATTCTCTGAATTTCATACTTGCGCTTCGTTGATTTTCGTGGAATTCTCCATGGAAATCAAAGTGCCACATTGTTATTGTAGCAAAATTACGCAACAGACCCTTTCATATAATTTGAGGTGGAACAAAAAGAAAGGAAAATGCAAACAAATTGCAGTAAACTGACTGGTCCATGGTGGCGACCAAATTGACAGTCATTGTGCCCTCCCCCGGTCATTAATACAGCTCATTGGTTTCAACCTGTGAACTAGAAAAGTTGACACCTCGCCCAAGCTTCATGTACAGCGTGACCTGAAAGTCCTAACCTGATTCGATTTAAAAAAAAAAAAAAAAAAAAAAAAAAAAAAAAAAAAAAAAAAAAAAAAAAAAAAGTAGCTCATGTCGATAACTAACAGATCTGCGCTTTAGTCTGTGGTGGACAGAATGAGAGGGTTCACATGCGGGGTTTTGGCGACAGCGCCTTTTTGCCCATGTTATGCCTCATGAGTTGCTATGAGTGAAACGTCGACCTAGTTGCAAAAGATATGAAAACCCTTGAGGGCGAACGACTCCATTTTCCATGCTGAGTGGATTGAGGGGTCACAAGCGGGGTTTTGGTGACATCATGCTCTTCTTTCCCATGTTAGGAGTCATGAGTTGCTATGAGTGAAACGGCCTAGTTGAAAAGATATGAAAACCCTTGAGGGCGATCGACTCCATTTTCCATGCTGAGTGGATAGAGGGGTCACAAGCGGGGTTTTGGTGACATAATCCTCTTTTTGCCCACGGTATGAGTCATGAGTTGCTATGAGTGAAAAGGCCTAATTGAAAAGAGATGAAATCCGTTGAGGGCGATCGACTCCATTAAATGGGGGAAAAAGAACGTTGTCAAATCGCACGCCTCGCCACTGCGTGTCTGATAATTTCAATGGTTTGACCAATAACATCTTCCAGTTTTTCCAAGCGCGGGTGTCGTGGAACATAAGTTTTTTGAATTGAAATGGCCGTTCCCGATTTCGCACTTTCGTGAGTAAATTTTTCGTTTTTCTTAATGGGGCGAATAGTAGATTTCTCCAAAAGACTTTTCGCCCAAAAGCTCAGAGTTAGTAGTCGGCCAATTCAGAAAACTACACGTTCTGATTTTGCTCCCAAAGAAGCTGATATCCGAACGCCAAGTCAAGATATTTTCTTCCCTCTTCTCTCTCTCCTCTCTCTCTCTCTCCTCTCTCTCTCTCTCTCCTCTCCTCTCTCCTCTCTCCTCTCTCTCTCTCTCTCTCTCTCTCTCTCTTTCTCTCTTCTCCTCCGTTACAGGAACTGTTAGAACGCTAAAAAATCTGTTTCGGCGTTCAAAGATATGAAATCATAGAACGCCAAGTCCGGGATTTCTTTTTTTTACTTAAAACTAGCCACTTTTACTTTAATGCATCCGAAATTGCATACCCGCTCCGATGAAGGCGCCACTAACATCCGTCCTCATCAAAACTCCTTGGAGTTATGCAATGTGGGTGACGAGAAAAAAATAGTTGGAAAAGAAATTTCAAAAAAAGAAAAAATGAAAAAAAAGAAAGAGGAAAAAGACTTGAGCCGTGACCCAATAGAGTCCCTTGATGGAAATATTGTATAGGGAGTACCGACACGACGCTTTATGCATTTTGACAGGAGTCGATTTAGTCGACTGCCTGAACGAATTCGAAGGTTAAGTTCAACAGTGGACCAGTGGTGGACTGGCGGATTTGCCGGCATTCCGGTCCGTTCCCATACGTTCCTCTACGAATCGACTCCTTTCGTGTGGAGCCTTCGATGTCGTCGACTCCTGCTCGACTCCGTGAGAGCCTAAAACCAACGACCAAATCATAAATCGTTGAGCTCGTGTCGGTACTCCCTATACAATATTTCCATCAAGGGACTCTATGACCCAATTGCTTCACACTCAAATGCATCGATTCATCAATTCAACTGTATTGAATACCTCTTAATGTTTTTAAAAACCCAAAAAAATGTCACGGCTCAAGTTTTTTTTCCTCTTTCTTTTTTTTCTTTTTTTTCTTTTTTTGAAATTTCTTTTCCAACTATTTTTTTCTCGTCACCCACATTGCATAACTCCAAGGAGTTTTGATGAGGACGGATGTTAGTGGCGCCTTCATTGGAGCGGGTATGCAATTTCGGATGCATTAAAGTAAAAGTGGCTAGTTTTAAGTAAAAAAAAGAAATCCCGGACTTGGCGTTCTATGATTTCACTATCTTTGAACGCCGAAACAGATCTTTTAGCGTTCTAACAGTTCCTGTAACGGAAAAAAGAGAAAAAGAGAGAGAGAGAGAGAGAGAGAGAGAGAGAGAGAGAGAAAAGAGAGAGAGAAGAAAAGAGAGAGAGAGAGAGAGAGAGAGAAAAGAGAGAGAGAAGAGAGAGAGAGGGGAGAGAGAGGAAGAAAATATCTTGACTTGGCGTTCGGATATCAGCTTCTTTGGGAGCAAAATCAGAACGTGTAGTTTTCTGAATTGGCCGACTACTAACTCTGAGCTTTTGGGCGAAAAGTCTTTTGGAGAAAATATCAAAAGTTTTGAAGAAAAAAACTGCTTTTAATCATAGGGATGGTTTGAAGAATATTTAGCTGGCTGAGAATCAGGAAAATCTGTCTTATGCATTTTCTTCCATTCATTTAGATGGTATAAGCTTTCATCGAATTTCATCAGCATTATGCACCCAAGAAATTTATCTTTGGGGGAAAAAAAAAAAACCAAAACCATAAGGTAAATTTAAAAAAACAGTGATATGATATCCATTCATAAGGCACACAGAAGAATGAATGATGTTTCTGACTTCACCTTTGCCTGACTGTATTCTTAGGTAGCATTAAAGCTCATAATTTATTTGGTCTCAAAAGATTGAATGTTATTCCACCGTCAAAATACCAGCTTTTAAACATGTTTTTAATTCTAATGTACAGCATTTGGTATTCATACTGACATTACTGACATGGAAATAAACTTCAACTAAACTTAAATACAGAATTTTTTAAAAAATGTGACTAAAAAATTTTTTCTTCAAATTAATTTTTCATTTTATTTCAATATGGCATTGAATTTTTTCTTTTCATTCAGTTATTTTCTTTCTCAACCCTGGAATTAAGAGAAACAGCTTCCAAGAAAAGTTTAGGAAATTACAACGTTCATTGGATTAAGATAGTAGGTAGTCATTAAAATCCGAGCAGTTGTTTTTTTTATTTTTTTTAAAATTGATCTGGAGGATTTATAGAACATTGCAATTGACTTTACACTTTGATATAAGAGGAATGATTGGTGGACTCATGAGTAATGACTCTGTCTTTCTCGAATGATGCAAATAACCGAGAACAAAAATAACTGCTGGTGAAAAACCTTCTTACTATGCAAATCAATGAATTTCTTCAGGATGGGAGGAAAAAAGGAAAAAAAAACCCTAACAAAACAGATTCAAAAATCTTTTTTACCGGTGATGTCTATCTACCTAGCTCTATGGTTTCATTACAAACGCTTTTTATTCCTTACATAGTTATTCATTGCTTTTTGCACTTACTTCATATGCTCTGACAGCTAAAAATTTTTGTTTATTTCAGTTTTGCTGTTCATTCAAAGCGTTACTTCTAAGCTAACAAACTTTTGAGTTCACTCTTGTTTTGAATTGCTGAAATCCATGGATGGATAGTTTAAGTTTTATATCTAAGTTTTATATCTTATGATATGTCATCCTCTCAGATGAAAGTTGTTGGTCAATGGATACCCACTCTTTTTAAACCTTTAAACCTTTTTTACCTCCACCAGGGTTTTAAAATTTCATCCTCATTTTTTCTTGTGAGAGTCTTGCATCTTGTGCCATCTTGTGTTGTGCTGTGCTTGTTGATAGACCGTTGAACATGTCTTAATGCTTAAGGGGTAGAAGTAAAGCGCGTGTCTGCGCATAAAACCTGAGCGCTATCAGACGCCAAATAATTTGAAAAGACCTCTACTTAGTAGTGTCGCATGAAATCTAGCAATGCTGTATTTCATTCATTTAAATCCATGCACAATTTCACTTATCTAAATGGACAAAATGCAGCGTTGCCAGATTGCAGACAACCACACTGCCTCTATTTATTTTAGGGTGGAAATCACCACTTGGAATTAAATGAAATTAACTCATAAGTTATTAACTTGCAGATTGAGGAGAATAACTAATATTATAACGAAAGTTTCTGCTTCATTTACCAGTCTTAGGTAAGCAGGGTGATTAACAAGATGTACTAGCAAATGCAAATGTTTCTACTGCTAAGGATGCACGCGTAGCGCATAACATTGCTTTGATCCACAAGAATACGCAATGTATCTCAAAAGTCAAAACTTTTGTGTTTGGTAGTACACACACACAAAACTCAGTCTCTGGACTTACTGAGGCAGCCCAAAAAAGTGCGAGTTGCACTCAAATATTTAAAAGTCTGCCTAGGGTGAGAGTCACAGAGGATGCGAGCAATACTTGCTGCCTGAGGATGCCCCGTGGAGTTGTTTTCCCAAGTTGTTACGGTGGCGACTAAGGCTCTCCAGAGCTTTAAGCATCAAATGATTCTGAGTGAGACTTTAGAGGAGTCTTACAATCGATTACAAGTGATTAATCAATTTACAAACTAACTAATGAACTGAAAGGCAGACTTTTCCGAAACTATCAAATTAATACCTATATGTTAAAAAAAAAAAAAAAAAAAAAAAAAAAAAAACTTGGTTGCAATTAACCTTGTTTACCGTCTCTGGGGTCTGATTACTTTCCAGGAGGCTGTTATGAAAAATTTTTATCGAAATTCCATCGAGTCGATGATTGAATACCTATGTTTTATTCTTATGGGTGGTGTCATTACGATAGGTTTCCTTCCGATAGAAATCCTCCCATCCCTGCAGAATTTCGACAATGACTTCTGAGCTATCGAAGATTTTCCGCGGGAAAAGGGGGAAAGGGTTAAAGTAACATACCTGCTTGTTTTAGATGAGCGTTTGATTAGAACGCAATGTTTTCCCCTTTTTGGTAGAAATATTTTAGAAACCATTTTTTTCTTTTTTTTTTTTCCATCAATTTTTGCTTTGGAATTATGTAATTTCTCTCCTTCCCTTGCCTACTTCCAATGAGTTTTTTTTCTCAAGCAAGAAAAGAAAGCTTTGCTTAGCTCTAGTAATAAGTCAATTCATGAAAAAATCTAGAAGATTTCCACCCTGCATCTGGTATTGCATAACTTTAATTTTAAGGCGTAACATACAATGCCCTCTAGGTTGCATTTTCTTACTTGGCCGGGGCGGCTATCACCACTTGTAATAATGCTGATTACAACAATGATTTGAGAACCATGATACTGCTTCTAAAGTATCTAGGTCTAGCATAAGTGTTCAAATTTAAATAATTTTTGACCTATTTTTAAACCCGAAGTAGACAAGTGTCGATTTGATCAGAATCCCCTATAGCCATAAATGTAGAAAAGAGACCTGACAGTATTTGCACCTGAGCGAGCCTCTTGTTAGCCGAGATCACAGGTCTCAAAGTTTGTTTTCGGCAACATAATTTTCCAGAAACCCAAAGTTTAATCGTGGAGTCAACTTAAGGCCCTGCCTCTGATCTACATAGTCAGTGGAGACAGCCGCCCATACAAATATTAACTCTCAATTACTACGGGAGAGGCTGGCTTTAGGAATACCTTAGGTAAACCACAGGAAAAACCCTTTGGTAAATGAAAAGAATAGTTGGAAAGAAATTTAAAAAAAAAGAAAAAAAAGAAAGGGAAAGAAGACTTGGGCCCGTAACCCAGTTCACAGTTACTTCACACTCAAATGCATCGATTCACCAATTCAACTCTCCTGAACTCCTCTACTTTTCCGTGAAAAGTCACGGGCCCAAGTCTTCTTTCCCTTTCATTTTTTTTTTTCTTTTTGAAATTTATTTTCCAACTATTCTTTTCATTGACCTAAGGTTTTCCTTTTTAAATTGCTGTTACTCACATTGCATAACTCTAAGGAGTTTTGTTGAGGACGGATTTTAGTGAAGCCTTCATTGGAGCTGGTATGCAAATTTGGATGCAGCAAATAATTTATGTCTGGTTTTAAGTAGAAAAGAAAACCCCGACTTGGCGTTCTTACATTTTTAAAAGTGGGGACCTTGGAGACCCAACAAAAAAATTGTTGAGTGAGCTGCACTAAAAAATACCCAACAGGTGGAGACCTTGAAGTCAGGTCAAAACTCTTCATAACTCTCTGCCCAAGCACCAGGTAGTGTGGACCAAACTCTAACAATGAAATCTTATGGATGTAAACCCTTGAGACGTAAGATTTGATGTACCTACTTACCTGAGTTTCATGGACAGCAAAGGTTCAACCTCTCTGCCTCTCTCTACGCTGATTCAATGGGAAGAATAAGACGACCAATAAATAGCTTGGTCATTTGTCTTACCCTCTTAGAACAATAAGGATTGACAAACAAATGCTGAGGGGGGAGTGCCTGGCAAACAGTCTTATAATCTAGGTATAGGTAAAAATTATTGTTTGTGGACATATAAAATTTCTTTGCGTTGAACATTTCTCCGAGTGTAAGCAAATGTCTGCGCATAACGCCTAAGAGTTGTCAAACGCCAAACAATTTGAAAATACCTCTACTCAGTGGCGTCGCGTGGTAGGTATCTAACAATGCTGCATTTCATTCATTTAAATCCATGCAAAATATCACTTAGAGAGAGTGCACCATGCAAGTCCTATAGTTCAACCTCTTCAATACATCTGAATGGATAAAACGCAACGTTGCCAGATTGCAGACAACCACACTGCCTCTACTTATTTAAGGGTGGAAATCACCACTTGCAATTAAATAAAATAAACTCATAAGTTAATTAACTTGCAGTTTGAGGAAAATGCCTCAGATGTAACAAAAGTTTCTGTTTCAAATACCAATCTTTGGTAAGTAGGGTGATTGACAAGGCGTACTAGCTAACGCAAATATTTTGACCTCTAAGAATACAAACGAAGCGCATAATGTTGCTTTGACTCCCTGAGAATTTCCAACATATCTCCAAAGTTAAAACTTTTGTGTCTGGTAATATGCACACAAATGAACTCAGTCTCTGGACTTACTTAGGCAGACCAAATTATACTTATGTGCGAGTTGCACTTAAATACTTAAAAGTTTACCTAGGGTGAGAGCCACAGAGGATGCTAGAAATACTTGCTGCCTGCAGATTGCCTGTGGAGTTGTTTTCCCTAGTTCTTACAGCGGTGGCTAAGGCTCCAGAGCTTTCAGCATCAAATGATTCCACTGAGTGAGACTTTAGAGGAATCTTACAATTGATTACAAGTGATTATCAATTTACAAACTAACTGATGAACTGAAAAGCAGGTTTCCTGGTAACTATCAAATTAACACGTGTTATTTTTTAAGAAAACTTACTTGCGACAAACTTCGTTTACCGTCTCTGGGGTCTGATTACTTTTCAGCGGGCTGATTATAAACAATTGTATAGTAATGCTATTCAGTCAATGATCACATACATGTTAATCTTCTGGGTGGTGTTATTGCGTTAGGTTTCATTCCGATAGAAACCCTTCCATCTCGATTGAAACCCTTCCATCTCTGCAGAAATTCACCAATGACTCCTGAGCTATCCGAGAATTTCCGCAGAGGTGGGATGGTTTCTATACGGATTAAACCTATCGGAATGATACCACCCATGAGATAACACGTACTTGATTGATCATCGACTCAATGGCGTTACGATACAATCATTTATAATCAGCCTGCTGAGGGATTATGTCACGGCGAATGAAATTTCTTAACTTACTTGCGTTTTCTCTGAAGTAGCATAAGCTTGAAGCAAATTGCTCACGGATGTAATACAATGAATAGTTTAAAATTGATAAGCGCTTGGACTAGAAAGACACAATAAAAAATAAACAGTCCCCCAAAAAGTATCTAGCAGGATGTCATTCAAAGAATAACACGTTGAAAGCACTGCACACTTGGCCTACCTAGTTATGACCCGTCAACTACCTTGGTACCTATGTCTCGCTGTGCTTTAAGTTTAATGACTCCTTCGACACTTTCATGAGTGATAAAACTGCAATGGGTACCCTATAATTCATAAGGCAAGAGGTGAGACTGTCAATCAATAATAATAATAATACCTGAGTATTAATTGTCGTTGCCGGAGTGAGCGGAAAATGTAAACGATCAATCAGACATTTTATTTTCTGGAACAATCTGTTTCTAACTCTCACAAGGCAAAACGAGGATGGATTGAAGTTACCCAGAGAGGAGTATAACTCTGAAAAGGAAAATTTTTGGGCTCCGCTAACCGACAGGTTTCGTTCGAAGAGAGGGTGACTAGTCAGAAGATCAAAAACATACACTCAGTCAATAGACTTCAGCAATGTTTCGGCGAATCAAAACAAGAGTGAAATTGAACGTTTATTTGCTTCGAAAGAATGGAAGAACAGAAATAGACTTAACATCTGTGAGACATGCCCGACATAAATGATGATTGCGAGTTTGAGAGGATGAGAGCTGAGCTGCAAGCTGCAATAAGAAAGTACATAACCTAACTTTACCTAACAATCGTTGCAACTTGCAAACAACAAACCAAGTCCTACCCGCCATCTTTGAAATTTGCGATCTGGCTTTTCTCAACCTGACATCCGTTTTTTACCGATAACTTTCTTATTTGGCAATGAAATCGAGCCTACTTGGCAAAAGCACGTTCCTTGAATTTCAAGGATTGCATCCGTACCAACGATTCTTAATTACAAGCCATGGTCATTGCTGTAGCCTTGGCTAAAGAATGGTCTTAAAAAAAGCAAATTTCGACGGTTATTTCGTTTTATCTCCCTTAATACTTATCAAAATAGATTTTCCTTCAAAAGCGAGCATCCTGACGACAAGCCGGTTCTTTTGGTACCAAGCATTTAATGTTTCGTGCAGTAGTTGCCTGGATAATTTATGTCAGAATGTGGAGTACCGCGAGATGCCATTCTTGGGGCGATTTACCCTAATAAAAAAGGGTTTTTGGACGATTTCTCTTCCAAATCTAACTAATAAGAAAATTCCTTCGGAACGCACTGCTTCATGACATGCGGATTCCGAATATATACAACACTTGAGGGTTTTGTTCTACGGTTTACTCGGAAAACCCTGCAAACCGGGCCCAATTTCCATGAAATGCCATGAAAAGAGCTGATGCGTGTATAATAAGTGTTCACGGTGCTCTCCCAGGTTGCGTTTTCTGACTTGGCCTGGGCGGCTACCGCCACTTCTGATTCTTTAACTCCGAATAAACATCCCACTTCTGCATTGGAGACGTGGGTTCCCAAAAAATCTAAAATTATAATTTTCTCGATCAAAGGAAAATACCTTTAAACATCGCTTTTGAGCAGGGCTTGGGCCCTTTTTCGTATAAACAAAGCCCATTTTTTAAATTTACCGTTGATTTTCCCCCGGTTAAAAAGATTCACTGTTCAATTCAGGGGCAGAAATGTAATAGACTAAATACTCGCACATGTAACCTTTTCTCAACCGATGGAGTCGTCGATGACTGTAAAAAACTTGCGGATATTTTAATTATTCAACGGAGTTTCCACCGATTAAGGAAAGAATACAGATCAGAGTATTTTCGTGCGTTACAGTCATACTCTGAACTGAGCTGTGTAATCTTTTCTCAACCGGTGGAATCATCGGTGAATAGAAAAATAGCATTGATTATACGCAAAACGGCAGCCCTGCTTTTAAGTCTCTGGTGTGATTTCCTTCTTTCTTTCTTTTATCAGACAGTTTCCTTTTTTTCTCATATATAATGGGCGGTTCTGAAGAATTTCATTGTTCCGAAAATAATCATTATGAATAGGTAACAATAATTTAGGAAATGATCACAATGGGGCTCTTGCAAACTTTTGCTACGGGCGATTGAAGAGTTGATTCTTGCATAAAAACCTGTAAAAATGACAAAAAGTACACTAAAAAATCACAAAATTTACTCTCAGAATCGGGCTTAATGGCGGTTCAACGCAGGTTTCATGGGACATTCCTATCTAATTTGAGACACATCTCTATGTTTCTGTTGAGAAAGTGACATAATAGACAGGAATCTCCCATGATACCTGCGTCGAACCGCCATTACCATCTCGCCATTAAAGCAGTTATGTGAGTTTATTACTGAATTTTAGACTTTCTTAGTGTGATTTTCGTGATTTTTGCTGGTCTTTTCATAAGATTGGATTATTTATTGGCTTACACTTAGCAAAAGTTTGCAAGAGCCCCGTTCTGAAGAATTTCATTGTTCCTAAAATAATTATTATGAAAAGGTAACAATAATTTAGTAAATGCTCACAATTTTAAATACTTTTTAGCACGACACTTCTAATTTTTACTTCTTTATTTCGACAAATTAAAAATGAATGCTTCCGAAGTCTTGTGTTTCTATGCCTCCTATTAACTTCTCCGCACTCGATAGATTATTCAATCATACTCCGCGAATAGATGAGAAAAACAGTCGCGAATAGCGAGGCCATCAGTGGCGTAGCGTGCGCAGTTTGGCACCATTGCAGTTCGTCCATTTAAACTTATGAAAAAGATCGAACTATTGGGTGTTCGGTGAAAACCTTCGCATTTGACTTATTAATTTTACATGGGTTTAGCTCGACATATTACAACGCTGCAAAATTGCATGCTACGCCACTGGGGGCCATGCCGTAAAAAAAAATCATTCGCGATTAGGCGAATTCGCAAATGGTGAACTCGTGGTAGGCGGGAAATCTGTATACGTTTTTTTCGACTTGGGACGGGTAAATACTTCTGGGACACCCTGAAGAGAGAGGTCGCAACGAGGCGATGGAATCGCACACGTGACGTCAGAGAACGGAACGCACCCAAATTACAGGAACGCACTCAAACAACAGCAACCGCTCTTTACTTGGACGCCGAGGCACGCAGTCCTTTTACCATTTTTAATTAAAAACCCACGACCATTTGCGCTCTCTGAATATGCCCTACCCTACCCCCTACCCCCTACCCCCTACCCCCTACCCCCTACCACCCTACCAGTCCCTTGCTGCGGAATCTACTAAAATGCACTTTTCACGATAAAAGGCTAGAGGCGCGTTTTAGCCGAGCTGAGTCGCCTGCTGCCTGGTGCATTAAAATGAACCGAGGAAAATGAATGTCAGTAGCACAAGAAAAGAGAAATATTCTGTACCTCTCTCTCTCTCTCTCCTCTCTCTCTCTCTCTCTCTCTCTCTCTCTTCCTCTCTCTCTCTCTCTTTCTATCTTTCTCTCTCCCTCTCACCCCCTCACTCCTCAATCAATCCCACCTCTCCTAAATCAATCCCACCTCTCTCTCTCTCACTCTCTCTCTCTCTCTCTCTCTCTCTCTCTCTCTCTCTCTCTCTTTCTATCTTTCTCTCTCCCTCTCACCCCCTTACTCCTCAATCAATCCCACCTCTCCTAAATCAATCCCACCTCTCTCTCACTCTCTCTCTCTCTCTCCCTCTCTCTTTTTTCCCCTCTCTCTCTTTTCCTCTCTCTCTCTCTCTCTCTCTCTTTCTATCTTTCTCTCCCCCTCTCACCCCATCACTCCTCAATCAATCCCACCTCTCTCTCTCTCTCTCTCTCTCTCTCTCTCTCTCTCCCTCTCTCTTTTTTCCCCTCTATCTCTTTTCTCTCTCTCCTCTCTCTCTCTCTCTCCTCTCTCTCTCTCTCTCTCTCTCTCTCTCTCTCTCTCTCTCTCTCTCTCTCTCTCTCTCTTTCTATCTTTCTCTCCCCCTCTCACCCCCTCACTCCTCAATCAATCCCACCTCTCCTAAATCAATCCCACCTCTCTCTCTCTCTCTCTCTCTCTCTCTCTCTCTCTCCCTCTCTCTTTTTTCCCCTCTCTCTCTTTTCCTCTCTCTCTCTCTCTTTCTATCTTTCTCTCCCCCTCTCACCCCCTCACTCCTCAATCAATCCCACCTCTCCTAAATCAATCCCACCTCTCTCTCTCTCTCTCTCCCTCTCTCTCTCTCTCTATCTCCTCTCTCTTTTTTCCCCCTCTCTTCTTTCCTCTCTCTCTCTCCTCTCTCTTTCTATCTTCCTCTCCCTCCTCACCTCTCACTCCTCAATCAATCCCCCTTCTCCTAAACCAACCCGCGCTCTCTTTCTCTCTCTCTCTCTCCCTCTCTCTTTTTTCCCCTCTCTCTCTTTTCCTCTCTCTCTTTCTCTTTCTATCTTTCTCTCCCCCTCTCACCCCCTCCCTCCTTAATCAATCCCACCTCTCCTAAATCAGCCCCACCTCTCTCTCTCTCTCTCCTCTCTCTCTCTCTCTCCCTCTCTCTTTTTTCCCCTATCTCTCTTTTCCCCTCTCTCTTTTTCAATCTTTCTCTCCCCCTCTCACCTCCTCACTCCTCAATCAATCCCCCCTCTCCTAAACCAATCCCGCCACTCTCTCTCTCTCTCTCTCTCTCTCTCTCTCTCTCTCTCTCTCTCTCTCTCTCTCTCTCTCTCCTCTCTCTTTTTCCCCCCTCTCTCTCTTTCTACTTCTCCCTCTATCTTTATTCTTCATTGAAAAATGTGTGTCAGACGAAGATAGCCAAGGGGAATATAAACCTTCTCCTGTTTTTCACTTTTCAACTTGCACATTTCATAAGGAAAACGAAGAAGATGGAAGACGATACTGCCGTGTTACCAAAAGGAGCCAGTAAGTCACAAATTTTCGAAATTGAGATTTCTTCAAAATTCAATGTATTTAAGTCTGTAGAATCGATTGAACCTAAAGAAAGTTGGAAAAGATGCCTTTTTCGCAATAAACGAGAGCTGTCATCGAAAAGCAGTAAGTACGTGAAAATTGCTAAGTTAAGCAAGAGAGCAGTAAGTCTACGTTATCACGCAAGACAGCAGCAAGTCGCGCTTCAGCTTTGCTTCTAACGTGTTTTTTGGCGTATTCCACTGTCACGGAAGAGAGAAGAGCGTGAACGCAGCGTCAATCGTCATCTACCTTGATTTTTCCATTGGTTTTATAGGACTTACCTGAGTTGCAAAACATGAAAGGAAAAACGTAATTTTTTTTTTATAGTTGAAGACAAAATCTGTCGGTTTTTGATCATCTCAACGATTTCAAACACCCTGAGTGATGTTTCCTGAAAGTTTCATGAAAAACGGAGGATTTTGAACTCATTATAATTATAGGTTTGAAACTTCATAGTCAGTTTTCTCAAAATGTCAATTTTGCTCTTACTTGCTCTCTCCGGTAACACAGCAGAAAAGCTAAAGTCACGTGACAGCCCGTCATGCTATCTTTTTTTAACACATGCATTCTTAGGGGAAAAAAGAGAGAAAGACAAGTTCCTGGAAGCGGCACTTGCTATCAGAAACCATCTGCCGAAAACAGCCTCGATGAGATGCGATTGCTCATGTAGCGCCTTCAATTAGCCGCATATGCAAAAACGGTGACGGTTGTGTACGAACAGTTAACTACCTCCGCTAATTTGAAATATAAGCTGTTCTACCTTTTATACCGTGGATGTATTATTTATCTACCGAGGTGTAGGTCGTTTCAGAAGTGCAGCTGCGCACCTAGACCGATACTCTTTGGAACTTTCGAAAGTTTATTTCTCAAAATACACAGTAAAAAAAAACGTATTTTAGAGTTGAAGGCTTTTCATTGAGGAACGCTTTTAAACCAAACGGTCAAAGTCGTGGGCAAGTTTCGATAAGATTTGAAGGAACGAAAATTGAGAATTCGCCAAAGACTATAGATGAGCTGCATCTTAACCTCTGAATCGAACTCTTTAACTCATTTCATATATTGAGGCTGAGTGAACCTGTCATCTTTGGCGAAATTAAAGCCTGATTTTCTCTGAGACCTTTACCGAGGAATAGAATAACTTTCTCATTTTGAACTCATTAATTTTAGGTTTGAAACTTCTTAGTCAGTTTTCTCAAAACGTCGATTTTGCTCTTACTGCTCTCTCCGGTAACACGGCAGGGTAGACCAAAGAAAAAGTCACTATCTTTATCACTCTTCTTCCTCCATTAAAATGTGTGTGTCAGACGAGGATAGACAAGGGTGATACATCGGGCTATACCAATAAAAATGCCATGCTACGTGTAAGTCCAACCCCACTGCACAGTGTGAGAATGGTGCGACAAAAGTCATATCGTCAAAACGAATGTTTAATGGGCTAAAGTTGTTCCTGATAGTATGCTGATCACAGAAATATGCCTGTAGTAACTATTATCATGGTATTACGTAAGTATGGTGAGGTTGAATGCGACCGTTTTTCAGATGTTTGTTTTGATTGTTGAAACCATGTAACGGTCACGTTTCTTTCATCGCATTTTAGAACCATTAGGAGCAAGTTTTTCTATCAAATAAAGAATTGACTCGAAAGAGGAAGGAACGTAGATCATTTTACATGTATAGAAAACTTTATTTGAGCAATATTTTGTATGTTTTTTTTAGCTTAAAGTAACGTATAACGAACAGTCGAAATTCGTCAATTTCATGATTTTCATTGGACCAAAAAAAGGTGAAGACCAGAGAACGCCAAAACGAGCTTAACACCATGAGAAAGCCCATTTTCTGGAGAACAAAACCCTTTAATTGGATCCTGCGACTTTTTGAAATATTTAAGTTTGAAAAGACGTAGTTTTGCTGTTATTAGTGACTTCGCTACGCTTACTCGAGTGCCTCTCACTCGCTCGTTTCCGCTCTCGCACTCTGATACTTATTACTGCTTATTACTTGGATCTGCTAGAAGATATTTGATAAGAGTCCACTGCTCCAGTGGTCAACGTACTGGGCGCTCGTGTCGAACAGTGCGGGTTCAAATCTCACATGAGGTAGAGTTTTGGAACTTTTTTATAAATAGTTTTTAATTCTTCATTTTTTGAAGCGCATCACGTTACATCCAAACACGCCGCACTTCGTTCTTTTGAGCCCATAAGACCATTAATGGAAACTAAGCCATCTCAACTATCACGTTCGACCTTTCCAATGGGATATAATGAACTGTATACAGCGTTGTCAGATTGAACTGTAGGGAACTAATTTTTGACGATTAAAATAAAATAAGTGACTAATAAAATATGAAAATAAAATAAATTAATAATTAATAAACGAAGTAAAATAAAAAAAGTAAGCGATCATTTATGAATCATAAACGTCGATTAATCTAATAATAACTATTAATCACTAATAATACTATCACTTGCCAGTATTCAACCGTATAAAGTATTTATTTAATCTCTGTGTAAGTAGCAGCTAGCAAATATTTTACGATGAAGTATGATCAAAATAACAGCACTGTAAAAAAGTATTGATTAACTTATTTCACGTTCGTAATCTGCGACCTAAAAAGCCCTTGGCCGTAGATTTATGAAACAATATAAGGTCATTTTATATTCAGTTGCATAGAAGAAACGTGTAGATATAATGATGCACAATTTGGCAAAAATGTAAAAATCATCGAAAATCTGACTTCATATTCGTAACCAGACACCTGAAAAACCCCCTTACGCACGTTTCTTTAATAAACAATAAGGTAATTTTATATTCAGTTAAATAGAATAAACGTGCTTAATAGGGTGCAATTTGGCAACACTGTAAAAATATCGAAGATCTAACTTCATATTCGTAATGAGCGACCTGAAAACCCCCCTCACGTTTCTTTAATAAACAATAAAGTAACTTTATATTCCGTTAAATAGAAAAACGAGATTAATAGTGTGCAATTTGGCAACACAGTAAAAATATCGAAAAACTGACTTCATATTCGTGATCAGCGACCCAAAAAACCCCATACCCCTGAAACCAGATGAAAATTCGGTTGGCAAAGACTTTTGTCGCAGTAGACCCCCCATTTCTCACACTGTGCACTGAGTGGCAGAATGCACGATCTGATTCTGGTTTGTTTGCCTCGTTATTTTTAACCTTAAATCAAAAATTGCAATTAATTCAGGGGAAATTGGTTTTGAACGAAAAAGCAGGTGTTTTAGAGTGGCTATTGGACGCAAGAATTTTAATACAACGATCCAGGTGAGAAAATTGTGCTTGGTTCTGTCATACGTCAGTTTCTTAACCGTGCAATTCCTTCCAAAAGAAACAGTTACATCGATGCCTGTGTCCAAAAAGCCACTTTTACACTTTACTGCGCGATTTTCTTTTTTTCGTTCGAAAACATGATTTTTCAATTGATTTTGACTCAAAATGAAAAGGAAAAATAGTGAGAAAATTCCCAACATTAATTCTTGCACCCATACGAGATCTGCAAAGTACTAAATTTAACATGAGCCAGTATAGGGAGAAAATCAAGGTCAAATGGTTAAATATGTTTTCTAATGCTCATATGGCGCCCAACGTGGGGCCTTGCTTTTTCAGACTTCGGTGAAAAATCGAAACTTTTCTTCGATACGTTCTGGAGGGATGACGGCATGGAAAAAAATGATATTTTAACTTTAAAGAGTTCAAAATGGAGGAAATATATTATGCGCCTCAGAAGTGTCACGGCGCAGTTATAGGGTTTTTAAAACACCAGCACTTTCGTTCATAACCAATTTCAAATGTATTTTGTCACAATTTTTCTTTAAAAATTTGAAGGTTAAAAAAAAACAAAGGAAATAAACCGCGGGTCCAAGTGAATATGTCCATAAGAGATTTCCATCATGACTACCTCTGTGCTGCTTCAAAAACACGTCCCAGGAATCCCTTCTTTTGATACAGCTCTTTATGGGGATAAAAACCCCCTCCTTTTATCATTTTTTTCAACTTGTGTATTTCATAAGAAAAATGAGAGAGAAATAGGAGACAGGAAAGCAAAGAAAAAAGTCTTCACCTTGTTGCGTCTTTATTTCATTCAAATCTCCCGCCTTGCGCAACATTCAGTCCGCGAGTATTCGGACATAGCAATCAGATCGCACCACTAATCAGCGGCAGCCAAAGAGTAAACAAGAGTCGCAATTGAATGGAAGGCCTGCGTGGTCAACGTAGATAAGGGATCCGAACGCGGGCTGGCCTCGGCTGGCCTCTGATTGGCTGCAACGGGTGGAGCAAAAATGACTCGGGGTATAGGGAAAATAACACGGGATTTTCGTTCCGGGGCGTTTATCTCGAAACCTAAGCAAAATCGTATCTAAACAATTTATACAAGTCGATTCAGCAGATTTTTCCGAACAATTTGATAGGTCATAAGTGCCACTTTATTGCAAATTCGAAAAGACTGTTTCAGTTTAAAAGTACTCACAATAGTGTGATTACATGCTTGGCGTGTGTTCGAGCAGTGTTTGAGTAACTCACTATTGTGCGTACTTTTAAACTGAAACAGTCTTTTCGAATTTGCAATAAAGTGGCACTTATGACCTATCAAATTGTTCGGAAAAATCTGCTGAATCGACTTGTATAAATTTTTTAGATACGATTTTGCTTAGGTTTCGAGATAAACCAGTGGCGGCTCGTGCAATGTGGCAACAGTGGAATCCCTCCATTTAAACCTATGTAAAACAATCGATCTTCAGGAGGTGCAATGCACCCCCAAGATATCGATACTATTGCATAGGTTTAAATGGTAAAAAAGCATGGTTGCCAAATCGCACGAGCCGCCACTGAGATAAACGCCCCGGAACGAAAATCCCGTGTTATTTTCCCTATACCCCGAGTCATTTTTGCTCCACCCGTTGCAGCCAATCAGAGGCCAGCCGAGGCCAGCCCGCGTTCGGATCCCTTATCTACGTTGACCACGCAGGCCTTCCATTCAATTGCGACTCTTGTTTACTCTTTGGCGGCAGCCAACTGGCCGCGAGTCACGGATTGATGCGCCGCCGGCGACCTCATATAGAGCGCGCAGCCTGCCGATTCACCCCACAGTGACTGGATAAACCACAGTGCGGTCATTTTGGTCGTCTTTCTGATTGGTCGGATTCCTTACATCGCGAATTTGAGCATTTAGAAGTATTTTAACAGTTTTATAGGGTTCTCGTAGGCAAGTTAGACACGACAGAAGTTCTTCTGTCAAATTTGAAACATATTGGTTCGCAAAATCAAGAGAAATCAAGGATTCCCCGTAACTGACCCCCCGCAGATGCGCACCCAACTTAACACGGGCGCCATAGGGAGGAAGTGCTTTCCTGAGTCACTAGTAAAAAATATCGCAACCCCCCGCCCTAAAAATGGTTTATACATAGCATTAATGACTATTTTCAGACGGGGGGTAGAGAAAATTTCATTCCGAAACCCAGGAACAATCCTACTCCCCATGCTGCCCATGTTAAAGTGGGTGCACTATTGAGGGGTGGAGGGCAAATGGCCGCACTGTGGTTTATCCAGTCACTGTAATTCACCCCGTTTGACCCTTTAGATCGCCCCTCGCGCGGTCCCTTTTTCTCAAACGCACTTTTTGGTGGTTTCACAAAATGAACCAACCTATGTTCAATCCGACACAAACCTCTTTTGTGATTTGCGACCGTTAATTACCTTTCTATTAACTGTCCAAAAGTGCACATCTTGCGTTGCATATTCAATTGCATTACAACGACGCGTCTGCTCGGCCGTTGCTGTGATGATGTTACTCGGCGAAGTGAAATACCGTCGACACGATTTCGATCTTCGTTCGATCAATCGATAACTGCATCTCTCGATCTTTCGGCGAAGTGCAATTCCGCCATAGGTTACATTTTCAGTCAATTGCGTTCGGTTTGGTACGGCCGTTCCTGACAATTCATTTCTTCTCTTTCTTTCTTTCTTTCTTTCTTTCTAACCGCGATGCATTTCCGCGAATAAACTTGCTTCCGTAATTCCCTACGACGCAAACCCGTAGGAAGGCCCTTTCGATTAATTTCATTTATTTCAATCGCTTCAATTTGCATAAAAACTATTTTTCTCGCTTTACCTTTTACTTTCATTTGAACTTCGTGAATTCATATTCTCTCGTTCTTTAATAACTCGCGCATCTTTTAGTTCTCGATTCTCATCGATATATCGATTCACTCTATATCGATCTGTCAATCACCCGCAACCGTTCATTCTATTTTTCGTTCTCGCGTTTTCTATAGATCGATTCGCTCTACATCGACCGATCTATCGCTTTCTCATTCGATTAATTGTTTCGATTCATATCGATTCTTTTTCCTTCGCGTTTCCCCGGTCTTTTCTTCTCCCGAGTGGCGCTCCACTTGGCTGCCTTTGGGAACTATCCCCGGGATGACCTTTTCTCTTCAATAATTCAATATTTTACAGTTCTCTTTCGCGTTTCCTTTCTCGCATTACGTCTCAACTACACCTTCGTTTTCAACTCTTTTCTCTTTTCTTTCTATGGTCCTCCGCACTCTCAAAACTAAACACCTCTCTCTCTCTCTCTCTCTCTCTCTCTCTCTCTCTCTCTCTCTCTCTCTATTTTCCAATAAAACACGTTTGTCAGACGAGGAAAGACAATAAGAGGGGGGATAAAAAAAACTCTCTTTTTATCTTTGTCAACTTGTATATTTTACAAGAAAAACGAAGGAGAAAGAAGACAGTGACTGTCACAATCTTGCGTTCTGGGTAAGGGTGGGTGGCAGAGCTGCCGATTTGCGTTGATTAAATGACATCTTGAAATTCACCGAAGATTCCACCGGTTGAGAAAAGACTACAGAGTTCAGTTCAGTGTACGGCTGTGATGCACGAAAATACTAGCGTATTTTATCTTTTCTCAACCGGTATATTTCAATTAATTAACGGCGTTTCCATCGATTGAGAAAAGATAACAGATCAGAGTAATTTCGTGCATTACAGTCATACACTGAATTGAACTATGTAATCTTTACTCAACCGGTGGAATCATCGGTGAATTTAAAAGTGTCATTAAATCTACCGCAAATCGGCAGCTCTGGTGGGTGGTGACTGGTGGAGTAAGAGAAAAATATTCGAACGACCGCTACGAGAAACGCATCAACGGATCTCACGGATGCGACGATTCCTTCAGGAGCTTAAGATCTGAACATTCTACAGACAAATGCAGCGGGGGGTATCTTTCCATGTTGCCATTCCGTGCGATTTTTTGAAGCTGCAAGGTGATCTACGGTGAGTTATATACCAATAGAGAGGATTTTTGGGACGTACTTTTGGCAGTGGCGAGGCGTGCGATTTGGCAACGTTCTTATTTCCCGTTTAAACACATTAGAAAGATCGAAGAGCTTGGTCATCGCCGCGATGACTGAACCGTTCGACTTTTTTGGTGAACTTTAATGGAGAAAATACATTGTTGCCAAGTTTCACGCCTCGCCACTGACTTTTGGGTCATCACGGCGGCAAGGCAACTATGATAGAAACCTCTTATAGACATTTTTCATACAGGTTCGGTTTGTTTCCTTCGTATTTTTTAACCTACCTTTAAATTTCAAAGATATAAAATGTATAGGAAAAACCCCATGAACACTTTCTTACATCAAAATTAATTATTCTGGGAGGGACCCCCAGACCCCCCTATGATATTCTGGAGGAGGCCCCCTTACTCCCCTAAAATATTCGGATGGAGACCGGACCTCTTCCCCTCAAGGAGTAAATTTAACTTTTTTTGTAGTTGCAAATTTTCCATCAAAATTCAAAGCAGCTATATTTGAAATATTCCAAGTTTTCCTTATGCTTACACATCTCACTAATTTCCCCCATTGATTTTAATAGAAACCTTTCATCCTCCATAACTTGCTTAAAATTTAAAATTTTGAAAAAACAAAAAAAAGCCCCCTAAGGTATGGTAAAAGCAACTTTTCTACAAAATTTGGATGAATACGGACGATTGCTTCAAAAGTTATGCTGAAATACAGACAGACACAGTGGCGGCTCGTGCTCCTTGGCAACAATGTCTTCACTCCATTTGAATCTATGTCTAACAATCGATTGCTAATGAAGCGCTGCTTCACTTTCAAATCGATTGTTTTATATACAGGGTGTCAATTAAAAAAGGAGCCAGGCTTAATATCTCAAAAACGGCTCCGAATTTCGAAAAACGCTGAAACACGTGTTCGATTATTTCGAGGGGGACATCTTTTGAGGGGGTCCCCAATTTCCGGGCCCCCTCTAGGGGGGCCCCAGGGGGTCAAGTCCCATTTTTCAAATAGGGACCCCCATTTTTTATTTAATAATCGGAAAGAGGGTAAAATTCTAAGACTTTTGGCGCAAACCGAAAGTCGATATCGTTTTTCGTGTTCGATATATCGAAGGCCAAAGTTCGATATGGACCCATCTTCAGAAATTCGTAACTTTCCTTTAAATAGTCCAAATTTCAAAAACTTTGGGTCTAAAATGCTCTACACAGCAAGCACTTTTCAGAAAAAAATGCAATTTTAACAGAAATTTAGTCAAAATTTGGTTTTAAAGCCCCCCAACATTTTTAACGTTTTTGGCCCATACGGGGGGCTATCAGAAAAATTCCGAGAGACGACCCCTATCGAATGATACATCAATCGAAAAGGCGTAACAAACTGAGCATTTTGGCGCAAACCGGAGGTCCATATCGTTTTTCATATTCGAGATATCGAATGTCAAATGTCGATTTACAGAATGCGATATCTCGAATATGAAAAACGATATGGACCTCCGGTTTGCGCCAAAATGCTCAGTTTGTTACGCCTTTTCGATTGATGTATCATTCGATAGGGGTCGTCTCTCGGAATTTTTCTGATAGCCCCCCGTATGGGCCAAAAACGTTAAAAATGTTGGGGGGCTTTAAAACCAAATTTTGACTAAATTTCTGTTAAAATTGCATTTTTTTCTGAAAAGTGCTTGCTGTGTAGAGCATTTTAGACCCAAAGTTTTTGAAATTTGGACTATTTAAAGGAAAGTTACGAATTTCTGAAGATGGGTCCATATCGAACTTTGGCCTTCGATATATCGAACACGAAAAACGATATCGACTTTCGGTTTGCGCCAAAAGTCTTAGAATTTCACCCTCTTTCCGATTATTAAATAAAAAATGGGGGTCCCAATTTGAAAAATGGGACTTGACCCCCTGGGGCCCCCCTCAAAAGATGTCCCCCTCGAAATAATCGAACACGTGTTTCAGCGTTTTTCGAAATTCGGAGCCGTTTTTGAGATATTAAGCCTGGCTCCTTTTTTAATTGACACCCTGTATAATCAAATGGAGTGAAGACATTGTTGCCAAGTAGCACGAGCCGCCACTGGACAGACATGACATTTACACCATCGCAATAAATGATGATAAATGAGTAAATTTCGTGATCAGTGGGCCGATCATTTACTTCATCGTTAAACCGATCGATAAAGACTGTCTATGAGTGATGCTATTGGTTGAAAATTGTAAAACTTGGCTGTTGCTATGGTAACCATCGTTAAGAGTCTCGTTTTATAAAGGCTACTCATGAGTAACCTATAAAAAACAAACGCTATAACGATGGTTACCATAGCAACAGCCAAGTTTTACAATTTTCGACCAATAGCATCACTCGTAGACAGTTTTATCGATCGGTTTAACGATGAAGTAAATGATCGGCCCTCAGGTTTAATTAGATTCAATAGGTGGATTGTATTATATACCTGATTTCCTTAGTTTATAATCGGGTTAGACGACTATGACCATTTCAGAATAAGATTCCATCTTCAGGTCTTGAGTAGAAAAAACCCATATCGAAAAATTAAACACGTTAAATACAACAAATACAAACACAAAAATACAAATACAAATACAAACACGTTAAAATTAAACGTTTAAAAATTTTAATTTTTAATATTTCGATATGGGTTTTTTCTACTCAAGACCTGAAGATGGAATCTTATTCTGAAATGGCCATAGTCGTCTAACCCGATTTTAAACTAAGGAAATCAGGTATATAATACAATCCACCTATTGAACCCTCGCAATAATTTTTCAATTTACAACTTTGTTAGCTGTGAGAGAATAAAAAATTGTAACAAATTAATTTGATATTGGTTTTAAACGAAATTGCAAGTTTTTTTCGAGTGGCTCTATCTGGACTCAGAAATTGTTATGACTGTTTTCTTTTGAAAGGATTTAAACGATGAAGAAACTGACTCATAACAGAAACAAAGCAACATTTTCTCACTTGGATAGTTGTATTGGAATTCTGTGTTCAGATAGCCTCTCTAAAACACTTGCACTTCCGTTTGAAACCAATTTCCACTGGATGAGTACACTTTTTGATAGAAGGTTGAAAAATACGAGGCAAACGAACCAGAATCAGATCGTCCATGCTGCCTCATTTCGGGACAGAGCTGCTGTTTTGCGTAGAATGAATGACACTTTTCAATTTACCGATGATTTCCCCTGTTGAGAAAAGATTACACAGTTCACTTCAGTTTACTTTCAGAGTAAAACCCTTAGATTTCAGAGTAAAACCCTTAGATTTCAGAGTAAAACCCTTAGATTAGTCGTCAACGCTCCTTGGTATGTAACCAACCGTAACATACAGGAAGGGTTAAGAGTCACCACTATCAGAGAAGAAATTTGTAAATATAGTACCAAATATGAAAATAGGTTAGAAAAACACCCCAACAACTTAGCAATAAATCTATTAGATAATAGTATCGAGACCAGGCGTCTTAAAAGATTTAAGCTCCTGGACCTGCCCTTTAGATATAACGACTTGTAAATATTGAACTTGCGCAAAACGTGCTTATAACAATCAAGTAGTACCCTTAATGAAGGGTAACTACACTCATGTGATATAAACTCAGTGAAAACATTTTCTCATAGCATTATAAATAATAGCTGATTGTAAATAGTAATCATAATAAAGAAAAAAAAAAAAAAAACAACTTCAGTTTATGACTGTACTGAAAGAAATTACTCGGATCTGTAATCTTTTCTCAATCGGTGGAAACGCCTTCATTTATTAAAATACCCGCAAGTTTTTTTAGTCATCGATGACACCACCGGTTTTGAAAAGATTACAGATTTGAGCATTTGTGTGCGTTACAGCCATACATTGGACTGAACTGTGTAATCTTTTATCGACCGGTGGAATCATCAGTGAGTTGAAAAATGTCATTAATTCCACGCAAAACGGCAGCTCTGTTTTGGGATAGGACTTGTAACATTTGTGATTTCGATTCATCGTGAGTGGGTCAGAAATACGTAAGATATGAACTCGGGGATGAATCTGAAAAACGTGTGGTTTAAAATGAGAATGAAAAAGAGAGAGAGAGAGAGAGACAGAGTGAGAGAGAGAGAGAGAGAGAGAGAGAGAGAGAGAGAGAGAGAGAGAGAGAGAGAGAGAGAGAGAGAGAAGTGAGGAAAGGAGGGAGGAGAGAAAAATAAAGAGATAAAAGAGGAAAAACATGAAAAATAAGGGAGCGAAAAGGACAATGGATGTTTTTGCTTCATCTGAGCTTTTGTGAGGAGGATGCGAGGTTTTCGGATAAGTGTTGTAAAGATGTCAAGAGAAGTGCACCATATCATTAGTATTGTGGTGGAAAAGGGAGAGAGGGTGGGTCAGGGGAGGGAAGGAAGCCGAAGCGGGATGAGGGATAAGGGAGGGATAAAAAGGGTTCTTCAGATAACAGAGGCGAAGTATTTTAATCCAGAGGCCTGAACAGTAAACACAACTCTTGAGAAGAAAGATAAGAAAAACAACGGGTTGAAACTTGTTACTCTTACCTCTTGTTAATGGTTAAAGGTGGGCGAGTGGACGAGGACCAAAATTTTGCACCGGAAACCTGAAAGAAAAAAAGAAAAACAAAAATTATACAAAAAATAATAAAATGATAATAAAAATGGTTTAAAGGAACAGCAAGACTTATAAAAAGTTCATTATATAGGGTGGTCACGTATACAGAAAAAGTTCCATGTACCCGCAAGAGATACACGACGCGACGTGGAAAAGGTACAAAGGGTGTCTAGCAATTTTTGACTTTTAAATTCCATGATTTTTCCCTGATTTTCCAGCATGACTGGAAGCTCCTTTCCTTCAAAAATGAGAATATCTTTGAGAACTCTTCCATGAATTTGGGGCATTTTCGAGTCAGTCAGATACCTACACTGTTTACACTGTTTCAGTCCCCTAATAAGGGGCTCTGGAAAACTTTTGTTGTGACCAAATCAATAGTCCAATCTGAATTAAAAACCAGCGAAAATCAAGAAAATCACACTAAAAAAGTCTAAAATTTAGTAATCAACTCACAAAACTGCTATTCCGGATCGTAATGTAGGTCGCAGGTATCATGGGAGATTCCTGTCTATTTTGCCACTTCTTCGACGGAAACACAAAGATATGTCTCTATTTAGATAGGAATCTTTCATAATACCTGCGTCTCTCCGCAATTAAGTCCGATTCTGAGAGTGAATTTCGTGATTTTTCAGTGTACTCATCATCATTTTCACAGATTTGTATGCAGGAATCAACTCTTTAATCCCCTGTATCAAAAGTTTGCTGCAAGAGCCCCGGCCATAGATGGTTTTAGTGCGAAGTCAATGGTTAGCCAACAACCACAACAATGCACTCATCGGTCGCAATCGCTTGTGATGAAACTCGCGTAGCGTTCCAAACTATCTCACTCACTCTCCCGTGACCCCCATGTATATCCATCTCTTTCTAGCATCGAAATTCGTATACAGGGCCTTGTTTTACGACATATTATTATCAAAATCGCATTAAAATGCCTCGAAAAAGTCATTTCTGCCATAAAATTTCACAAAATAAGTCTCTATATTCGATTTTTGAAATTAGAGTGAGATGGCTGTACATAGGAGTCACGTGAGAGCGAGAGAGACAAACTGGCTTTGTTTGGAACGCTCATCACCGGCAGTCGCCATTACTAAAACCCTCTATTACGATTTAATTTCCCTGATGAGACGACAGTATATCTTAATGCTTTACATAAAGAGTGAGCGTAGCTTAGGAATTGGTGCAGCTACGGATTCCGGAAACGACTGCTAGTCTAAAAGCCCCTTCAATATCGAGAGATGCAATTTCAACTCCGGCGAGAGGGAACAGTCACCGCGCTTTATCTCACCTCCCTCTTTCGCCCGTGCGTGTTCCTGAGCATGGGCGGAGCCAACAATTTGGCAACTGTGGATTCTTCCCATTTGAATGTATGAGAAACAATCGATTCATGAGGGGACCGTGGCCGAATTTCTAATCGATTGTTTCCCATACATTCAAATGGGAAAAATCCACAGTTGCCAAATTGCTGGCTCCGCCCATTTCCCTGAGAAAATGTAGTTTTTATAAAGTTTATATAAAGTTTTATTTAAGATGCAAAGCTCTCTTGTTCATAAACCTGGTCTAAAAAAGAGGCAGAGTAAAGTGATAATGTATATAATACTTTCAAAAGAAAGTTCCTCCGTCGAAATTTTTACTCTTTTAAATCTTGGTAATCTTCAAAAATTTTGCGGTTTTCAAGAGTTTAAGGACTAATCAGAAGTTTAAGTGTTTAAGTTTAAAGTGCGCCATGAGAGTGTGTCAATGAATCAATAATCACAATGATAGTCAATGAGAAAGTGCGTCATCGAAAGTTTCAAGGAAGAGATTGCTCCTTACCTTTGAGAAATTCAATTTGTATTTTTTTGAGGCTATAACGAAGAGATTGATGGGTCATACATATCACTTCATCAGAAAAGCAGCAGGAGCTGCATATGAATTTGAAATTAAAATTACCGGTAATTTTTTGTAGTTTTTTCCACTCTCCGCACAGGTCGGGCAGAGTGTGCGGTGTAGCAGTTTTTTTGTTCAATTTTTCTTCAGTGCCGGACCGTGTATGGGGCTTTAGGGGCTGATGCCCTCCCACTTTCGGAAAGCAAAAAAAAAAAAAAAAAAAGTTCTCACTTTCAAGCTCCCCCCTCCCACTTTTTTGACCCAAGATCCGCCACTAAGTTTCCTGTTTTAGTTTAATGCAGATGCTTTGAAATGCATAAACAAGTCATTATTTGAAGGGAATATGCCAATACCATGAAGAAAACCGAAGATTTAACCACAAATACGCGAGAAAATACGAAGTTTAGAAGCTCACAGTCACATGGGCGCCCGCAGAAAAAATTCCAAGGGGGGCAAAATTGTTGAACCCTAATGGAAGGTCTAGGGACACCCCGCCCCCCCCCCCGAGGAAAAAGGGATTTTTTTTTATTTTTTCATCCAAATAGTGTACAATTATTAACCCTTTAAGGGCCAAGCCCGATTATACTCGTTTTTCTTCTCAAGTCTATTTCACATTGTTTTAGTCTTCATTCCAGATAAAAGCAAGTATCGATGAAAACATTTAAAGGATAGATTCCTTCGGGCGCCTTCAATGCGTCGTATAGGCAATCCCAACTCCCCCAGGTACGAACAGTTATCTACCTACCCTACATAAACGGAGGAGTGGCGTTCTTTTGAAATAACCTGGCCCTTAAAGGGTTAAGCCATTGTAGCTGTATACAAATAATAATAATAATTTTGACGTGTTTGATATTATATGCGAATATAGGGACAACGGATGGTAATAGTAGTTTGAGAACTGTATAATTCTACTATTCCTTGTAATAAGTGACTTAAAATTACAATATAAACTAATAATAAAGTTCGTCAACTATTACTCCTTTGATTCACATTTCAATTTCTTTTGTCCAAGTCATTTTTCTTCGTGAAATTTTTACTGTTCTGAATGTGCCAGGGGGGGAGGGGGGGAGGCAAGTGCCCCATCTTGCCCCCCGATGCGGGCGCCCATGGACGCTCAATATCGAACGTGACTGCGGAAAAAAAATTACCCGTAATTTTACTTTAAAAATTCATATTTTTCTGTTAATTTTCCAATGAAATAGTATGCATGGCCCATCAATCTCTTCGTTATAGCCTCGAAAAAATATAATTTGAATTTCCCTATCAACAATTTTCTTAGATTTTGACTTTAAATGAGGTAAAGTTGAAAACCCCAGGTTAATACTCCATAAGAGCGATCTTAATGGGGCCCTGGCTTTCGCCAGCCAATCAGAGGCCGACTTTTCGAAATCGCCAATCTGCCAGTCTCCAACCGTTTTGTTGGGACTCTTGTTTACTCTTTGAGCTGATCATAAGGAACACTGAAAAAAATCAATTGTTGGAGCAACAATTCAAAATTTGCTGATTTAACAAAAATTGAAAGTTGCTAAATCAACCAGGGTTTTCTGTTAAGTTAACAATTTATTTGTTGAGTTTACAAAAATAGTTGTTAAATCAACCACATAATGGTGTTCATTTAACAAAATAGACATTGCCATTTTAGCAATTTTAAATAGTTAAAAACATACAGAACTTAACCCAATTAGTTGATCTAACAATTCAGCTTGTTATATCAGCAAAATAAATTGCTGATTTTACTTACTAACTTGTTATTCCAGCATAAATATTGTTATTTTTACTATTTGATTTGCGGGTTGGGCAAATTTAGTTGTTAAGCTAACAAAATGAATTGCTGATTTAGCATTTGAGTTGTTACTTTAACAAAATTATAGGTTAATTTAGCAAATCATTTTGTTCCGTACTTTTTTAACTATTTATTTTTTTCAGTGAAGGTTTGAATCAAGACAAAAACACCGCAAGTCCATTATATCCGTTTGAACTTTATCGATTATTACGCTTATACAGTTTTGGCGCATAAGTGAAAGTGTAGGTCACGCGATAACATAAGGTTCAAGCGTCGGATCGCGTGGGCGTGGAGTCGGAGAGAAAAGGGGAACGGCGCGGAGGCGCCAAAAAGACAGGTCTGCTCGTAAGTCTATTTTCAAATTTGAATTTATATCGGTGGTGCCCCGGAAGAGCAGAGGGGACGTTTTGAGAGCCCTGTGCGGCGCTTCGTTGATCGGATCCGGAAAATGAAACAAAGATTGCCTAAATTTAGACAAACTACCTTGAGCTATGACCTCCACACTACCTCCAGAATATTCCGTCTAAATTAGTGAGGCTCTTTGCTATAATCAGTAATCACATCACACGAGTATTTCCACGGAAAGGTCAGGGGTCAAAGGTTAACGTGGCGGAAAAAGTGACTTTTCGTCTACTGTTCTCTGTATGAATCAGAGCTGCCGTTTTGCGTATAATGGATCTGTTGCGTACTTTTGCTACATCAATATAACTCATTGTTTCTAACGTAAAATTCTGCGAAAATAACGATGCGCACATTAAAAAACTTTCGAAATCCACTCATTAACTCAGAAAATACCTTCCATTTCAAACAATCCGCGCTACACTAGACACTATATCACCGACTTATAACTACATAGATGGAATTATCTCGTTTGTGTAAACATGAACAGAACTTACAAACATTGGAATGTTTCGTTTAGATGCGTACATTTCTTATATTATTTTGTAATCTTTAATAAACCGAAAAGACCACACATCAAATGCAGCCAATAGTTCATGTATTTAGAAGGGAATTCCATCATTTTGTAGTTACGATGTTGTTTACTTATGCACGGTGGTTCCGTCTATGTAGTAGTATGCCGGTGCAAATAGTGTCTAGTGTAGCGCGGGCTGTTTGAAATTGAAGTGATTTCCTGAGTTAATGAGTGGTTTTTGAACGTTTTAAATGTGCGCATCGTTATTTTCGCCGAATTTTACATAAGAATCAAGGTTCTATATTGTTGTAGCAAAAGTATGCAACAGACCCATTAATTGTATTTTTCAATTCACCTATGATTCCACCGGTTGAAAAAAGATCACACAGCTCAGTTCAGAGTATGAGACGGTAATGCACGAATATACTCGCATCTGTAATATTTCCGCGGCCGGTGGGGTCGTCGATGACTGTAAAAAACTTGAGGATATTTTAATTAATTTACGGCGATTCCACCGATTGAAAAAATATTACAGATCCAAGTATTTTTGTGCAGTGCAGCCATACACTGAACTTAAAAGTGTGTAATATTTTCTCAACCGGTGGAATCATCGGTGAATTGAAAAATGTCATTAATTATACGCAAAACGGCAGCTCTGGTATGAACGAGCGATGGACTGATTTAGATTAGAAGAGCGATGTATCGTATCGATTGCCGTCTGAGGATCTCTGGTTCCAAACAAACTCTGATTCAATGCATTTTTCCCATAAGCGCATTTTTGAACGGAAATTTAGGCTATTAAATCAAACAGTTAATGCGACTTTTTTCCGATTATAGATTCTTTATCCTCAAAAATGCTTATTTTTGCCTGGTTCCACAGCTAAAACTCCCGAAATCAACAAGATATTACAGATTAAGCGATGTATTTGGCAGTTGGAATCACCCAAATGTTATTGTTGTTGTTGAGGAATTGGTGGGATTTCGGGCGATTCTAACCTCCAAATGCAATGTTAAATCTGTAATATCTTATGGATTTCAACAGTTCTAGTCAAGGAACCAGGCATAACTAAGCGCTTATACAAGGACGTATAATTCATAATTGCACAAAGATCGCATTAATATCTTGATTTAATAGTCAAAATCTCCGTCAAAATTGGGTCATTCCAGGTTAAATGTCCCACCCGTCATATTTTAAATCCATTTTTTTCGTTTTAAAACTTGACAGTTTCAAATTTTTAGCGAAGAAAAGAGTGACAACTGTCTGACATCTTAACCTTTCTATTGCTTAAACATGCTAAAATTAAAGTTTGGGAATTAAAAAAGTATAATTTTCAAAAGTGCGGGTTGGGACAGTTAACCTGGAAAGACCCCCTACATCACATGACTAAAACATTCCATTGTTAGAATCTGCTTCTCAATGATGGCGGCTCGTGAAATGCGATGTATCGATGTCCACTCCATTTAAAACTATAGAAAAGTATCGATTTCCAGGTGGTTCATTCTATACTTTTCAGGGCTGCCGTTTTGCGTATAATCAATGCTATTTTCCAATTCACCGATGATTCCACCGGTTGAAAAAAGATTTCACAGTCCAGTTCAGTGCATGACTGTAATGAACTAAAATACTCGCATCTGTAATCTTTTCTCAACCGGTGGAGTCGTCGATGACTTTAAAAACTTGCGGATATTTTAATTAATCAACGGAGTTTCCACCGATTAAGGAAAGATTACAAATCAGAGTATTTTCGTGCATCACTGTCATACACTGAACTAAACTGTGTAATCTTTTCTCAACCGGTGGAATCATCGGTGAATAGAAAAATAGCATTGATTCTACGCAAAACGGCAGCCCTGATACTTTTAAATGGAGAGGACATCGATATATCGTATTTCAAGAGCCACCACTGCTGCTCCTCTTCATGGCCGGAGTCAGCAGTTATAGGCAACTGTGGATTCTTCCCATTTGAATGTATGATAAAGAATCGATTGAGAATTGGGCCACGTCCCCCTCAAGAATCGATTGTTCCTCGTACATTCAAATGGATAGAATCCACAGTTGCCAAATTTCTGGCTCCGCCCATGCCTTTGGAATGCCTCATGTGGATTCTTCCCATTTTAATGTATGATAAAGAATCGATTGAGAATTGGGCCACGTCCCCCTCATGAATCGATTGTTCCTCGTACATTCAAATGGATAGAATCCACAGTTGCCAAATTTCTGGCTCCGCCCATGCCTTTGGAATGCCTCATGTGGATTCTTCCCATTTTAATGTATGATAAAGAATCGATTGAGAATTGGGCCACGTCCCCCTCAAGAATCGATTGTTTCTCATACATTCAAATGGATAGAATCCACAGTTGCCAAATTTCTGGCTCCGCCCATGCCTCTGGAATGCCTCATGTGGATTCTTCCCATTTTAATGTATGATAAAGAATCGATTGAGAATTGGGCCACGTCCCCCTCAAGAATCGATTGTTTCTCATACATTCAAATGGATAGAATCCACAGTTGCCAAATTTCTGGCTCCGCCCATGCCTCTGGAATGCCTCATGTGGATTCTTCCCATTTTAATGTATGATAAAGAATCGATTGAGAATTGGGCCACGTCCCCCTCAAGAATCGATTGTTTCTCATACATTCAAATGGATAGAATCCACAGTTGCCAAATTTCTGGCTCCGCCCATGCCTCTGGAATGCCTCATGTGGATTCTTCCCATTTTAATGTATGATAAAGAATCGATTGAGAATTGGGCCACGTCCCCCTCAAGAATCGATTGTTTCTCATACATTCAAATGGATAGAATCCACAGTTGCCAAATTTCTGGCTCCGCCCATGCCTCTGGAATGCCTCATGTGGATTCTTCCCATTTTAATGTATGATAAAGAATCGATTGAGAATTGGGCCACGTCCCCCTCAAGAATCGATTGTTTCTCATACATTCAAATGGATAGAATCCACAGTTGCCAAATTTCTGGCTCCGCCCATGCCTCTGGAATGCCTCATGTGGATTCTTCCCATTTTAATGTATGATAAAGAATCGATTGAGAATTGGGCCACGTCCCCCTCAAGAATCGATTGTTTCTCATACATTCAAATGGATAGAATCCACAGTTGCCAAATCGCTGGCTCCGCCCATGCTCCTCCTTCTCTCGAACAGTCTCAACGATTAATGAAGCTTTTCGTTATGACAATGGTTAAAGATGATAAAATACCCACTCTCACCCTAACCTAATAATCTATCTTCAGCGTCATTTGCGTTTATTACCCTATAGCTTATGCCACTCTAGATGAGGCCTCGTTGATAAAGCTGCAATGAGGAATTGAGGAAGACATCGACGACGCGCAGATATTCTCGTTTCCGACGGGGATGACGACGGATCCACGATTAAGTCGCTCCGCGTATTCCGTAGGCAATGGGATTCGCGTACCGCTCGACTGAGCTAATTAATTACTTTGTCTACGTGCGTTGTGCATACGTGATACGAAGGGGTTCGGGGCTCAGGGTTCACCGATACCTCAGAGTGCTACCCTCCCGTTTCTCTCTGACACTCTTTCTCTCTGTCTCTCTCTCTGTCTCTCTCTCTGTCTCTCTCTCTCTCTCTCTCTCTCTCTCTCTCTCTCTCTCTCTCTCTCTCCCCTCTCTTCATTCCTCTCTCTTTCTTGTCTCTACATCACACTATACCCCTCCCTCCACCTTTCACCTTTCCCTTATTTATTTCAATAAACCTTCCATTTTTCTTATTCACCTTTACTTAAAAAATATTTAATTATATTATCTACGAATCAATTTATTCCTTTATTTACTTAGTTAATTAATCATTTACTTATTTAATGGAGCTCTTTCAAGGTTTTGCTGTAGGCAAATGGAGTATCAACTCCAATGTAAAATGCTGCGAAAATAACGATATGAGAGTATGAGACCATTAAAAAAGTTTAAAACTCACTCCTCGCGGAGAAAACTTAACTGGAAATTTCGGGTTACCACCCTTGCATGTATGCACCAACCTTGGCTTCGGACCGCAAACAAAAGAACATAACCTACGAATTTGAACAGTGAGATTAACGAATTTGCTTTCAAAAAGTAAATTTGAAGGAATTATAAAGGCCCATGTATACACATTTTGTCACTAGGAGCACGGTGATAACTACAGAAAAGTTCTACGTTGCGTAATAAACGAGGAAGATGGCACTTAATTCCATGTCCTGTTCTTTTTTGGGGTCCGAATCGAGGTTGGAGCAAACATGCAAGGGTGGTCACCAGAAATTTCAAGTTAAGTTTTCTCTGCGGAGAGTGCGTTTTAGACTTTTTGAATGGTCTCATCGTTATTTTCGCAGCATTTTACATTGGATTTGATACTCCATTTGACTAACGCAAAGCAAAACCTTGCAAGAATTCCATTATATATATTATTTCTTTTGAAATTTAAAAGTTAATTTGTTCATTTTTGTGCATCTTCCTTCGTATTTCATGAGAGCCAAGAGGCAGAATGGAAGGGAAGACAGATCAGTCTTCACTAAGAGAATTATTTTTTTAATCCAACGTGTATTTCGTTTGTGTTAAAGAAACTGCGCAGTGAAATATTGACCAAGGGGAGATTCCTTTGACCCAAGGAAAATGTCTGCTGCTATAAGGAAAAGATTCCTTGTTGTGACAGTCTTCATGCAACAGAACTTCACTTCGCGCAATGAAAACAGTCACAAGTAAACGTGTTTCGTTGCTTTTAAAGAAGTGATTTGTCTCGGTGTTAATTCTGCTTCTTGGACGCCGCACTTCTGGCGACTTTGCCACGCCAGACTCCTGTGAGAGCCAAAATCTGAGAGTGAATCAAAAGTGGGTTCCAACAATAAGGCCCAAATTTCGTGGTATACATAAAATTGTATATAGAAACTCTGGGGTGGTCAGATTCTGGCCGCCAGAAGAAATGCTGGAAACTCAAATGGAAACAAGCACGTAAAAAATAAAGAGAAAGCATTACATCTAAAATTGCGAAAAATGTACTGGCCCCTTGCCCCCCCCCCTCTGCTGGCCCCTTAGCAGGAAGTTCCAACAGTCCTTTAGTGATAAAATAATATTAAACAAAGCAATACTCTGGTCAGTATGGGGCTACAGAATCCAGTTTTAGGGATGCAGAAGCAACCTAAGACAAATTCAAACGTTCCAAAATAAAGTTCTAAAAATCATAACAGATGCCCCTATACATGGATATGCTAAAAACTCCACATAGGAACCTGCCGACATAGACAGTGTCATGCAAGTCATTGTGAAAATGGTGGGCAAGCATCAGATGGCCCTTGAAATATATCCAAATATTGACATAGTTGATGACTTGCTTGACATTGAAACGATGATTAGAAGACTTATTACGCAAAGGAATATGTTTAAATTGCGGTTTCAGGTCGCTTTCTTAACCCTTTATTGCCCAAGGGTATTCATAAGTGCTGTCGGTTTTTTATATGAGTGATCTAGTCGCGGATTTCTAACGTAAATTGATGGGTGTATTGATTTTTTGCATTTTCCATTTAATTCCTTGTAAAATTGGTGGTACTTGTAAGGACCGTCGGGAAATAAAGGGTTAAATGATGGTACCATTTATTTCAACAAATAAATATATTCACTATGTTTATATTTAGGACTTGAAAGCTGTTGTATATACAGTTACAGTTCCACCCATTTTCTGCAATTTTACAAACCAACCTAACACACCCTTAATTTCTTAGACTCGAATACAAATTCTCAGTTAAAAAGCTCTGAATAAAACGGACTTCCGACGATAGTCGCGTGCAAACTGGCAAAGCTGCATTTCTTCCATTTAAACTCACACTAAATATCGATTCAAGGGAGTGCACTGTGTACTTCCAATATTTCGACCTTTTTCTCTGGTTTAAAGGCACGAAATACGATGTTGCCAAATTGCACGCGATACCACTCACCGCAAGTTATTAGGGACACATAATACGATTCAGATACGAACCCGATGCCTCTCAGATACAGCGTTGCCAGATCGAGGGTAAAAAGCCGAATCGTCCCCAGTTAAACCAATGAAAATCGTACGGCTTTTTCAACCCAATCTGGCAACACTGCTCAGATACGATACCTCTTCCGGAGGATCGCAGAGACAGCTTCGATTCGCGATTCTCTAGTCAAACATAATTGCTATTGCCGTTTACATACGAATCACTGAACACTTGTAACGAAGTTGGCATCAGACAAGATTGTAGGCGCATCATATCAAAGGAGAACATCTTTATTGCGAGCGCACTTACGTCTAAGAGTGGGGTGATGACTCAATTCGATGTTGATCCCCCTTCCCCCTCCCCCGCTCTTTCTCTTTCGCTCTCTCTCTCTCTCTCTCTCTCTCTCTCTCTCTCTCTCCTCTCTCTTCCCCCCTCTCTCTCTTTCTACCTTCCTCAATGAGTGCTATATAGGTACTTATTGAGACTTATGAGAATTTTTTTATTTAATAATTTCCGGCTATAATTTAGTTTTTTTTTTAGCTTGAAACGTTCAGAGTTTCTTCCTGAAGTATGCTCGTAGGTGCTAACGTTCCTCAAATTTGGAGTTTTAGCGTGAATTCGTCAGTTTTAGCCAGAACCTGTTGATTTTTTGACCAGCGCGACGTTACGAGGTGTCCACGGTTGGAACTAATTGACCGTAGAACCATCTTAATGTTATCAAATACATTCATTATGCAGAGTCTTGAACAAAAAACCTCAAACACCATCGATAAATACCCGCCCAAAAATTTGTGAAAGTCCAGAAAATATTGCTTTTTCGTTGATCACCTTAGTAAGGTCATAAGAAGACTTCAGGCCAATTCAAGACTTTTTCAACATATCCTTCAAATGTCCTAAGAACGTTTTTTGCCGGATATTCAAACGTAAAAAGAGCTTGTTTATTTTTGACACGTAATGTCGTCAGTGTCGCACTTTGGTGGAAATTCACACCTAAAGCTCATTTCGTGAAAAACTACTAAATTCGGACTCGACTACTTTTCTTTTTCTCAAAAGCTTCTCTCGCAAATGGAAAAACCTCAGTATCAATTCGGATACGGAATCAGTTGCGCGGGGAAAAAAAGCACTTACGATTTTATCCTGTCTATTACAATGCGAAGTGACATCCACTGTTCCACTCAAATAAGAAACAAAGAGAAAAAAAAAAACAGTTTTCTTTGGGGGATTCTCCACTTGTTTTGTTTTTGGTTTGAGAACCGGGATTTTTCTTTTTCTTCATTTTTTTCTACTCCGGTCTGGGTCAGAACTCTTTCGGGGCACTTACAACTGAAAACACTTAGCTTCGGATTGAAAACAAGGAAGAAAAATCATCGCTGTTTAAAAACGGAATGGAAAGCGGTGTTGTCAAATTTGCTGGTCGAAGTCTGGATATTACTTTGCATTGATTTAAATGAGAAACTAACGGGCTTTAAATTTACCTAAAAAGGAAAGTGACATTTTCAGATCGATACAAAGGCTTTGAACGTCTATATGGGACCGCTCACGGCCGTAGATGACACTTTTACTCTACTAAAATTCCAGTAAGAATAATCAATAAATAGGCCTGTGCGATGTCTCGTTCGGTCAATCGAAGTCACTTCGATGCCGATTTCCAACATCGGAGCGATGTATCGAAACATCGAAAAATCGGAAAATATCGGAAAATATCGAAACATCGATCCACATCGAAACATCGATCGGTATCGAATCGTTAATTTACTTAAAAACATCGAAACATCGATATGCATCGAAAAATCGATCTGCATGTAAGCATACATTTACATCAAAATACCAAAACGTCAACAAAAAACTGTCATATTTCTTGATTTTTGTTTTAAAGATCGATTGGAACAGTGGCCAACACGACCCTTTGGTCGGAAAAATCGATATGAATCGATTTTTCGATCTGGATCGAAGTTGTAATGTTTCGATGTGAATCGATGTTTCAATGTTAATCGATGTTTCGATGTAAATCGGACAAGCGTCGATGTATCAAACATCGCACAGGCCTATCAATAAACTCCGTAATTGACTTGAAGGAATAAAGGAGCTTTTAGTTAGAGCTCGGATATATTTTTCCTGTATCTTCCTGTAGTATTTCATTGTAATGCAGAGTGGTAGCGTTCGTTTCAGAAGTGTAGGCACACATAGACGGAAGCGTTCGTGATGTCTCATCAAAAGCACGTTCCACAAATATTATACATTGGTATAGCTCGTTGGTTTATTTCAATTCTATTGTATTACAATCAACGAACTATAGCGATAGGGGAGGGAAGGCATACATGTTATATTGTTATAAGTCTTATCTCAAAGTGTGTCAGCATGGGCGATCTGAATTTGGTTTGTTAGCCTCAATTTTTTTAACCTTAAATAAAAAGCTGTAATCAATGTAGTGGAAAATGGTTTTAAACGAAAGTTCAGGTGTTTGAGAGTGGCTGTCTGGACACAGATGTTTAATACACCTATCCATGGGAGAAAATTTTGCATATTTCTGTTAAATGTCAGTTTCTTTATCGTGCAAATCCTTCTAGATGAAACAGTTATATCGATTTCTGAGTCCAGATAGCCACTCTAAAACACTTGCACGTTCGTTTATAAGCAATTTCAAATGTACTTATCACACTTTTTTTTTTTTTTAAAAATTTAAAGGTTAAAAAAAAGAGGCAAACAAACCGAGCCTGTGTGAAAAACGTCCATAAGAGATCTCGATCATGGTCGTCTCCGTGAAGCTTCAATATCACGCCCCCACAAATCCTCTCTATCGCCATTGCTCGTTGATTACAACGCAGAGTGGTACATAGAAGCAAAAGGCATCGTCAATGCTTTGCGACAAAATACATAAAAATAGGTGGGAAACATTAAACATGAACCCTAACCTAAAAATTTTCCCAGTCGGTTCCGCAAGTTATCTATTAGATTGTCACTAGGTCCAGGTAAATGTATAATTTATAACTCGTTGTTTGAAGCCCTGTCCATATATAGACGTGGCAACTTTGGACGGGAGACCCTGCACTCCTGCTACCCCCTATGGGAACCTGAACAATTGTCGACTCTGATTCTACTCATTGTCAGCAGGACGTATCGCAAAGGCAAAGAGAGAGTAACTTGAGGAAACGGGGGGGGGAGGAGAAGAAATGGGAGGATGGAGAGGAGTTAGAAAGGAGGGATCGAAGGAAGTTAACGAGAAGGACGAGGGAGGGAGAGAGAGAGAGCGAAGGAGAGAGAGAGAGAGAGAGAGAGAGAGAGAGAGAGAGAGAGAGAGAGAGAGAGAGAGAGAGAGAGAGAGAGAGAGAGAGACAGACAGACAGACAGACAGACAGAGCGAGAAATAGGGGGTGGGTAGAGAGGGGATAGTGATGAGAGAGAGGAAGGTGTAACATTAATAATAAAAATTGAGGGTGACCTGTTGCTATGAGCTCCTTCAATTTCAAGGATATGCAAAACCATTACTGCCATGTACGAATAGTTAGCTATTCAATGTTTGATGAAATCGCGTAGCTACTATCTACTATACTGATTATAAGGAAAGGAAACGAGCAGAGCATTTACCAGAAGGTAACATTGATTTTACAAATTGCGGGAGCCTTATTGCATGGAGCTCCTTAAATTCCAAGGGTAGGCCAAACCATTACGGCTACATACGAATAGTTTCAATGTTTGATGTGACCGCGTATAACCACTGATTACAAGGAAAGAAAACAAACCAATAATTTATCGGATCGAACGTTAATTTTACAAATCGCGGGTGAATTTTCTTGACGATTTCCTTTAATTCCAAGCGTGGGTAAAACCAATACATCCGAGTACAAATGATGAACCATTTAAGGCGCTATGCAGACTAAAGGTCGTTTCTGGTACGTTTCCTGATAAACTTTAGGCTTGAGGGGTTTTCTGAATCCCGTAGGAGTAGAAGATCAGGGTTCAGACGAGCCTGGTGCTTGCTGGTTATAAAAAAAAACGAGGCAAAAATGCACGCCGGATCATTCTTAGAAAATTCGCTTCAAATATACGACCACTCAAATTACAGCTTGTTTTCGGAAGAGAGGGGAAACTTGTCGACAATCTGTGGCATTTTAGAACGACCCTTCGCATATAGCATGAAAGTATTGACGATAAATGAAATGCCGAGATTCGGCTTTTTATTGATGATCACTTTAAAGCACATCTCCAGACGAGGTTTGTTTTGATTTCAAGAAAAGAAAGGCTAAAATTTGCTTAGATTATCAGAAATCTCCGTCTCCACTTGAGAAAAGTGTTCTACTCGACTTTTGAGTGAGTAGTAATGAAGAGATTATTTTCAAGGAAAGTTGAAGGGCTTGTTTAAAGATAATTCTGATATTTTATTTCATTTTACGAAGCCTCACTCGAGACTGAGTCAATTCCAAACTATAGCTACTGTTATGGAGACGATCTATTCTGGTGAAAAATCACTTTAAAATGAATTCGTCGAGAGCACCAGAAAGTTCCAAAATCGACTCATGGAAACGCAGTAAATGATTTTTTAAACAAAAGCGGGCAGTTGCAAGGGTCTAAAATGTGTGATAGTGCTTGATGAGCTGAGAACAATGATGCCTTTGGTATTTTCCTAAGTGTCCCGGTTTTGGAGCGATACACACGTTGTAAAGTTGTAATAAATAGTATGCATAGGGACGTCAATACGGAATTCCCATTAAAAACAATGTATTTTGGACCAGAATCTCATCCCTGGAGCAATGGTACGTAATTAGAAACCAAAACCATCTTTGTTCTTAGCTCATCAAATGTACTTTAATTTTCTTTATAAAAAACAAAACGCCAAGGTCAAATGAACGGGAAACAATGGGGGAGTTCCCATGGGCGGAGACAGCAATTTGGAAACTGTGGATTCTTCCCATTTGAATGAATGAGAAACAATCGATTCTTGAGGGGGCCATGGCCCAATTTCTGATCGATTGTTTCTCATACATTCAAATGGGAAGAATCCACAGTTGTCAAATTGCTGGCTCACCCCATGGGAGTCCCACCTATATATTCGCGACTTTGTATTCCGGGAAAGGTAACTAATCAAAGAGAACATTGCAACTAGATGTAGGACTCCCTTTTTGCACGTTGGTCTGAAACACAGTATACTTATTTTACACAGTAGCGAAACTCAATGTTGGAAAAACGGCAAATGCCCCCTAGTGGTCGGAGCACAGAACTAACATCTTCCATTTGAGTTGCATTAGACGCGACGGTGGCGCCCCCAAGTAGTCGGAGGATAACAACTCAATTTTCCCATTTGATTACATTGAAAAACGACATTCGCCGAAGCGCTCATATAGAGTTTCGCTACTGTATAGGATGAGTATACTGTGGTCTGAAATTGTCAAAAAGTGGCCAACAAATCAGAAAGTTTTCTCATCAATTTATCATTTGCAAACTTTCACGACTAATTTCAATCACTGAGAAATTTTCAGACAGGTAATTGAAATGAAAATAACAATTGATAATTCCAAGAGGCGCATTCTTCATATCGTGATTGTCAGAGTTTGATTCGGCGACTCGCTCAAAATTATAAAGTGGATTTCCTGGAACTTTCGGAATTATTAAACGCTCTTCGAATGATTCTCGCTGGAAATTTTTGATGACTTTTTTTTCATTGCTTTTTTTGGCCACTTTTTTTTTCGAACTCGGACCATAGAGCTTTTGTGACCATCCTTCATTTGACCACCATCTTGGATCTCTTTCAAAACGCCTTTCGTGGGTTCATAAAAGGATTGGTAGACTTGTGTATGCTTTCAACTTTATTTTCACGTGATTTTAAATAAAAATAAACTCTTTCATAAGACGAAAGCAAAAGATTTCAACAGTTCCATTTTACTGAAAAAATTTCCAGCGAGAATCATTCGAAGAGCGTTTAATAATTTCGAAAGTTCCAGGAAATCCACTTTAGAACTTTGAGCTAGTCACCGAGTCAAACTCTGACAATCACGATATGAATAATCCGCCTCTTGGAATTATCAAAAGAAGTTCCATACTCGGGCGGAATTCATTTGCATACGCAAACATTAAACTCGCAGACCTCCGCGGAGGTCTGAGTTTCGGAAATACGGAGCTCCGCAATGGGGCTCTTGCGAACTTTTGCTACACGGGATTGAAGAGTTGATTTTTGCAAAAAAAAACCTGTAAAAATGACGATGAGTACACTAAAAAATCACGAAATTCACTCTCAGAATCGAGCTTAACCCTTGTGAGCCTAAGGGGGGGGGTAGATTTGTACCCCAGGCCAGTTTTTTTGACGCCATTTTGCCAAAACTGCTCCAAATTTGTTGGGACTTCATGACATTTTAAGTTAGGATACTTAGAACACGTCCACCAAATTTCATTAATTTTTATGAATTTTTGTCAATATTAAGGAAATTTAAAGTGTTGGGGAACAAATATACCCCCCCCCCCATCCCTCGTCCTGCCAGTTTTAAGTTCGGAACCATCTATTACAGTGAATTTTACGGAAATTTTATGTAGATTAAGAATATTAAGTCAGATCATTGAAAAAAAAATTGGAAATTTATCAAAAATGGAAAAATAAGATGGTACCTCATTTCATTTTTTCCATTTTTTTTTTTTTTGACATTTTTTTTAAAAGTAGGTGTAAATTTGGCAACATAGCAAAAATTTACTCACATTTCACATAAATTACTCTCTAAGGGTACTAAGCACATAATCCATCCATTAAAGTTTCAAAATTATTGATACTGACTGTGCTGCATGAAAATATCCTTGGGGTACAAAAACACACCCCCCCCCCCCCCCCCCCTAGTCCTTTGTGTTACCGAAATACCTTAGGCTCACAAGCGTTAGTGTCGGAGAGACGCAGGAATCATGGGAGATTCCTATCTAAACTGAGACATTCCTTTGTGTTTTCAAAGAGAAAGTGACATATTAGATAGGAATCTCCCATGATACCTGCGTCGAACAACCATTACGATCTTGCCTTTAAAGTAGTTGTGTAGGTTTATTACTGAATTTTAGACTTTCTTAGTGTGATTTTCGTGATTTTCGCTGGTTCTTACATCTATTCATTTGCTCAAAGCAGAAGTTTGCTAGAGCCCCATAGTGGCGCAGCAATGTGGCAGCCTTGCATTTTATCCATTCTAAACCATGCGATACATGGAACTGTTGAGTGTGGCGGTGAATACCTCCAATTTCAACCTTTTGTAAGGGTTCAAATGGATAAAATGTAACTTATATTAAATCACTTTTATTTCAATAGGGCAATGGGTCTGTTGCAAACTTTTGCTACAACGATAAAGAGTGTTTCATCGTATGTAAAATCACCCGAAAAGTCCATTGATGGCATCAGAAAGTCATGAAATGCGATAATAAACTCACAAGAGACATTTAATGAAATCCAAGATGGCGGTAAAATATCCAGCAATCTGTATGCATGCACCTTTAACATTCAAGGATTGCCAACGTTGACAACCTCACAGCTTCAGAGGTTATGTGTTTATTTACGTTGTGATTGCGGGTGTGATTGATATTGTGAGGTTGGCTATCCTTGGATGTTCGTGGTGCATGCATACAGGTTGTTCGATATTTTACCGCCATCTTGGATTTAATTAAACGTATCTCATGAGTTTTAGACTGCATTTTATGACTTTCTGATGCCACCAATGGACTTTTCACGCGATTTTACATAAGATTGAACACTCTATAGCGCTGTAGCAAAAGTTTGCAACAGACGCATTGCGAGGGTCTGAAAATGTGTGCTATTTCTCAAGATTATGAAAGGATTTGATGCAGCTCTTGGGAGCCGGAGCCGTAGTTAGATCTAAATTTTATGTTCTGTTCGACACAGTGGCGTCGCGTGCCATCTGGCAACTGCTCCATTTAAACTCATTAAATATATCGAATTTTCATTGTGCACTGTGCACCCCCTGAATTCGATCTTTTACAAGAGTTTAAATGAATAGAATACAATGTTGCCAAATTGCACGCGACGCCACTGGTTTGACAGAAAACTGTAGGAATAGGAGCTCCCAACGAAATAACTTGAAACCGAATCTTTGAAATCAAGTTATGTTGGTGCAAGAGCCTTTGGGTCCAGTATTTGAATGAGAGATGGTAACTCATTTTAGCACAGAATAATACAATCAGAAGGGAAACTCTAATTCATTTTGAAACATTCTTTACTTCGGGCCGCCATGTTCGAAAGTGAGTATCTTCGGCAATCTTCGGCAGATCTTCGACAACTGGCCGAGTTGTGATTGGTAGTATAGTCTGAAAAAGCATGTCCGCCATCTTGAGAAGTGAGTAGGCACAGTTGCCAGTTTGTGCTGGTAAATTCCAAATCTTGTTTCCATTGGCTTTTATGGGAGTTTCCCTTCTGATTGTATTATTCTGTGATTTTAGTATTCCCACAGTTTCATGCCGAGTGATTAAAAATAGATGTAATTGCATACCCTACCCAGGATATGCAATCAAATTAGCATTCATCGTATGCATTAAGTGCGTTGCGTTTTGCATACCTCGGCCAGAGTAGGTATGCAATACGCAATACACAAGCTATCAATGAACAAAACGCGCATTGCGTTTTGCATACCCTGATCAAGTATCTGTGCCCCCGCTAGTACTTAAAGGTTTTTACTACATCATCAATCACCTCGACGACTGACTCACCTCAACGCAAAGTATCTATTAGACAATTATCCATTACGACTAAAGTGGATATGCGTATACACTTATCTTGCACCACGCTTATCATTCAATTACTCTTATCAATTTACATATCTCCATTGCAGGATAATCTAATAAGATTTTTAACACTCTCGCGGTAATCTTATCTTGGCGGCTAGAGAACATATAGGTGCTTTCAGAAAAAACTTCAAAAATCAACAGTTCCTTTATTGAACGTGTGTATAGACACTAGCGGATCCAAGAGATTGTCTTTCTCTCTCTCTCTCTCTCTCTCTCTCTCTCTCTCTCTCTCTCTCTCTCTCTCTCTCTCTCTCTCTCTCTCTCTTTGCTCTTTTGAACGCGTAAGTTAGAAAAGGACAAATGAGGGGAAGTCACGTGACTTTCGCCCCCTCTTCTTTCCTTTTCTAACACATGCGTTCAAATGGACAGAGAGAGAAAGAGAGAGAAAGAGAGAAAGAGAGAGAGAGAGAAAGAGAGAGAGAGAGAGAGAGAGAGAGAGCGTGAGAGAGCGTGAGAGTGAGAGAGAGAGCGTGAGAGAGCGTGAGAGAGAGTGAGAGAGAGAGAGAGAGCGTGAGAGAGCGTGAGAGAGAGAGAGAGCGTGAGAGAGCGTGAGAGTGAGAGAGAGAGCGTGAGAGAGCGTGAGAGAGAGTGAGAGAGAGGGAGAGAGGGAGAGAGAGAGTGAGAGAGAGAGCGTGAGAGAGAGTGAGAGAGAGAGAGAGAGAGAGAGAGAGAGAGAGAGAGAGAGAGCGTGAGAGAGAGTGAGAGAGAGAGAGAGGAGAGAGAGAGAGAGAGAGAGAGAGAGAGAGAGAGAGAGAGAGAGAGAGAGAATATCTTCGATCCGCCAGTGTGCGCAGAGCACAGTTTTTTCGCCTTATGCGCGGTTCGTTTGACACAGAGTGTATCAGCCAATAATCGAGTGTAAACATAGAACTGCAAGTCAATGTCGAAGTTATCTGAAACGACTTTTATACAGTTTACGCTTGGCACGTGTCGAGTGGAATTGAGGACATCTCTTGAAGAAGAGCCCATAAAATAAAACAATGGGTGTGCTCTTCCTGAGAAGTGTACATTGTGAGTAAATTTATGTTTTTACCTGAGAAGTATTCCTTTTGTTTGACGGGTCTTTCTTTCGGGAAATGTCTTCAATTTATGACACACTTCGTCATAATAAAGACGTTGAGTGCAACAAAGACATTTCTCCTATTTAAAACATCCTATTTCAAAGACGAGTAGTACATTTAAAATCCAGGAAACTGATGATTGACTTGCGGGTGCTTTTTTTAAACGTGAAACCAACATCTGATTAATAAAGGCTGTTTCAGATAGCTTCGGTTCTGACAGTTCTTTCTTTACATTTGCAGACGGATGATATCAAGTCTTCAATTACGCTTAAATGTTATTATTCACTAATTATGATAGTTAACCGCCGAGTCTATTTTGCGGCAAAAAGTTTTAATGATTCACGCAGTGAGCGGCGTCAACGATTTTACGCATGTAAACAAGGAGCTGTCAGAACTGAGGTTATTTGAAACGGCCTCTAGTCAAAATTGAATTTGGCACATTAATTTAATTATACAGTTTCTCAATTTTGAAGCGGGAAATTTAAAATCGAAGAATCTGGTAATAAATGCTTGAAACCGACATCTGATGTGTCAAGTTTGAATTTGACATATTTATTTACCAGTCTCTCAATTTTGAAGCGGGAAATTTAAAATCTAGGAATCTGATAATAAACGTGTAAACCGACATCTGACTGGTCAAGTTTGAATTGGAGACATTCATTATACAATTTCTCAATTTTGTAGCGGGAAATTTAATTTCCAGGAATCTGATAATATGCATATGTATGTATGGATGTATGTATGGATATGTATGGATCCATACACATCCACACTCTGTACTATCGACGAATTAAAGATTGTCGCGAGATTTTCACACACTTTCAGTTATGAGTGTGAGTGTGGAACTGATCTGCAACGACTTCCCCGCACCACCCGCACTGGCCTATCACCTGCAAGGCATATGGGGTATGAAGAGTGGCCGAATCAGAACCTTGAAGGCGAAATTTAACTCATGAAAATCTTGCGACAATCTTTTATTCGTCGATAGTACAGGGAATTGGTTATGGAACTTATGGGCCTGTCTGAACCATTTTTGCCAGGGGCGCCACTGCTGATTGGTCCATTTTGAATTTCCCGCTTCTCACTGAAACAGTCTTTACATCGAAGAGGTGTTGTTGTCATACCTTTATCGCTTCGATTAAAAAAATGCGGTTCGGAAATTGGCACATTTCAAGTGTTTAATGTTTTGACGCCACGCCATGCCACCACCATCGCGGCCGCCGGCCGGAGAGCTCTACTAGCCAATGCGGTGGGTGGGGGGGAGGGGGAGGGCGAGTGGTAAGAGGGTGGGGGGAGGGGGAGGGCGAGTGGCAAGAGGGTGGGGGGGGGGGGTAGAGTGCTCTACGCTACTCAACCGATTAATTATTGAATTAGTTCGCGAGACTCGAGAGGATCGTTAGTAGAGGAGTATCTATACCTGACAATGTGTGAGTTAAGTTAAATGAAAGTTCGCTGTTGCGTTAAAATAGATTCGATTTGAATGGATGGTCGGGAATCCCGTTGATTTGATTTCAGGAGTGCGGCTCACGGCTCACAATCAGTTCGTTGGAACGTTTCTCCGTCAACAAGTTTAGAAATGACATTTTTGTTTTTTAAATATACCACAGACATTTCAAATCCAAATCAAATAAAAAAATGGAAAAAAAAAATAATAAAATAAAATAAAATAAAAAAAAAAATATTTCAATAATTTTTATGTTCTTCTTTCACTTCTACACATTTATTACTTTTAAAGTTGTGCTTTCGTCTTCGGAGTGGTATACTTAATTTTTTTCAAAATGGGTTTCTTCTAATCTAGTTTAGAAATAACATTTAAAAAAAAAAAAAAAAAAAAAAAAAAAAAAAAAAAAAAAAAAAAAAAAAAAATCAGAAACATTTCAAATTCAAATCAAATAAAAAAATTGAAAATAAAATGATAAAATACAATAAAATAAACATAAATATTTCAAAAAATTTCATGTTCTTTTTTCACTTCTACATTTATTACTTATAAAGTTGTGCTTTCATCTTCGGAGTAGTATACTTAATTTTTTTTCAAAATGGGTTTCTTCTATCCTAAATGTTTATTACTTGAAGTTGTGTTTTCGTCTTCGAAGTGGTATCGTTAAAGTTTAAAAAATTAACGGTGCGTCAAAAAGGAGCGGTTTTTTTTTAAATCGATTGGATTTTTTTTTTATTTAACTTATTTAACGGTCAATTTAATAACTTGTTTACTTTGCTTATTTGTTTCCTTTAAACTTGTTTATTACTTAAAGATGTGCTTTAATGCTCGTATTGGTTTAGTTAAAGTTTGAAAAATTACCGGTGCGCTAAATAGGAGCTGTGTTTTCGAAGAATCAAAAACGTTTTTGATTTTACTTTGGGTTTAATTCAATTTAGTATAACTTGTTTATTACTTCAAGTTGTAATTTTATGTTCGGAGTGGTATAATTAAAGTTTAAAAAATTACCAGTGCGTTAAAGAGGAATGGTGCTTTTGATACATCGGAAATCTCTTTGATTTGACTTTAAAAGTGAGTTCTATAAATTTTATTTAAGTTCTCTCATTTATGCATTCAAACAAAAGGGAATGGTTACTTTTCTTTAGAATAAAAACAGTATTTTGCTCGGAATTCTGCGATTTGAAGTTGTGCTTTATTGCCGGAGCGGAATTTTTAAAGTTTATGCCTTTTTTTGTTTTGTTTTTGTTTGTTGCTAATTTTACTGCTTACTTTTCTTTCTTTGGAACCATACATCCAAACTACGAATGTGTTAAAAATCAGAGAACAACCGCTATTTTTATTTATTGTTTTTTTTTTTTTTTTTTTTTTTTTTTTTGGACATCATGCCAATCTGAAGAGATAACTAAGATCTGCGGCGATCAACTATTGACACTCCGTATTCGGACCTCCGGGTTAGTGGTTAGTTGCGCTGACAAGGCTTTAGTTCCACGAAATTATCTTTTATTCAAGAGGAAATAATGTTAATTTTTGGCCTTCGATATTTTGGAAAGTGTAACTAATCGAATTGTTCTTTGCGTTGAGCTGCTTGGTTTGTGATTTATTTATTTATTTACATTTTTTTATCATGTATAAAAAGAGGTTACCGTACATAGGTAACTTCACTCGCTTTATCTTGCGCCTCCCAAGGTGGCAGAGCTTTTTAAAAGTTGGATTGGACTTTATTGGAATTTTATTGGAATTGTTTTCTAGTTTCATACTACGACAAATTTCCATACGACTATCGACACTCTTTTTACACGAATCATGCAAGAATCAAAAATTCTTCAAAGAGCTCTATTGGGTCAAAACTTCACACGATAATTTATTTTCCGTACAATTTCTGTAAAGATTTTGCATTTTCATAGAGCCTTGAATTTTGGAAATTGAGCAGTAAAACGATTTACAGCGAAATTCAAGTTCCACATTTCAGCATGTTTTCAAATATTCACTCCGATTTTGTCTTCTGATTTCAGATAATTCCAGAGTGAGAAATTAGAAAAAAAAACAAGATGGTGAAGTAGCAGGGAAGACGTTCCAAATCGATAAATATTTGGTGAGTCACAAAATTATTATATAGTTAGCAGGGCCGCCGCTTTGCGTAGAATCAATGCTATTTTTCAATTCACCGATGATTCCACCGGTTGAGAAAAGATTACACAGTTCAGTTCAGAGCATGACTATGATAAACTGAAATACTCGCATCTGTAATCTTTTCTCAACCGGTGGAGTCGTCGATGACTTTAAAAAAACTTGCGGATATTTTAATTAATCAACGGAGTTTCCACCGATTAAGGAAAGATTACAGAACAGAGTATTTTCGTGCATTACAGTCATACGGTGAACTCAACTGTGTAATCTTTTCTCAACCGGTGAAATCATCGGTGACTAGAAAAATAGCATTGATTCTACGCAAAACTAGCTATAACAATATAGGAAAGCGACGTCATGTTACAAGTACGATCTTAAAATGGGGTTAGACGGGTTTTTTTGCCTCTTATTTTTTAAACTTAAATCAAAAATACTAACCACGAAAATGTAAACTGCAAGTCTATTAAACGAAAGTTAAAATGTTGTAACGAGGCTACCTAGGCTATAAAAAATAAAATGAGATAATTATTACATTCTGACTTTTGGTTACTTTTTGACCAGTGGCGTAGTGTGCTATTTGGCAACGTTGTATTGTGTCCATTTAAACCCATGTAAAAGGTCAAATGCGCAGGTGTTCACCGAACACCCGATACTTCGATCTTTTTCATGGGTTCAAATGAACGAACTGCAACGATGCCAAATTGCACGCTACGCCACTGTTTTTGACGATCTCAGACCAAAGAGGACAGTGGCGGCTCGTGAAATGCGATATTTCGATGTCTCACTCTACTCCATTTAAAACTATGGACAAATATCGATCGTCAGGGGGTGCAATTGAACCCCCGAGAAATCGATACTTTTCTATAGTTTTAAATGGAGTGGACATCAATAAATCGCATTTCACGAGCCGCCACTGATAGAGGACTGTTTGATGCCTCCCGAATGAAATTGGAGCATCCGGATTGCTTCTTTTATTAACATGGTAACCATGGCATGTGCTGGTCTCTATGTGCCTTTGTTTGCAACAGACCTATTTAAGCTATATTACTTTAAAGGCTTTAACCCTTTCAAACCTGAAATTCATTTCGTTCCGAAACACATTTCTGATCAACATGGTTGATCTTAGCACTGTCTCCTCATCCAAATTGATGCGCATATTGCATTTTTGTGTTTTCCATAAGTCTATATTTTATTTCAATGTCCATTGGAGTGGACTCCAGGTCAGAAAGGGTTCAAGACCCTTCACTGTATGAGATTTTTTTTCAACCGAAAATGGATTTTTCAATTCACTAGGTGGTCAAATACATGGGGAAAAATAGCAACAAAATTAGTGGACAGTTTTTCGGTAAAAATTCTCATTTTTCTATTTGTTACTCGTATGTTACACGTGCTATAACATCATAAGTAATGGCGGGAAATGAAAAAAAAATCAAAATTATAAAAAAAAAAAAAAAAAAAAAAATTACTTTGATTGGATTTTTCAAAAAGCAAATGCCAAAAGCTCAGTAAAAATAATGAAATTCGGGTTGAATTGGGTACGGACGGGGGAAATTCTCCCCCCCCCCCCCCCCAAATTTCCATTATTAAATGCATCATAGTAAGAGCTGGTAGTCTTTTGAAAAATTTTTGAGCCCGTCTTTATGTTTTCTTATAATGTGACACTGATGATACAATTTGAAATGAATCAAAACATACATTACAATGTCTGATAAAAGGCTTTTTACATCCTGTAACACTGGTGTCACATTATGCAGTGAAGGGTTAAAACCTGCTTATGATAGGTCAAGTTTACCCCTCCGCTTATTAAATCACCATCTAAACAGTAAAAAATCATCCTAACCTCAACTCACGGACATAAATTCTCTCAAAAGATAAAATCGCTTCAAACAAAATAAATGACGACTTACGAGTCAAGACTATTGTTTGAAACACCACCGCAATCGACTCGTTTTTCGATGCCCTACAACATAACCTTCGCCTTTAGAGGCCTCTTAAAATTCAGCCTTGGATGAAAAAAAGGCTCATGAAGACGTCTCCGGGTCGTCACTTCGGGTCGGTATAGTCACCGTAGGCGTTTACGTGTCAAAGCGGACACGAAACACGAAAAGAAGACGCGAAGGAGAACTAAATCAGGATAGGTAATGTCGGTATTAAAAATTCAACCGCGGTGAGCTTTTTGCATCGTTGAAAATTGTAGGCGTGTTTTTAATGTCCATTGTCACCCCTCCTCCCCTTCAACTCTAGGGGTTATTTTTGTTCGTCTACCGCGAGGCCCAAGGGCCGGAGGAGGAGGTATAGGCCATGGAGGCCAGGAATGCAAGAGAGCGCGGACGACGAAAAGTGGCCCTATTTTAATAACAAATGGAAATGGAAAGTTGTTACTCTCCACGCCTCTCGCGTTATTTTTTTCTCCTTTTTTTTCTTCCCTTGAAGCAACGGGGGAGGAAACATTGTTGCCAAGTGTACGAAACATAATTCACTCGAAAAAATTCATTGACAGTCGCAATCAAGGCTGCCGTTTTGCGTATAATCAATGCTATTTTTCAATTCACCGATGATTCCACCGGTTGAGAAAAGATTACGCAGCTCAGTTCAGTGCATGACTGTAATAAACTAAAATACTCGCATCTGTAATCTTTTCTCAACCGGTGGAGTCGTCGATGACTTTAAAAAACTTGCGGATATTTTAATTAATCAACGGAGTTTCCACCGATTAAGGAAAGATTACGGATCAGAGTATTTTCGTGCATTACAGTCATATATTGAACTGAACTGCGTAATCTTTTCTCAACCGGTGGAATCATCGGTGAATAGAAAAATAGCATTGATTATACGCAAAACGGCAGCCCTGGTCGCAATGTCAGCTCATAGCAGTGGCGGCTCGTGCTACTTGGCAACACTGTATTTATACTCCATTAGAATCTATGTCCAACAATCGATTGCTGGTGAAGCACTGCTTCACTTTCGAATCGATTAGTTTACATGCAATCAAATGGAGTGAAGACATTGTTACCAAGTAGCACGAGCCACTACTGGCTCACAGATTGGGATGTATCGACAAATCATCCATTTAAACAAATTGAAAACAATCGATTCTTATTGAGTTCATTGAAACATTGCAAAGAAGAAGATGCATTGTATTAAAAGAAAAAAACGAGATAAATGAAGCTAAATTTATAATAACCAATGGGACAGTTGCAAGGGTCTGAACACGGAAAAAAAACTACGGTGAAAATAACCATACGGATACCTGATTTTGGCACCTGCTAGATGTTATGGTAATGTTAACCAGAAGTATTCTATGTTTTGACTTGGTACAAGGTGATGTTACCTGGTTGCAAGTCGAATTTACTCACAGTATCGGTAAATGTACCATATTTCTGGCCAAGTTTACCATAACATCTAGCAGGTGCCAAAATCAGGTATCCGTATGGTTATTTTCACTAATCTTTTTTTTCCGTAAAATATTGTGTTTTTTATAAAGGAAATGATAGTACTTGATGAGCTGAGAACGATGGTGCCTTTGGTTTTTTCCAAAGTGTCCCGGTTTTGGAGATACACAAAAGGAAAGTTGCAAAAAATCGTGTGCGTAGTGACGTCACTACGAGGAATTCTTATTTAAAGCAAGGTATTTTGGGCCAAAATTTCATCTCCGAAACAATTGGACTTAATTAACCCTTTGTGTCATGTTTTTTTAGGCGCACCGTTGGCACAACGTGCGCCTATTGAAATCGCCCTGATACTCAATAGAGTATACTACGCCCCCTTGTGATCAAATGGCGAAATGAGCTTTTTTGATGTCGTGAAATTTAGGTTGTGTCCTGTGTTTTTTTTATGCTAATTTCATTTGAAAAGTTAATGTTCTCCCAGCCACGACTGAATTCTGAGTTGGTTGGGAGTAATTTCATGTTCATTGATTGACGTTTTCTTAAAGTTATTCTATGTCAAAAATTTCCAACCTCACTTTTTGATTATTTCAAATTTTCCCGGTATATATTCTAGGTGATCAAGAGAACCAATCATTTGCCGTTCTGAATGTTTGTTTTTTTGCATGTAGGTAAATGCAATTATTATAATTAATTATAGCGTGTGGTCAAACGCAAAACGGAAAGTCCCTACAGCAAGAACTCTGAACATTCCTTATCTCAATACTCAGAATTCTCATTTAATTACCAAAAATTACTGCGCATCGAAGAGGATCTCTTACCATTCAGCCCTGATGTCGTTGTTTCCATAGTGGTCCCTGCCCTAACCTCCTCCATATTTCCTATCAAATTTCAGCTATTTGTTTACGCTCAAATTTCTAGTACTCCAGGAACTTCCTGATTTCTTATGCTACCTTATGCTACATCTGTTGTACTACCTATGTTGATTCAAGCTGTCACTCTCCTCATATGTCTCAAAGTATCTTGAGACACTCAAACTGGTTCCTTAATCATATAGTTTGGTAGTCCGCTAACCTTTGACAGTCACCTATTTTGTCGGAGATCATCATCAGTCATGCCTAAAAGTTTAGCGCTTAGACTTTTGTACAAAATTGGGATTGCGCCTCACAATTTGGTGACAGTTAAGTTAGCGTCATATGATGAAATATGAATCAGCGCTCCATTACTTTCAGAAATTTGTGTTACCGAGTCAATTTCTTCTGAAAATTATGTCAGCGTACATGCTGTTTTTTACTGAAACTTGAGTGAGCGCACAGTTTTGAGCAAAAACATTTTCAAACGCTATAAGAAAAAAAGAAAACAATACGGCATTGGAGAAAATGGGGAAATTGAGTTAGTGCTTATACTTTTGCTGAAAATTAAAGTCGTGCACAACGTTTGGTTAAAATTAAGTTATGGCGCTTTTTTTTTGCTGCAAAATGACTCAACGCGCCATGTGTTTCTGAAAATTGTGTGATCTCATCAAATTCTTCTAAAAATTATGTCAGCGCATCGGTTTTTACTGATACTGAGGTGAGAGTGCTAATTTGAGCCAAAATATTTTTAACGCTAATAATCAGAATTAGAGACTGATTAGGTGTGTTGCGGTTGGATCAGTCATGCCTAAAAGTCTACATCCGACGGAGATGGTGTGATTGTATTTTTACTTTCTCACTCAAATGAAATTAGAAAAATTGAGAAAGTATTGCGTTGGCGCAGAGATTTTCAAGGTATTTTGTTGCGATAGTTGGCCTCTCAGGACAAAGTCAATCATGATTTAGTCAAAGTAATTGCCTCTTATCATGTCTAATACCATCCATAAGAAAATCCTTCCATCATATTTTCTATTTCTTAACCCTTTCTGACTTAGAGAGATTTATGTAAAAAAAATCTGTGGCGTCTGTCCGTCAGTCCGGCTGTTCGTCACTCCGTACCTAGGCATAAGTTTTGAACCATTGATCCTTATGCATCCAGATTTTGCACAGTTGTTGCTTTTTAGATTCCCCAGAGGTACTTTTTTTGTTTTTTTGAAATTTTGATTTTTAGGGTAGTTATGGGGAAAAAATTATTTTCATTAAAATCAATGGTAAAATGGATAAAAATGAATAAAAATGGAATAATTCAAGTTTGGCTGAATCAATTTTGATGAAAGTTAGCAAAAAAATATCTATTTTCAGCCTACTATAGAATGAACCACTTATAGTTCCTATATTCATTCCTTAAGACTGTTTAAAAAATCAAAATAAGCGCGCTCGAGCCGAAAAATAGAATTATCGTGAGAAATCAATCTTAAAACTTGGAGTCAATCAATAATGGCTCCATGAATTTTGATAAAACTTTGTACACACAATCTACTATCAATAAACTTAAATATTTTTCTCTCTGTGTCACCAAAAACAACCGATAAAACCATTTCTAGAGGTAATATAGGTACGATTGAGCAAAAAATTTGGGAATATGGGCAAATAAAAATATAATCCTATTATTTGGGATAGTTCAGGTTTAGTTCAATCAATTTTGATGAAAGTTAGCGACAAAAATCTACATTCAGCCTACTATAAAATAAACCACTTATAGTTACAATATTCAACCCTCAAAACCGTTCAAAAAATCAAAATATGTGCGCTCGAGCCAAAAAATGGAATTATCGTGAGAAATTAAGTAATCTTAAAACTTGGAGTCAATCAATAATGGCTGGATGAATTTTCATGAAACTTTTTACACACAATCTACTATCAAAATACTAACATATTTTGCTCTCTTGATCACCATACACAACTGATTAGACCTTTTCAAGAGGTAATATAGGTGCGATTGAGAAAAAAATATGGGTATATAAGCAAATAAAAACATAATCTTATTATTTTGGATAATTCAGGTTTGGTCCAATGGATTTTGACAAAATCTGGCAAAGAAAATCTACAATTGGTTTACAAAAGAAATTAGCCCTTACAGTTACAATATACAACCCTTGAGAGAGTTTAAAAAATCAAAATAGGGTGTTTGACCAAAACAAAAAAAAAAGAATGAAAGTGAAGAATTAATTTTAAACTTGGAGTCAATCATTAATGGGATTGATTTTGACAAAAATGTTCACAAACATAATGTGTTAAAAAAATACACTAAACACTGCACTGTGTGCACTAAAACATTTTTCTGGTACAGTCCTCATAAAAACCTTACAACCGTTTCGAGGGGCAATATAGGTACGATCGAGCAAAAATCTTTTGAAACTAATTGTAAGTAAATATTAAGACAAACATAATATTTGCAATAAGTAATTCAAGTATGACTCAATTAAGTTCGATGAAAATTGCATCAAAACGTTTGCAACCAGCCTAGGCAGAAATTTCTTTTCAATGTATTACTACAATATTCAACTTTTAAGTCTAAAGCTGTTTAAAAGCAATATAGGTTTCATTACACCAAAAAATAGAATATTCAAGGTAAATTAATTTTATAAAGAAAAGTCAATCAAAAATGGCTGAATGAATTTTGTTGAAATTTTGTTTGCACAATCTACGACTTAAGTACATCTTTGGAGGGGGGTTAATCTATTAAACAAAAAAAATTATTTCGAAGATCTACAGTTTGAAAGAAGAAACCAAACATAGTACTCAATGGAGGAAATGCAAGAATCAGTACATTTCGACCTCCTATAAAAACTAAGGGAAAAAGAAACTCCCAAAATAGAACAAAGAGCAAATATAATGAATGCAGCTCAAAGAATAAAAACTTATTGGAATCTTGAATTACCTACTCTAAACCCTGTTATAAGCAACTTCAGATTAAGGCTCTCAATTAGCCTTCAAATAACAAAATAGGCAACTATTCCTACAGCTTCTCTACAAAATTGCAAACTCTCCGGATTGAAGGCAGAAATATTATGTCCGGAGGTGAAAATATTTGAAATTTGAGGGGGGTTTGGGGATCTCCCCCAGAATTCTAAAGGGGGGTCTGGAGGTATCCCCCAGCATTTTAAAGGGGGGTTTGGGGGTCTCTCCTAGTATTCTAAAGGGGGTCTGGGGGTCTCCCCCAGAATTCTTTAGGGGGTTAGGGGGTCTCCTCCAGAATTCTTTAGTGGTGGGAGGGGGGGTCCGGGGGTCTCCCTCAGATAAAAGTGATGAGAGAAAGTGTTCGTAGGGTATTCCCTACAGTTTATTTTTTATCATTTCGAGATTTGATTAACGTATTTCGTCCATTGTGCGCGGATCAAATGCTTTGTCACCAGTCGTGGGACGTCATGGGGACATTTAGGAGAGATGTCTTTTGACTCACTGTAACTTCTTCATCTTTTCTTACGTTTTGCCATGGCGTCCTTTGTTTTACTTGGCATCACACTTCACGTTCAAATTTTTTACCGGGCAACCAAAGAACGGTGCCAGCTAATGGAATATGGCAACATTGTTTTTCTCTACTCTGACACATCATGAAAAATAATCGATTCTTGGTGGTCCGATTTCTTCTTACTACCGATCACTTTTTCATGTCCCTATTTTGCGGGATATACTATATCGTTGACTACCTTTTTACTAAAGGGGGTTCAAAATTGTTTTATGAGTATTTGATTGTTTATTACGTGCGTTTAGTGATGTGCAGTAGGAAATTCGAAGGATTTGTTCTATGATTGTCCGTAGTGGTCCCACCTCCCCCCCCCCACCACACGACGCACACAGGTTCAGACCCGAACTTTTGCTAGATATGGTGGAAAATCTGAGGGGATGGTTTAAGATTGTCCGTAGTGGTCCTAACCTCCCCCCCCCCCCCCCCCCCCAATCACCACACACCGGTTCGGACCCAAACTTTCACCGGACAATTTTTTTTGAGATGATTTTTTGAGAATCCAAGGGATTGTTCTAAGATTGTCCGAAGTGGTTCTACCCCCCCCCCCACTCGCCGCGCACAGGTTCGGACCTTAACTTTTGCTGGACAATTTTTTTGAGATGTTGGAAAATTCGAAGGGTTTGAGATTGTCCGTAGTGGTCCCCCCCCCCCCACTCGCTGCTTACAGGTTCGAACTTGGACTTTTGCTGTACAATTTTTTTGAGATGGTGGAAAATTCGGAGGGATTGTTCTAAGATTGTCCGTAGTGGTTCTACACACCCCCCCCCACTCGCCGCACACAGGTTCGGACCCAAACTTTTGCTGGACAATTTTTTTGAGTTGTTAGAAATTTCGAAGGGATTGTCCTAAGATTGTCCGTAATGGTTCTCCCCCCCTCCTCCACTCTTGCACTCAGGTTCGGACCCTAACTTTTGCTGGACAATTTTTTTAGATGTTGGAAAATTCGGAGGGATTGTTCTAAGATTGTCTGTAGGGGTTCTACACCCCCCCCCCCCCCCACTCGCCGCACACAGGTTCGGACCCTCACTTTTGCTGGACAATTTTTTCTGAGGTGGTGGAATATTCGAAGGGTTTGTCCCATATAAGATCGTATGTAGTGGTCCTAACCCCTACCCACTCGCCGCATCCAGGTTCGGACCCGGTTTTTTGCTGGACACATTATTTTTGAGATGGTGGAAATGGAATTTGACTCATGAGGACCAAATTTGCTCAAGGTGCGCCTTCTCTGACACTGTAGTGTCAGAACTATCTGCTTGTTTTTGCTTGATTAGAGCTTAAACTTTCAGAGATAATATTTTTCATATATATTTGTGACCAAAAAATAAAATAAAATAATTCTATCTTACCCATATGCATTCTATGCACTTTTTCGCATTCCCCCAACCCATCCATGATGTGGTAGGATATTCATACCACCGTGGCTGTGCAGTAGAATTTTTCTTATTAAAAGTGGTATGACAGGCATACCACCATGACACAAAGGGTGAAAGACCAAGGCATCTTTGTTCTCAGCTCATCCAGTATTTTCATTTTCTTCATAAAAAAACACAATATTTCAGACCCTTGCAACTGCCCCATTGGGATATATTGATACCTCATCCATTTAATTTAATAGAAAACAATTGATTCCTATTGAGTTTGTCTGAACCTCTAGGTGAATCGATACTTTCGAATACAATCGGTAGCGAATGCCGGTAAATAATGTCACATAGAAATTGCATCATTAAAATAATGTTTAATCCTTTCTGTCATGAATTATGAAAGAAGTGCCACTGTAATCTAAAACCTATACCATTAAATTGAACGAACTTTTCTCGTATGATTTCATGTGCGAGTCAATTTTTCCGAATTTCCATAAGGCTCCTTATAAAATGTCGTCCCTTATAAGGGATACTATGGGTTAAGCTACTCTTTGGGCTAAATGTGGCAACTATGTAGAGTAGAAAGGTTGGCCAGGAGAGATGGGAGAGCGGTGATTGAAATGCCAATTGGCCACTCCTTGTAGTTGGCATTTCGGCTAATTTGACTGTTTTTTCAAAATGAATTATTGATGAGGGATACGAACTAAAGCATGCGAATGAAGGGATCGATCTTCGAGTTCCGAGTTATTTTAGTTACCCTGTGGATACACAAAAAAAAAAAGCGTTCCGGAACCTGTCGAGTGTCGCCTTTATTTAAATGAGTCCGCTTTACGCATCAGAGAGGGAAATTGGCAGTGAGCAGTGAGCAGCTACGGTTTCGATAATGAAAAAATTAAAAATGTATAAAAACGGCTTAGTGATGTTTGATCAATTTTTCAGAACTTGATTAAAACTTATTGCGATTTGCTTTTAGCTTTTGAGACCCCACCCTTTTTCCCCTCCGGTTAGAAAAAAAGAAAAATTGTTACCAGAGTACCCTCTCAAAAAGACAGAAAAAAACACTTTGGTAGCGCTGACAAAACCTTTGCCACTAAAAAAAAAAAAAAAAAAAAAAAAAAAAAAAAAAAAAAAAAATATGACTGGATGAAAAGTCCTTTTTTATCTTCAACTGCAACGTCCATGAGTTTTTAGTCCAATTATTATTAGGTCAAGACCATGTCTCTCGTCCTATAATTTTAGTTCAATTTTGGATTATTCCGAATTACATATGAATGTAAACGATTACATAATTACTGAGTTGTCGGTAATTGTCAAACCTTTGGATAAAAAATGTAGTCTTTACAGATTTAAAACAAGCTTGAGGGTCATTTCGATAAGACCTAATTCTTCAGCAACTCGTATGATGGGTGACTCATAAATAATCAGCCGAGATTACCTTAAAATCAGACTCCGAAAAATGACGATTCCGATTACTCGCGGGTAATCAATGAAATCGATTACCGCCCCCATTTGCCCAACTCTGATTTTTGGAAAACGAACATAAAAAGGTATTGGACGAAACGCATATATTTATAGGGACGAATAAAATGGTGGTATTCGTGGTGGTCGTCGTCGTAGTGGTCGTCATCCTGGTGGTGGTAGTGGTGGTGGTCGTGGTTATAGTCGTCGAGGTGGTGGTCGTCGTGGCGGTCGTCATCCTGGTGGTGGTAGTGGTGGTGGTCGTGGTGGTGGTCGTGGTGGTGATCGTGGTGGTGGTCGTCGAGGTGGTCGTGGTCGTGGTTGTGGTCGTTGAGGTGGTGGTGGTCGTGGTGGTGGTCGTCGAGGTGGTGGTGGTCGTGGTGGTGGTCGTCGTGGTGGTGGTCGTCGAGGTGGTGGTCGTCGTGGCGGTCGTCATCCTGTTGGTGGTAGTGGCGGTGGTCGTGGTGGTGGTCGTCGAGGTGGTGGTCGTCGTGGCGGTCGTCATCCTGCTGGTGGTAGTGGCGGTGGTCGTGGTGGTGGTCGTGGTGGTGGTCGTGGTGGTGGTCGTCGAGGTGGTGGTCGTGGTGGTGGTCGTCGAGGTGGTCGTGGTCGTGGTTGTGGTCGTCGAGGTGGTCGTGGTCGTGGTTGTGGTCGTCGAGGTGGTCGTGGTTGTGGTCGTCGAGGTGGTGGTGGTCGTGGTGGTGGTCGTCGAGGTGGTGGTGGTGCTTTTTTCTAATGCAACTTTATACCTACAGTGACGAAATGGGGCTCTTGCTAGATTTTGCTACTTATGCGATCGAACCGTTATTTCTTGCGTAAAAACCAGCGAAAAAAGACGACGAGTGTACTAAAAGAACACGAAATTCACGCATGGGCTTATAAAATTAATTTTAAGGTAAATGGATTGGCGGAACAGCCAGTGGCGGCTCGTGCAATCTGGCAACCGTGCAATTTTGCCATTTAAACGTATGCAAGAAGATCGATACTAGGTGAGGCGCTACGCCTCACCAAGTAATCGATTATTTTACACAGTTTTAAATGGAAGAAATCCATTGTTGCCACATTGCACGAGCCGCTGCTGGGAACAGCACGCATTCGGCACGGAGGAAGGAGGTACCACGGAAGATTCCTATCGAATGGAGCTCTTGCAAGGTTTTGCTGTAGGCAAATGGAGGTATCATTTACAATGTAAAATGCTGCGAAAATAAAGACGGGACCATTAAAAAAGTCTAAAACTCACTCCTCGCAGAGAAAACTTAACTTGAAATTTGGGGTGACCACCCTTACATGTATGCACCAACCTCAGATTCGGACCCCAAACAAAAGAACAAAACCCACAAATTTAAACAATGAGATTAATAAATTTGCTTTCAAAAAGTAAATTTGAAGGAATTAAAGGTCTATTATAAATACACATTTTGTCACTAGGAGCACGGTGATAACTACAGAAAAGTTCTACGTTCCGTAATAAACGAGGAAAACGGCACTTAATTTCATGTCCTGTTCTTTTGTTTGGGGTCCGAATCCAAGGTTGGTGCATACATGCAAGGTGGTCACCCGAAATTTCAAGTTGAGTTTTCTCTGTGAAGAGTCAGTTTTAGACTTTTTTAATGGTCTCATCGTTATTTTCGCAGCATTTTACAACAGAATTGATACCCAATTTGTCTAAAGCAAAACCGTGCAAGAGCTCCATTGCCACTTGAAAGTAAGTCTCAAAAAAATCTAAAACTCTTTGGAAAACAATGGACAATCGCCGATCAAGGGCAGTTTCGATCAGAGGACTTTCTTTTGAAGGTCATAGTAACTGCGCCTGCGTGGCTCCGCCATTATGCCTTAAAATGTAAGGTCATTTTAGTAATCAGTGAGTGAATTCTATAATTTTTTAATGTGCTAATCGTAATTTTTCGGGGAGGATTTTACTCAAGAATTAACTATTCAATCGCATACAACAAAAAATATTAAGAGGCCCTTTCTCGAATGTTCTTTGAAACATGTTGTTATTTTGTGTCTAACATTTCCAGAGCAGCGCCGCTACCCAACCCCGCTAGGTCATGCAGCAAACGCTTAAAGGCAAGCGCATAAAATCAAGATGGCGCAAACTACCAAACTAATATCATGCGCATTCTTATGGAGACATTTTCGGAGTAAGTATAACACCTGTAAAAGAACATCACAAAATAATATAATCAGTGGCGAGGCGTGCGATTTGGCAACGTTCCTTTTCCCCCATTTAAACACATTAGAAAGGTCGAAATGCCTGGTCATCGCCGATGACTGGAGCGTTCGACCTTTTTCGTAGATTTAAATGGAGAAAATACATTGTTGCCAATTTTCACGCCTCGCCACTGAATATAATATTAAAACAATTATTACAAACTAAATGGCCAAAACAACATCATAGACAAAATAAGGATTAAAATAGGATTTTTATTGTTGGCCTAGTTCCCATTTTAATCCTTATTTTGTCTATACTGAATATAATGAAGAGGAAAAGACGAGGTGGTGGTTTTTAGTGGCGGCTTATAAGTTGACTCATCTAACTGAAGCATGGATTGGGCTCTAGTGTACACTATGGCCTGAGATAGTCAAAAGTGGCAACAAATCAAAAAGAAAAATTCTCACGAATTTAGCATTTTTAAACTTTCAATACCAATTTTAATCACACAGAACACTTTATACAGTAATTTAACCCGTTCGCTCACAATGCCCAACTCATTGGACCTTAAATTCAAACGTTGTTTTACGGCAGTGTATGCAGCTGGACCACTTTATTTCACGATGTCCGTCTCATTGGACATCTATAGTTAGAGTCACTGCATATATGCAGTGACTCTAACTGAAATGATCCTATCCAAAAAAAAAAAAATGTTTTCCAAAAATTTAGAAAAATCAGCTGATTCTGAATCCGTGTTTTTTATCTATTAAAGCCAAAATTCGTGAGAGAACGGGTTAAGCCTGTAAATGCCACCGGAAAGTTTTGAATTCAGCTGAAAAGGTCGTAAACGATGATATTTTAAGCTTTTTTCCCCCACTGGTTTTTGGCCAATTTTTTTCTATCTCAGACTATAGTTCAGTGGCGTGTAGCGTGCTATTTGGCAACGTTGCTGTTCGTCCATTTAAACCCATGGAAAAGATCGAATGATTGGGTGATCGGTGAACACTTTCGCATTCGACCTTTCATATGGGTTTACAGGACACATTATAGTGGCGTAACGTGCTATTTGGCAACGTTGCCGTTCGTCCATTTAAACCCATGGAAAAGATCGAATGATTGGGTGATCGGTGAACACCTTCGCATTCGACCTTTTAACCGGGTTTAAATGAACACTGAGCAACGTTGCCAAATTGCACGCCACGCCACTGCACATTACAACGTTTATAGTGAATGAATAAAGAGAAAGAGGGCAGACAGAGACAGAGAGGTTTATCCGTCTATCCTTGTCCAACGTACGCGTTTCAATGGAGAAAAGAAAGAGATGGAAAGCTAGAAGCTATTTTGAGGATTCAATATGATTGTCTGAAGAGGCATTTTAAAAACTCAAATATTCTAAGATCTGAGAGCACTTGTTACGTTTATTTGTTTGCGTGAATTTTGATGAGTATGATATAATTACTCGGAAACAAAAATTAGCACTTGACAAAACCTCAAGATAGAAATATACTAGATCTTTATCAACCAATCCTTATCTGCTCTTAGTGAGTCATCAAATTCTTCAAAACTGAAGAAAGTCAGTGGTTGAGTTTATGGCCCAGACAACCATTCATATAGTTCTTGGAACTTTTGAAGGAGATAAGACCTCTTAATGCTCGAGGTTCCCTGAAAACGAAGGAAAATAGATAAGCAAAGGGCAGACATAGATTCCAGAAGTTATTCTGTACAAGTCATTCCTATACTTGCGTTTTACTGCTTATAAAGGCGTGAAGTTGTGGTACAGTGATTAAAGGTCTGAGACAAAAATAAAAGGTTCGAGACAAATAGCTGGCTTGCTTCAGAGAAAGCCTAACAAACCTTTATTTTCGGTAGCGTTCTAGAATTCATCCCTTTATCGTTTCGATGCAGAAAAGATCGCGAATAGAAGTACTTTTCAATATGAATAGATATGTTACAGGACAAACTCGATTTTAGGCCAAACTAGTTTAGCCTAGGCCCAACCTGTTTGGCCTGAGCGGAACAGGCGAAACTAGTTATGCCTAGGACAAACTCGTTTGGCCAAAAATTCTCCAGGCCAAACTGATGATGTTCAGGACAAACTAGTTCAGCCGAAAGTGACCGCGGAGGACAAACTAGTTGGGCCTAGGATAAAGTAGTTTCGTATAAAATTCGCATTTTCTTATGACAAAACAGAAAACAATCCATAGTGACTGAGATGAAGAATTAACGAATGTAAAAAGAACAATAGTTTTTTTGATTGCTTGGACTATTTTTTAAAATTTAAATGTGAGAACAGATTCAAGGAAAGGAGGAAGAATATTTTAATAAAATAAGACAATGCATTCTGGAGTTTGATAATCAAGTGTCAGTTAGGTATCTTTGTTTGTGTCTTAATTTAAAATCATAGATGAGCAAAATATGAGAGTCTCACGCCTCCACGGATGCCTTTGCTATACGTTGTATAGCGGGTGGCATTCTGAAAGCATGTGTGATTAGCAAATTGCGTCGCAATGTAAATAATGTGTACTTAACTTTTTTCATTAATTTATCTTAATTCATCTTAAAATGAGGATGTTCTCCAAAGTTTTTGGACTCATAGAAAAGCGGAGAGGTGACAAAAGAAAAGACATGTCCTCATGTTTCCGTTCAATATGCCTTTCCAAATTTTTAGCGTGATTGCCTTTCATAATGAAACCGCACACTGCTTGACCTGAAGTTACTAGCTCAATCATTCGCTTTATTAATTCATCTGCAGCAACAAAATATAGCCAAATTTGTCTAGCCTAACGATTTTTAGGCAGAAACGGTTTGTCCTAGGCCCAACCCGTTCGGCCGATAAAATTTTTTAGGCTAAACTGATTATGTGCAGGCCAAACTAGTTCGGCCTGAAATTCTCTAGGCCAAACCGGTTGGGCCTAGGACAAACTAGTTTGGCCAAAAATTCGCCAGGCCAACCTGAATAATGAATATCCTTAAAAAAACAGTTCGGCCTAGGTTAAACTAGTTTGGCCTAAAATCGGGTTTGTCCTGTAACAGATATTCTACATCACAGGATAATGTCATCTTTTCTGCACGGATACTGTAAACGGATGAATTCTAGAACGCTACATTTCCCTTCATCCTCCCTTTAATAATTTCTCTAAACCGCGGACAGTGGTGTTTTTTTCACTCTGACCACCCCCCCCCCCCCCCCCGAGATAAAAAACGGTCATTTCCGCAAACGCGAGCAAGCCTCGGAAGTAAAACCGAAGAACAGAGAAAAGCAGCGCCAAAAAGAAAACATCAAGTGTGCTACTCCATGAGAAACGACCTGCGAATTTGAATCACGGTTCCCTCGGAATAGCACACCCTTCGTTTCATAGGCCCCCCTCTCGCTATATAAAGACCACCGCGGGAAGGAGAGAGGGAAATGCAGGTGCTGAGGCGAAAGTTGACGACTTGACACGGTGAGTCTCGGGGGACGGGGGGAGGGGTTGCAAGGAAGGGGAGGATTTAAGCGGGATAAGGGATGGGTGGAAGGGGGGGGGGTGTCACCTAGGGTCTCCCTCCCGGAGGAGTTCAGACGACGATGGATGGCGGAAATACCCAGCCTATACCCCCTTTCCTTAACCACATACTCCCCCCCCTTTTTGGGGGTGGTTAGGGGGGTGAAAGAGTTGACGAGTTGCTTTTGCTCGTCTCTTGTCGCGGGACTCCAGCGGGGGGCAACAATTATTCAGCGTCACTATACTTGACACGAATTTAAGAGGGCTTAACCGCCGCACACCGCAACCCCTCCCTTTTTTACTCTCTCTCTCTCTCTCTCTCTCTCTCCATCTCTCCTTCCTCTAGACTTTCTCTTTCTCTTTTCTTTCTCTCTCTTCTGTTCGCCTTTCGCCTGTCTCTTTCCCATCATTTATCCGCCTCCGTCGTCTCCCCAGCGGATGCATTTTTACCGAGGAGGAGATCTTAGTGCAAGCATCCACAGGCGGATCCAAGAGTTTATCTCTGCCTCTCTCACTTCCTCTCTCTCTCTCTCTTTATCTTCCTTTCTTGTTTTACCTATCTCTTTCCTACTCTCTCTCCTGGAAATTAAACAAACAAGTCAAGCAAAGATTAGTCTTAGTGCATGATGCATCCAAAGACAGTACCAAGAGCTAATCTCTCTCTCTCTCTCTCTCTCTCTCTCTCTCTCTCTCTCTCTCTCTCTCTCCCCCCCCTCTCTCCCCCCTCTCACCCCCCTCTAGCATTAGAAAGTGAGACTAGGCGCAAGCATACGTGCCTTCTAAAGTATGCAACACGCAACACACTTAATACGAAGTGCTGACTCAAGGTACTTATATTTAACAGGTATGCTCGACGCGCTTCCCGCGTCATCTTTAGTGGCGCGCAGTTCAAAATTATTACAGCCAAGATGGCCGACAAAAGAAAGAGAACACACCGACTCACTTGGGCGACTCCGAGTTTCGCCGACCTCACTCGGGTGACACTCTCGAAGTCGCCCGAGTGAGAGTCGGTTTGTTTTCTTCTTTTGTCGGCCATCTTGGCTGATGATTTTGGACTGCGCGCCACTGAAGATAACGCGGGAAGCGAGTCGAGCATACCTGTTAAGGTGATTCCAGGCGAAACTTTTCCAGATTTCAATCCGATGGATAGCGCCACTAGTCGCTTTTTGGAAAAGACGTGTATTTGGCGTTTTAAACTGAAACCATAGATAAAACGCAAAATCCAATAACGTCAGCACCTGCAAAATTTTTTTATGGATTTTTTGAGCCCAAAATGAGCCAAATTGGTTTAAAATTAAAGCCGTAAATTATGAAATTCGTTTCGCCATAAGCTTAGTGAGTGAGAGTGAGCGCGAGTGATGATACGTCTATATGCCTCACTCGCACTCATTGCGGCTTACGGGAAGTTTCGTTTTTCATAATTTCCGGCTTTATTTTTGAGTGTTTCAGTCTGAAAATTTCAGGGTATCTTCCTGAAGTATGCTCGCAGGTGCTGACGTTTCTCAAATTTGTGTTTTTAGCGTGAATTCGTCAAATTTAACAAAAAACTGTTGACTTTTTGAGCAGCGCGACGTGGTGTCCAAGGTTGGAACTAATCGACCCTGGAATCATCTTAAATATAAGTATCTTGGTGCTGACTGGTATGATGTGCAGCACGTATGCATACTTTGGCCAGGAGGCTGATTCTGCTCTTTCGGACGAGACGAGATAGCGGGAACCGCTCATTTCCATTGGTTCAAACGGCGTTACGTGACAGATTTGAAGTAATTTGGATCGCGTTTACTACAGAAAAATGATTCCTCCGTCAATCGAATGACTCGAAATCTGTCAAGTGACGCCATCTAAACCAATGAGTGGTCGCTTCCCGCTATCTCGTCTCGTCTCGTCCAAAAGAGCAGAATCAGCCCCCAGTGGCGATGCGTGAAATTCGGCAACAATGCATTTTCTCCATTTAAATTCTCCAAAAAAAGTCGAACGCTCCAGTCATCGGCGATGACCAGGCATTTCGACCTTTCTAATGTGTTTAAATGAGGGGAAAGGAACGCTGCCAAATCGCACGCCTCGCCACTGTCAGCCCCCTATGGTATCGTTGTCCCCTCTAGTACTGTAAGAAAAATATAGGAGAGGATGTTAGTGCATGCATCCAAAGCCCCCAAAGGTAAAAGGAAGAATCTCTCTCTCTCTTTCTCTCTCTCTCTCTCTCTCTCTCTCTCTCTCTCTTCCCCCCTCTCTCTCTTTTCGGCCCCTATCTCCTTTTCTCTATCTTTCTCCCTTAAACTCTCCCTCTTTCTCTCTCTTTCACCTGGAACTTAAACGTACGTCTCAGAAAATTATATAGAATGAGATCTGACGAGTGTCAGAAAAAGATAAATAGATAGGTCGTTAAAATTATAAAACTGTCTTCCTCTTTATCATTTTCAAACACACGCGTTTATAAATGAGTGGTGATGAGAGAGATAGAGGGAGAGAAACAGAAATAGAGAGAGAGAGAGAGAGAGAGAGAGAGAGAGAGAGAGAGAGAGAGAGAGAGAGAGAGAGAGGTATAGTGTGACAAGGAGAGAAGAGAGAGAGAGAGAGAGAGAGAGAGAGAAAGAGATAGAGGGAGAGAGAGAGAGAGAGAGAGAAAGAGAGAGAAAATACGAATTCCTGCATGCATCAGATCGGCTCAGAACAAAAGCCCGAGATGTATGCAGCTTTCCCCCTCCCTCCCTCCATCCTCCCTCCCCATCTCTTTGACTCTCTATTTTTCTTTGCTCCTCCCTCATCATGCCTCAATCTTCGAGTGTCCTCCAGACATAAGAGAAGTATGAGTGAAGTCTCGTCTCGTCGGTGTCTACACTCTCTCATCCATCGATTCAGTATTGATCCCGAAAACGTCGCACAGTAGATCGAGTCAACGACAGGGATTGGACATTAAGTATATGACTAAAAAAGCAAATTTGAATGTTTTTACCAACGAGCTACATACCAATAGAGGGGGCCATACATGTTAAAAAAATAATTATTATAAAAAAACAAAAAAAAAAACAAAAAAACAAACGTGAAGGCTGTTAAGATATAATTCATCGAAAAATATTGCTGATTTTGAAAATCAGTAGTTTATTTAACTTAAGATCTTCTACAATCAAATAAATCAAATTATTAAAACGCTGAGCAAATAAGTAAATAAGCCACCCCCCCCCCCCCCCCCCCCATAATTCCTATCCCAAAGTGAGGCAGCATGGGCGATCTGAATTTGGTTTGTTTGCCTCACTTTTTTTTTAAAATCTAAAATCAAAAATTGTAATTTATCGAGTGGATTTTGGTTTTAAACAAGTGCAAGTATTTAAGAGTGGCTATCTGGACACAGAATCCTAATACAACTATCGAGGTGAGGAAGTTTTACTTATTTCTGTCAAGTGTCAGTATATTTATCGTGAAAATCCTCCCCCCCCCCAAAAAAAAAAAAAAAAAACAGTTCTATTGATTGCAGAGTCCAGATAGCCACTTTTAAACACTTGCACTTTCGTTTAAAACCAATTTCAAATGTATTTGTCATAGTTTTTTTTTTTTTTTTTTTTTTTAACCCTTAACTGCAGATGAGCCCAGATCTGGAACAATTACTTTCAAGCCTTATCTAAAAGTAGGGGACTTGAGTTGTACTGTCGCTGCATGGTGGGTCACATGTGGAACAGATACTAAACGAGTAAGAATTGTCGATTTTGTCCAAGAGCGCGCAGCACAGGATAGAGAACGTACAGAGTGGTTGAAAATAGCTTACTGAAAATCTGATAGAGATTTTCCGATTTTCATTGTTATGTTTGGGAGTAACGCAGGGGTACCATATACAAAAAAAAAAACAACTATTGAAACTTACTAACTTATTTTTTACTACTTTAATTTTTTTTTTTAGCCTGAAAACTTTATTTTCAGTTGCATGGATACCTAATGAGGGTAAGGCCATATTTGGAACAATTAATATTCAGGCTCTTTACCATTGAAAAATAATGGAAAGAATTTTTTCACTATTTTTCTCGTCTCAAGGATCAAAATTGTACTGAAAAAAATTATTTTATTGAAAAAAAAAAAAAAAAAAAAAAAACATGCAGTAAAGGGTTGAATTTAAAGGTTAAAAAATCGAGGCAAACAAACCGAGCCTATGTGAAAAATGTTCACGAGAGATTTTGATCCTGGCTGCCTTCGTGAAATTTCAATATCACGCCCCAAAAATCCTCACTGTCACTATGGCTCGTTGGTTTTTACAGTAAAAATAAACAAACTCTACAGGACGGTCTCCAAGTCCAAAACCCCCGAGCAAGAAGGTGGCGTCCGCGGACACTTATTATACACCGATCAGTTCGTTTTTGTCAATTTAATTGATTATACGCAAAACGGCAGCCCTGGGCCTCTCCCATTGAATCGCTCCACTGTGCGCCGACAGCGCATGAATGAAAGAAAGAAAACAACCCCCCCCTTTTTTTGCCCTCCCCCCTCAAAATCCGACTTTTTCCGGGTGAATCTCATTTCCGAACATCTCGAAATTCCGCAGTCTCAAATATTTGATTTTTCTCGGGGGAAAGGGGGAGGTGGCTGAGAGAGAGGAAGTCGAAGGGTTGGCGAAGAATAAATATAATATAAACAAACGCCTACGGGCTTGCATTTATTTATTTTCTGCCGTATCGACAGTGGTAGTGCAGTCAGATTGTCACGGAAGGCGCCTTTCTTTGTCTTATTGAGGGCATGCATCGAAGAGCTATTTAACCATTGAGGGGTTTTCTGGGACGTACTTTTAAAGAAAAGGCGAGACTCTTTCATATACAGGGACTCTAGGTTTGATTGCCTCTTATTTTTGTAACCTTAAAGAGACAGAAAGTGGTACGGTGCGAATTGCAAAAGATACGGAAACCCTTGAGGGGGATCGACTCTATTTGCCGAGCTAAATCGATAGAGGGGGGTCACTCGGGGGGTTTCTGTGACAACACCTTTTTGCCCATGTTAATGAGTCATGAGTTGCTAGGAGTGAAACGGCCCGAGTGGCAAAAGATACGGAAGCCCTTTGAGTGCGATCGACTCTATTTGCCGAGCTAAATCGATAGAGGGGGGTCACTCGGGGGGTTTCTGTGACAACATCTTTTTGCCCATGTTAATGAGTCATGAGTTGCTAGGAGTGAAACGGCCCGAGTGGCAAAAGATACGGAAGCCCTTTGAGGGCGATCGACTCTATTTGCCGAGCTAAATCGATAGAGGGGGGTCACTCGGGGGGTCTCTGTGACAACACCTTTTGCCCATGTTAATGAGTCATGAGTTACTAGGAGTGACGGCCCGAGTGGCAAAAGATAGGAAAACCCTTGAGGGCGATCGACTCCATTTGCCGAGCTGAATCGATAGAGGGGTCACTCGGGGGGTTTCTGTGGTTTCACCTTTTAGCCCATGTTAAAAACAAAAGTCTTGAGTCAGATCAGTTTAGCCATCATAACCATAAAACATTGCATTTAACATTTAAAAATGCAAGAAATATTGCCGCAGCATTTACTGCATGGTATTTTCGGGTGTACCAAAGATTCCAAAATAATACAAGTATTTTATGTATCGAAACAAAATACCAACAAATACTAAGTATTTGTAAGCTATGCGTTGATGTTTACATAAACGCGTTAATTCCGTTTATGTAGCTGCAAATCTGCGGGGGAAAAAAGTGTAGTGTAGCGCGAGTTGTTTAAAATGGAAGTGTTTTCTCCAATATTAATTAGTGCATTTTGAAAGTTTTTGACTACATCCAGTGGCGTAACAATAGCCCCCCCCCCCTCAGCCCTCGCAATTGCGGGGGGGAGCGCAAAGAGAGAGGATGAAAATACGGGGCAAATGAAGGAAAGGAAAAGAAGAGAAGAAGGAAAGAGAGAAGAAGAAATAAGAGAAGAACAAAACATAGGAAAACAGGGACGAAGATGATAGCGAGAGGATTGGTAGAAAGAGATGGATTTTGGAAGATTTATTGATGAATTTGCAACATTTAAGGCACGAAAGAAAAAGTTTTGAAAGAACAGGTACCTAGGCGATTTAAATTTAAAATTAACAAAAAAAATAAAGTCATTCATAACTTTTAGGCCGGTAAAAAGTGGAGTGTGGAGGAGAGGGGTGGGGAGGGATGGAGTGGGATGGGGAAGGGAGGGAAGGTGAAGGGGGGAGGGGGGGAGGGGGCGCAACTCTATTTTTTGCGTGGGGGCGCATGCATGCCTAGTTACGCCACTGACTACATCGCATTGTAATTTTCGCGGAATTTTAAGTTACATTAAGAGTGCCACATCTCTGCAGTAAAAATACGCGATGGACCTCCTACACGCAACGTACTTTAGTCTGAGACAGTAGCACACCGAGAGTTTCTTCATCTCTCTCTTTTCTCCATTAAAAAACGTATGTTAAGACAAGGATAGACAAGGGGATAAAACCCCCTCTATCTGTCCTTTTCCTACTTATACACTCAAATGGGAAATGAAAGAGATGGAAGAGATCCTGGTTGCGCCAGTGATCTGAGATAAATAAAAATGTGGCCGAAAATCAGTGAAAAAAAAGTAATCAAAACTCATCGTTTCTGAGCTTCTAAGCTTGAATTAAAACTTTCCAGTGACATTTCTAGTTTTAAGGTACTTGTTAAAAAAGTTCTCCGTTATTAAAATTTATTTTGAAAGTTTATTAATTGAAAAATAATGAAAAATTAACTTGGTGATATTTGGTAACTTTTTGACGATAACAGACCACAGTGCGAAGTAAAATGTCTACAAGTAATGGGAAAATATTGACAAAAAATCAAGGATATTTCTAAAAGCGAATTTTCGCGATCGAATATGATTAACAGTCCTAACCTAACTTATATATTCGAGGACACTCAATTGTGTTTTTAGGTGTTTTCGGGGAATTGATGGTATCAATTCGATGTTAGAATTGAACTCCGGACTTGAATTCAAAATCGAATTGATGCCATCGATGCCTGAAAACACCGAAAAAGTTGGAAAAACGTGTCATCCACTGTTGTAATGCGTGAGTTGGCAATGATTATGTATAATGGGTCTGTTGCACACTTCGGCTACATCGTTTTAAAGTATCATTTCGTATGTAAAAAGCCGAGAAAATAACAATGGTAGCACCAGAAAACACTAAAATTCAGTAATAAACTCACAAATTGCGAAAAACACTAGACACTATTCACCCCTGTATCTTTCCACCACGTGCACGATATTTCGCGAAATTAGCGCGGCACATTCAAATAATCACGGCCGACTGTCATCACAGCAGTGGCGGCTCGTGCAATCTGGCAACCGTGCACTTTTGCCATTTAAACGTATGCAAAAAGATCGATACTAGGTGAGGCGCTACGCCTCACCAAGTAATCGATTATTTTACGCAGTTTTAAATGGAGGAAATCCATTGTTGCCACATTGCACGAGCCGCCACTGCATCACAGCTGACTTCATAAACAAATAAACAGTAAACACTGACGGCGTCTGCTCGAATTCTTACGTTTCAATATCCTCAATTCCTCACAAAAGGTTGTGAAAGGTACGGAAACCGATATTTGTGTCGAAAACTTATCAAAATGAAACAATAACACACAGGAGTTCCAAGGATGATGATCAAAGTTAGAATCATCCTTGGAACTCCTGTGTGTTATTGTTTCATTTTGATAAGTTTTCGACACAAATATCGGTTTCCGTACCTTTCACAACCTTTTGTGAGGAATTGAGGATATTGAAACGTAAGAATTCGAGCAGACGCCGTCAGTGTTTACTGTTTATTTGTTTATGAAGTCAGCTGTGATGACAGTCGGCCGTGATTATTTGAATGTGCCGCGCTAATTTCGCGAAATATCGTGCACGTGGTGGAAAGATACAGGGGTGAATAGCGTCTAGTGTTTTTCGCAATTTGTGAGTTTATTACTGAATTTTAGCGTTTTCTGATGCTGCCATTGTTATTTTCTCGGCTTTTTACATAGGAAATGATACTCTTAAACGCTGTAGCCGAAGTGTGCAACGGACCCATTCTGTTGGTCATATTCGCGTCGCGAAAATTCGGGTTAGTATTTCAAATTATTTAACAAAAATCCCGGCGACATCAATAGCCCGAGTTTAAGGACGCGTGTCTCATTCCATCACGAATATAACAGATATGCTAGTTAGCTTGTGGTTTGCACAGTTTTTCAAATGAATCAAACGGCAGTTCTGCCGACCGACAATTAACGAGTACGCCTGTTATTTATTGAAATAAAACACGTGTCATCGATAGAGTAAACATAGACTCGAGGCAGGATGATGACAAAGGTGTAAACACTTTAAAACGGCAAAACAGCAGTCGCGCACTCGCTTTCAAGGTCCGCCGACTCCCTGTTTTCAAGGTCAACATGAAAAATTATTAATAATTAAGTAATATGCTAGAAAAAAAGGCGCACTGAAAAGGACTACTCCGCAAATAAAATGACAGAGAAAGGTGTGAATAACGGACCATACCGCTCGTTAGTTACTTCACTTCGCGATTATCCCGTCTGCATCTCTTTTCACGTATTTTGCATTTCTCATTCATTATAATTAACTACGCCAGTGGGTAAACTATATCCATAAATAACAGTTCAGCTCGTTAACCCTTTATGGACCACGCCCGAGTACACTCGTTTTTCTCCCCTAACCTATTTCACAATGTTTCAGTCTCCATTCCGGATAAACGCAATTATCTATGAAAATACTAACATGATAAGCTTTCGCCAAACGCCTTCAATTTGCCGTATAGGCAATTCCAACTCCCTTGAGCACGAATAGTTAACTACCTTGCCTAGATAAACGGAAGAGTGGCGTTCTTTTCAACTAACCTCGCCTTCAATCCTTCGTATAGGCAATTCCAACTCCCCCGAGCACGAATAGTTAACTACCTTCCCTAGATAAACGGAAGAGTAGCGTTCTTTTGAACTAACCTCGCCTTCAATCCTTCGTATAGGCAATTCCAACTCCCCTGAGTACGAATCGATAACTACCTTCCCTATATGTACAAACGGAAGAGTGGTATTCTTTTGAACTAACCTGGTCATCAGAGGGTTAATTGAATGGACATGGAAAGATAAAATAAAAACAACGGCCTGAATGCGCAGCACTGTCGTTGAAGTCTCTTCTCTTACTGTCTCTAAACAAACCAGCGGGCCGATCATTTACTTTATCGTTAAACCGATCGTTAAAACTGTCTACGAGTGATGCTATTGGTCGAAAATTGTAAAACTTGGCTGATGCTATGGTTACCATCGTTAAGAGTCTCGTTATATAAAGGCTATTCATGCGTAACCTTTAAAAAACGGACACTATAACGAATAACGAAGGTTACCATAGCAAACGGCTAAATTTTACAATATTCGGCCAATAGCATCATTCGTAGACAGTCTTAACGATCGGTTTAACGATGAAGTAAATGATCAGACCGCAGGCTGCTTTTTTGAGGTTAGGGTTGTATTAGAAATCAGTGTAAACAAATACGCGTTTATGGAGAGCCAAATGTAAAATCGTGATTTACCCTCTCGAAATACGATTTTTGACTCTTTTACCTTATTATTGTAGCTCCAACGAGGTAAAGCAATAGAGAGGCTCATAGGCGGATCTAGCAATCTGGCAACTGTGTATGATTCCCATTTGAATGCATGAGAAACAATCGATTAGTAACAGGGCCATGGCCCCCTCGAGAATCGATTGTTTCTCATGTGTTCAAATGGGATGAATTCATCGTTGCCAAATTGCTAGATCCCCCAATGGAGAGGCTGATACATGTTATAAGTCCTATCCGAAAAAGAGTAACAGCACCATGGGATGTTTGCCTCATATTTTTATCCTTAAATCAAAAATTGTAATTAATTCTGTGGAAAGTGGTTTTAAACGAAAGTTCATACAAGTGTTTAAGAACGGCTATCTGGACACGAAATTCTAATAAAATTATCAAGGAGAGAAAATTTTATGGCCTAATAACTCTAACTATTTTATTCCTATAAAGTTTCATTTTGGGCTACTAAAGGTACGAAGACCTGTCCGGTGTGATCTTGTGAGAAGTACTAATCGTATGATATAGTGTGGTTTCAGGACATTTCGTCAACGACTTTTTGTCCGCGCGCTTGTTTCGTCCAACTGTTTACGTCTCTGCGTTTTTTCGGCAGCAACATGTTGGTCCACTTAGTAAATAATGTCCAAAGATTATTAGTCCAAATAAAAACACCAAATCCATACAGGAGATATTGCAAAAATTGGGAAACATCCTCAAGGATATTGCAAAAATTAAGAAACATCATAGTTTTGGTATAATTTGTGATAAAATCACATGATCATTCGTTGGGAGCCTTATGAGCAGCAGCTGCGGGTTTTACAAAAATTGTGACTTTTTAAACAAATTTTGGCAACAGACAATTTAGAAAAAATTAATGAAAAAAATAGAATGACATCGGTAAGTTAAGAATTACTCCACACGAAAATACAGTCACCATAGCAGCACCTTCATCTACCTTCCATTTTCTCATTTTCAATGTTTTCATAAATTCTTTTCCTTGCAGTATGATTATTTTTCATACGTGTTCTTAACTGTTGTCAAAAGTTTTAAATGTTCAGTAAAATCAAACGTACGGACCAAAATTAAAAGCATGGACCTACCTTTTCTTGCCTTCATACATGCGTGGACGTAAAAAGCCTAGACGAATTTGTATCTGGACAAAAAGTCGTTGACGAAATGTCCTATAACCTACTGTGTATGAACTTAAATTGTAAGTATACATCATGTTGTTCCATTTTATGTTCTCAGGGATGGGCCGGGTCGTGAGGACGGCATTGCAGAGGAACCGAGAGAGAGCCAATCTGAGCTTCCTATTGGCTGTCACCTTCTTCGTCCTCTTCTCTGTGATCGTCCTCTCCGAGATATTCTTCATCGAGGAGAAGAGTCGATCCGGCAGCCTCTCGCGCTCCCACCAGAACTACCGCCCCGTCAGCCCACAGGACTCGCCCAACTTCTTCCAGGTTAGTCCCATCTCATCTTTATCTACTCTTCCTGTCTTTTTACTTTTTGTGGGACAGTAAGCAAATTTTCACGATCGAATATCATTCACCGTCGTATGATATTCGAAGGATTTGCATTTTATTTTGATGATATTTGATTGTTTCCTTGGTCTCACCGGAGACCGTTGAATTCCAACAATTGGAAATTTCGAATTCACCTCCGGAGGCAGATTCGATTTCGAATTGTTGCAATCGGTGTCGGGAATCTCATCTTCTATCCGTTTTGACTCTTTTCGCCACGATAATTTCAAAAACGACGAACTTTTCGAATAAAGTTTATTGTACAGACCATGTGTAGACCCATTTTCCTATGAGACAAACATAATTTTAGCTTCGAAAACGCTAGTTTTTTTTTTGTTAGAAATGGGCATGTCATTCAGAGCTGATTTAGAGGTTATGTTATGGAATATTATTATCGCATTTTTCATTTTCACGAGAATATCATTCAGAAGTTCAATCTCGACTCTCATTGGCTAGATTTTTCACCGATCAGCGGCATCAATTAGCAATCATCAATTCTTGAAGTGAATGATATTCGATCGCGAAAATTTGCATAGTATCACCGAGACAAAAACACTCAGAAAACACCGTGGGACTTCTTCCTTTGTAAACAAATGTGCAAAGACGCATCCAATGGCGGCGCCCATGGCGCCTAAAACTCATGAGCAATCAGAGATTTACGAACTTCCTGACTCCTATCCTCACTCTCTACGTAATTATCAGAGACAAATAGAGACGGAGCACTACGCTGAAATACATGGGGAAGATTTTAGGCACACTGAATTTTTGGGGATTCAACAAAATAAAATGTAGAACAACAGTCAACACCTTTTGATGTCGCATGGTGTTGAACGGTGACATTCGGAGGACACAGGGGGGATAGGCTGGGAAGTGTAGAGGAGGGTGCTCAACATTCAACACCATGCGACGTTGACTGTTGTTTTGTTAAGTCCGCGAGAATTCAACGTGCTGGTAAATATACTCTTTTTAACGCTTAACAACACCTTGTGTTACCAGGGGGGGGGGGGCTGAATTTTCACCCCAGGTCAGTTTTTTCAAATATAAAAAGCTGAAATTTTGAACTAATCACTTTGAGCTTCCATGTCAGCCTCAACGAGAGTACTTAAGGTAGATGTCCCAATTACCGCCCATGTCCCAATTACCGCCCCCCTATTCATTTATTCTTTAAAATAAGCTCACACTAGCAGGGAAATTCAAGTGAATATGGAATAAGTGTTCTAAATAGGTCGGCTGAACTGGTGAAAAAGTTTGAAGTTGATAGGTGGCAGCACTGTGCCCTAAAAAAATCACGGAAGTGGACACCTGCCGAGCACCACCTGTTTCCGCTCATTTCTTAGCTGTCACGTTAAGAGACAAGTTAAGCAAATCACTCATTTTCTCTTATACGTTACATTGTTTTAATATGTTTGGTTGTTTCAGGGTTTAATTTAATGATTTTTCTGTTTGACAAGTTTGTTTTGGAAGAAACCTCAATTTTACTATTTATTTGTGATGTGGCGGGAATTGGGACATCAAAAGTCACTGCTGTCCCATTTACCGCCAGGGGTGGCGATAACTGGGACATGCGAAAATTCACGATGTCCCAATTATCGCCCCCATGCTTTTTCTTTTTGAATCTTTTGCGTTTTAGATTTTGTATAACGCTCTTACGTTAGAGAAATCATATTTGGAGTAGAGTTGATACATTTTTAGCATTGCATACATCGAAAAAAAGGGATCGTAATCCAATAGGTAGTCGATTTGTCAGTAAAATAATGCTTCCTGTTTCTAGGTTGTTTTATTTGCCGTGGGCCCTAACTCAATATACTTAAAATGTTGGAATAGTTGCTTGCAAATCTATCATTTTACATCATTTGAATCATTTAACGTTCTTTAAATTTTGATGAAGCAACATATTAAACTCTTGAATTGACATTCTATACCTCGGTTCAACATCAAAGAGTGTGTCAAATGAATATTTTCTATTGTTCGCTAAAACAATATTCCAGCTGACTTACCTATCTGTAAAAGTAACAGTCATTGCTGTTGTTGTTAAACAACAGTAAAAGTGTTTTTTGGATACGCTATTTTCGAAGGAGGGGGAGGGGGGAGGGGGAGTGGGGAGGGGGGAGGGGGAGGGGGGCAACTTAATTTTCTTTTACGGCACACCCCATCTTGTGATACATCGTTTGAAATGACTTTATATTCTAAGACTTTTGGCGTAAGCAACAGCTTGGTAGCGATTTTGGTTTTCGATATATCGAAGGTTAAAGTTCGATATGGATCCATTTTCAAAACATCATTACTTCAATTTGATGAATCGGAATTTAAAAAACTGGGAGTCTAAAATACTCCAAAAAGCAAGCCTTTTTGAGAAAAAAATAAGGCTGTTACTCAAATTTAGTCAAAATTAGGATTTAGCGCTCTTGAAAATTTTTAACGCTTTTGCCCCCTAGGGAGGCTATCAGAAAAATTCCGTGAGAAGATCCCTATTCTGTGATACAGAACATACCAAAATTAGCATTTGGCGAAAACCTGAGGCCGATATCATTTTCCACATTCGAGATATCGAATTTTGTAAATCGACATTTGACATTCGATATCTCGAATATGAAAAACGATATGGACCTCCGGTTTGCGCCAAAATGCTCAGTTTATTACGCCTTTTTGATTGATGTATCACTCAATAGGGGTCGTCTCTCGGAATTTTTCTGATAGCCCCCCGTGGGGGCCAAAAACGTTAAAAATGTTTGGGGGCTTTAAAACCAAATTTGGACTAAATTTTTGTTAACATTGAATTTTTTTCTGAAAAGGACTTGCTCTTTAGAGTATTTTAGACTTCCTGTTTTTAAAATTCCGACTTTTCAAAGAGGAGTAATGATTTTTTGAAAATGGGCCCAAATCGAAATTCGACCTTCAATATATCGAAAACGAAAAACGATATCGACCTCCGGTTTGCACCAAAAGTCTTGGAATTTTACCTTCTTTTCGAATTTTAAATAAAAAATTGGGGTCCCTATTTGAAGTATTGGATTTAGGGAGGTCCTGCCCCCACTGGGAGCCCCTTAGAGAGGGCCCCCAAATCGGTGACCCCCTTAAAAGATGCCCCCCTCAAAATAATCCAACACGTGTTTCAGCGTTTTTTGAAATTCGGAGCTGTTCGCGAGATATTCGGCCTGGCTCCTTTTTTAATTGACACCCTGTATAATTATTGTTTAGCCGACGTGGTTAGTTCATTTTAAGTCATTTACGTCCTTCTTTGTACTTAATTCCTCCTCAGGATTTAAAATTATATTCAGTAAGGCAAAAATGTTAAGTTCCTCTTTTAAAGTCTAGTGTAAAAATTTAAGTCCTTTTTTAGGTTGCCTTTGACATTACACATTTTTTTTTAGTTTTCAAAACAAGTACTTGAGCGCCTTCCTACCCTTCTTTTGTAGTCATTTTTATTAGTCGTGTGGACAATTTTGCCTCTAAAGTGAACATTGTTTTTGTTTTCTTTGTTGCCTTTTACTTAATCATTAACTAACATAAAGTTCTATAACTCTTTTTTCATTTGAGTGCATTCAAAAGACTGAAGTTGCTAATTTTTATCGGTGGCTTAGCGTGCGATTTGGCAACGTTGCATTTTTCCCATTCAAACCCATGCAGTAGGTCGAATGCGAAGGTGTTCACCGAACACCCAGTATTTCGATCTTTTTCATTAGTTTAAATGGACAAACTGCAATGTTGCGAAATTGCACGCTACGGCACTAAATTGGATCGGTCAATGACTGAAACCTACAAATTTTAGAAAATATTTAACTTAAAGTTACCCAAGTTTACTCAATTTTCTTTGTAACTAGTAGTTATACTTATTAAATATCTGTTATCTTCACTTTCTGCGTCTTAAATCATTATAATTTCATTATTTCCTGACAATAAACACGATAGTTTGAATGAAAAGCCCGTAAAAATATGCAGGGCGGTAATTGGGACAACTGGGGTGGCGGTAATTGGGACAAAGCCACTTTTGGGGGGGGGCGGTAATTGGGACATGGGTCATTTTTTCGAGTTTTATTAATATTTTTTTTTCCTGATTGATTACGCCAACTTTATATTTTTTTCATAAAACTACATAGTATTTGAGAGGCCCTAGTGAAAACCGATCATAGATTTGATAAAAATTAACATTTTTACAGGCATTTTACGGCAATTTTTTCTTAAGGGGGGCGGTAATTGGGACATCTACCTTAGTAGCTTTCTACAAAAAATCAGACATTTTCATCAAATTTTCCCGTATTTATGGGAACAAAGTCGCTGGGGGGAAAACTCCCCCCTGCGAAAATTAGAGAGAAAAAAATCTTTTTTCGTGTGATCTTATAGCTTATTTCATGCAGTTTCAAAATATGTAATTGTTTCTGGGATAATCTTGCATCCAAATTTCAAAATTCAAAAGAAATCAAAGGAACTGGTTCCAAATAATGGAATATTTGAATTTAGTGCTTTTTTGGAAATTTCCTCACCAAACATTCAAAATTGAACAATTTGAAAAAAAACAAGGCATTTTATTATTTTTCAGAGAATACTGGAAAAGATGGTTTCGGCAGGTTTGAAAAATATTAAAAAATAAGCCGTCAACAATGGTTTTAAGTCGGAGTGAAAATTCACCCCCCCCCCCCCCTTCGTGGTCATCGGAAGGTGTAAATCACCTTGGTAGCACAAGGGTTAACTGCGTAGCCTTGTTTCTACATAAGGTTTGAGATTTTCGGTCGCTTAATTTTTTTTATCATATTATTATGCTGTACGAAAATAAAAGAAAAAAAAACGGTTTTACTATCTTGGTTATATTGACGCAAGAGTATTCTTACGTACTCCGGCCATTCCAGCAACGTAGATACGTTCATTTATCGCGACTGTCACAACAATACTAATCCCTGAAGTGCCATTGTCGCATCATACAAAAGGAGAGCCTATCCACTTCAGTTTATAAACAACGAATCGCTCATTCAATTCTGCCAAAATCCTGGCAAGGAGGAGAAATCACAGTTAACGAGGTCTCACTAGCTCAGCGTTGCCAAATTTGAAGTTGAACGCCGTTTAATTTACATCGAGTCCAACGAGCTACAGCAATAGATACATGCAGTGGCGAGGCGTACGATTTGGCAACGTTCCTGTTTCCCCATTTAAACACATTAGAAAGGTCGAAATGCCTGGTCATCGCCGATGACTAAAGCGTTCGACCTTTTTAGTGAATTTAAATGGAGAAAATAAATTGTTGCCAGATTTCACGCCTCGCCACTGGATACATGTTAACAATCCCATCCCATCAGTGAGACAGCACGGGCGATTTAAGATTGATTTTTTTGCCTCATTTTTTTTTCTTTAACCTTAAATCAAAAATTGTAATTAATTCGGAGGAAAATGGTTTTAAATTAAAGCGCAGCTGTTTTATAGAGTGGCTATCTGGACACAGAATTCTAATCCAATAACAATCCAGGTGAAAAAATTGGGTTGTTTCTGCGTTATGTGCCAGTTTCTTTGTTGTGCAAATCCGTCCAAAAGAAACAGTTAAATCGATTTCTGTGTCCAGATAGCCACCCTCAAACAAATCAAACACCTGTACTTTCGTTTAAAATCAATAGGGGCAGTTGCAAGGGACTGAAATGCTGTGTTTTTTTTATAAAGAAAATGAAAGTACTTGATGAGCTGAGAACAAAGGTGCCTTTGGTTTCTTAATAGTCCCATTGTTCCGAGGATGAGACTTTGGCCCAAAATACATTGTTTTAAATGGTAATTCCGTGTAGTGACGTCACTACGCACACGATTTTTTACATTTTTACACGTGTTCCTACCCAAAACCGGAATACTTTAGGAAAAAACCAAAGGCACCATTAATCTCAACTTATCAAGTACTATCATTTTATAAAAAACACAAACTTTCAGACCATGGGCGCCCGCAGAAAAATTTCCAGGGGGGGGGGGGCAAAATTGTTGAACCACAACGGAAGGTCTGGGAGAACAGCCCCCCCCCCCCCCCCCGTGGAACAAGGGAACACTTTTTTTCATCCAAATAGTGTACAATTATTAACCCATTTTAGGTGTATCAAATAATAATAACAATTTTGACGTGTTTGATATAATGGATAAAGGGACGACAGATGATAACGATGGTAAAAAAAAATATATAATTTATTATTCCTTGCAAAAAAATTACAAAATAAACTAATAATGAAGTTTATCAACTATTTCTCATTCGATTAACATTTCATTTTCTATTTTCCTTTCATTTTTCCACGTGAAATGTTGACGTTTTTGAATTCCAGAGGGGGGGGGGGTGCCCCCTCTGCCCATGTTTCAGGCCGTTGCAAGAGCCCCATTTCAAGTGGATTTGTCACATTTTTCTTTTAAGGGTTGAAAAAAAAAAAAAAGAGGCAGACAAACCGAGCCTGAGTAAAATGACCATAAGTGATTGCATGTGACCATAAGTGACCATAAGTGATCATCATGGCTGCGAAGTCTCAAAAATCACTTCCCATAAATCCTCTCTATTGCTATAGTTCGTTATTGGGAAAAATACAGCCCAAATACGTACATCTGGCAACACTGAAATCAACGTTGCCAGATTTGAGATTAAAAGGCGAGTAATTGGCTTTGGAGTCTTACATGAAATATACGATCCGCAAATATGTAAATCTGGCAATACATCTCGCAACAAGAACGCCTCTTCCCTTTATCCACTTGACGTTTCAAGAGTTGGGATTAAGGCGCGAGGTTATTTTGATTTCCAACCAGGAATGCTCTAAATAATTATAAGTTACAAAAAATGTCTAATCCTCGTTCGTGCCTACAATTTTCTGGGTGCAAATGAGTCTGTTGTGAACTTTCGTCGCAGCAATCTTGATCATTAACTTCAATGGAACGAGTTGCAAAAGTAACGATGCAACTTAAAATTACCAAAACTTGCTTTTTAATGGGTCTGTTGCAAACTTTTGCTACAGCGTTGCGAAGGATCTATTGTGGTGTATAAAATTTGCGTGGAAATCATATTGAAAGCATCAAAACCAGAGCTGCCGATTTGTGTAGATTTGATAGCATTTGAAAATTCACCGAAGATTCCACCGGTTGAGAAAACATTACACAGCTCAGTTCAGTGTATGACTGTAATGCACGAAAATACTAGCATCTTTTATCTATTCTCAACCGGTATAGAGTCGTCGGTAACATTGAAAACTTGCTGATATTTTAGTTAATTAACGGCATTTCCACCGATTGAGAAAAGATAACAGATCAGAATATTTTCGTGCATTACAGTCATACACTGAACTAAACTCTGTAATCTTTTTTCAACCGGTGGAATCACCGGTGAATTTAAAAATGCCATTAAATCCACACAAATCGGCAGCTCTGATCGAAACGCCTTAAAAGCCACTCACAAACTTAACCCTTTCAGTACCACGCCTAAGTTATTCGTCTTCGTAACTCGATCTCTCACAATTAACAAAGTTAGAGATTGAGAAAGTATTGCGATGGCGCAGATGTATGTCTGTCTGTCTGTCTCTCTGTTTATCTGTATCCTAGTATAACTTCTGAACCAATGATCCATATGCATCCAAATTTGCAGAGAAATTACTTTTAACATTTCCGAGAGGAACTTTTTTTTGTTTTTTCCAAATTTTAAGTTTCAAGTTGTGGATGATAAAAGTTTTCTATTAATATCAATGGAAAAATGGATAAACGTAGGGAAAAATTGGAATGTATCATATATATAATGTAGCTGTTTGAATTTTGATGAAAATGTGCAAAAATACTCTGCGACCAGCCTCCTGTAAAATTAACCCCTTGGAGTGGGGTCTGGAAGTATACCCCAGAATATTATAGGGGAAAGGGGGGGGGGTGTAGGAGTCTCCCCAAGAATATTGAAGGGGGCGTGGGGGTCTCCTCCTGAAATGATTTGATGAGAGAAAAAGTTCGTGGGGGTATTTCCTACAGTTTATTTGTTAACGTAACGACACTTGTCCCGACTATTTCGCGTGCGTTTAAAAAAAAAAAAAAAATAGAAGAGAACTAGGTGTGATTCGGTCGAATTCTCGATAAACATACGAGTATAGGTTAATGATACATCCAAGAAATTCGCCTCTAAGCGACTCACTCTCGAAGGTTTATTGAGATACAATGTAATTACTTAACCTCGCTAAATCCTAGTACTTACAAACACAGAGCTCGTCGAATTTTAAGTGCCAGTGCTCAGAAAAATACCTATACTTCATAAACGTTGTAAAAAAGTCGATTAATCATAGCATCATTAGTTATAATTACTCATTAATTTTCCTAAAACTACGCGAAAAGCACTCTCAAGATGGATTAACGCCGGAGCTCATTGAGACAAGAGACATGAGTCATATAGTCATCTAGGAATTTACCTCTCACATTCTACAACATTAGCGAATCCAGAAAAATTGTCATTGTCTCTCTCTTTTCCCATTAGAACGTATGTGTTAGAAAAGGATAGAAGAGGGGGCGAAAATCACGTAACTGCCCATTATGCGTCCTTTTCTAACACACGTGTTCTAATGGGAAAAGAGAGAGAAAGATAGATTCCTGGATCCGCTAATGACCCCTTCTACTCATATTTGAACACAATCATGAGTTAGAAAATGATGGTAAGGGGCATCTCATGACTTTGGATCATGACTACCTACCTCCTTTTTTAACACATGCGTTCAAATGAAATGAGAGAGAGAGAGAGAGAGAGAGGAGAGAGAGAGAGAGAGAGAGAGAGAGAGAGAGAGAGAGAGAGAGAGAGAGAGAGAGAGAGAGAGAGAGAGAAAGTCCTGGGTCCGATCGCATGACACGAGGTTTTCACTCCACAAGATTCTACCGAAGACCTTTGTATACGTTCCTCGACTCAAAAACTCAATTTAAAAAAAAAAATCCCATAATGATCCTGAAATCCTGAAATCCCCTATATCACGCCAGTAATGTTCTATAAAATGGAACTATTGATGGGAAATACCATAAATTGGAATCAAACCGGTAGAGTAAAACCATAATTTTCCTTGAAATGTAAATAGGAATTCCTGTGAACCGGAAATAAACTCAAAACTTTTTTTGGGTTCCCTTAGAGGCATGTGAATTCCCCAGCCGGGGGGGGGGGTAGGGCGAGAGGGGGGGGAACCCCCAAATCCCCCCACTGGAAAAATTCTTCATATACAGTGCATATTATGCATATAACGCATGAAGTATACATATATTGCATTTTTATAATATGCATGCTATATACATATACAATACAAATATAATGCATTTACTATAAATTTACTACATTAGTGCTATACATACAGGGTGTTTCAGACCACCCGTCCACTATCTTTTTAGCGAAAACGGCGCAAGATAATGAAATTCTGACGAAACTTTTCCAATGTATATCGACCCCAAAGAATCCACGGAAAATATTGCCGACCCCGAAAAACGGCCCCTAAGGGCCTAATTGGGCCCCTAAAAAGGGCCAAATTGCTGTTTCTCAATGTTTTCTTATGGGGTGGGTGTTTTTTTATTTCAGAAATGAATTGTACGCCTAAAAATAAGCATGTTTTAATCAGGGCATAATTTTCAAAAAATGGCCCTTTCTCAAGTTAGGGGCCGTTTTTTAAAAAAATAGGGGCCATTTTGAATCGCTCGCTGTGACCTTGAAAATTGACGGATTTCAAAAAACTAAAAATACTCTGAATCAGCAGATCAAGGGCTTTCATTTGATGTATCACAACCTTATTTTCTGCTAAAAAAATATTGGGGGCCCCTCCCCCCTAAATTTTGGGGCTTTGGGGGCCTCTACGAAAAAAATTTCAAATGGCAAGGTATAGGTTGTGAGACATCATTGAAAAGCTCTTGAAAAGACGAAAAAAATGGTCCAAACCCGAAGTCAATCCGACCATTTTAACGAGAGTTACGGCCTGGCCTCTCCCCCTCAATTTTGGGGCTTTGGGGGCGGGGCCCCTTTGAGTAAAATTGGAAATGGCAGGGTAAAATTTTTTAAAATAATTCGAAAGTCCTTGAAATGACAAAGAAAATAGTCCAAACCGGGTCTCAATCCGATAATTTCAACGGGAGTTACAACCATTCAAAGATTTGAAGTATTTTTCTCGTATCGCGGATGATTCATCGAGGAGGCCACAGAAAACACAAAATCCCGCGAGTAAGGGGCCCCCAATATTTTTTTAGCAGAAAATAAGGTTGTGATACATCAAATGAAAGCCCTTGATCTGCTGATTCAGAGTATTTTTAGTTTTTTGAAATCCGTCAATTTTCAAGGTCACAGCGAGCGATTCAAAATGGCCCCTATTTTTTTAAAAAACGGCCCCTAACTTGAGAAAGGGCCATTTTTTGAAAATTATGCCCTGATTAAAACATGCTTATTTTTAGGCGTACAATTCATTTCTGAAATAAAAAAACACTCACCCCATAAGAAAACATTGAGAAACAGCAATTTGGCCCTTTTTAGGGGCCCAATTAGGCCCTTAGGGGCCGTTTTTCGGGGTCGGCAATATTTTCCCTGGATTCTTTGGGGTCGATATACATTGGAAAAGTTTCGTCAGAATTTCATTATCTTGCGCCGTTTTCGCTAAAAAGATAGTGGACGGGTGGTCTGAAACACCCTGTATATACTCTGAAACATATGATATACATACTAAATGCATATTATACTGCCAACATCTAGAGTACGTACTATATAGTAGAGTACGTATAAACATAATCTCTATATAAACCATATAAACTCCATATAAACTCTACTTAGAGTACGTACTTTATAGAGTCCATCGGGGGGGGGGGGGGGGCAAAAGTAACTATACAAGTAAATTAAAATTTACTAAAAAAAAATCCTATAATGATTAAACTCGGACCTTTAAATTGTCAACACCAAATATTCGTATAGTACCTGAAAAGAATCTTGATACGGGTGATCTAGGACACCCTGTATAGTGTACCTTTATCCGAATATGAACGTGTATACCTATAGATACAGGGCGGAGGGCGTGTTCTATGCACACACGTATTTTTTTCTTTTACCTATATAGAACTTTCATAATTGGAGCGTGGAATTTACAATGGATGGAATCCGTGCATTCTCCCCCGACGCGACGCGACCCCAAGGCGCGCGTTCCACGATCCATTCATAAAAAAGGTCCATCCGTCATACCCGTTTCCGACGTCAACGAAGAGGAAACCAGCGCAGAGCATCGCGCTACCTTTTGAGCTCACAGGGAACTAAAAAGTCTATCCGCGTGACCTCAAAGAGAAACTTTTGCGACAGTATTACCAGATATTACCAAAAATATCGCAGAATGGGGCTGTTGCACACATTTGCAATAAGCTATTTGATAGTCGATTCTGGTGAAAAAACCTCCAAAAATAACGATGGCAGCACTAAAAACTTCCGAAATCTACTCCTAAACTCGATAATTGCTTTTATTTGCGCGGGCGTAATGGTGGCTGAGGGTAGTAACAATAGGAGATTCCCATCTAACAATACTGTAACTCCATCAAGAAGTGACCAATAAGAGACGACTTTCATTTGACACCGGTGTCACTAGGTGTTGCGGTACCATTCACCCGATGTGGATCATCACTCTGATGACTAATTACTCTGTGAATCATCCTTGTCAGCACAGAAAAAGTGACGAAATTAAGATGGGAATCTCCCATTGTTACTGCCCTCGGTCACCATTACGCCTGCGCAAAAGAAGGGTTTATTGAGTTTATGAATGGGTTTCAGAAGTTTTTAGTGCTGCCATCGTTATTTTTGGAGGTATTTACTCCAGAATCAACTATTAAACCGTTTACAGTAGAAGTGTGCTACAGCCCCATTCTACAAACACAAGGATCGACCTTAAGATGAAAACAAGCAGGGAAAATTCCAACACGCAGGTGTTGGAAAAGCGTGCCACTAAAGTCTGAACAGCTTTAATGCTTTTGCTAGCAATGATAATAATTAGACAGCATTCAACATGAAGCTGATCTCGAGAAAATTGAGTCCAAAGTTGAAGAGCTAGCATTTAAACAAAAAACTTGGAATTACTTACGTTTTGATTTCATTCAACTACCGTTTTGTGTTTTTGCATTTCAACACCGGAAAAGTGGAATTTACTATGTAGGAAAGGTACTTAATTTTTAGCGTTTAAAGTGACTTGGTTCCTTTCTTCTTTTTTTTGGCATAATCACGAAAAACCAAACTCTAAGAGAAACCAAACGGCAGAGTTGGTTTACACTGTTGATTATTTTAAAATCCGTTAATCCGGACTTAAGTCCGTTCCCAATTCTATAAAAGGAAGAGGAACCAAGTCGGAGTTGGTTCCTTACGTGACTCGGATTAAGGTTTAACCTAATCAGCCAAAGGAACCAAGTTCTCATTTTATTTCATCATATGGACAATGACATCAATGAGGCTCACCAGCTCACTTTTACCTGGAATTTTGACGGGAAATAGTTGTTATTACAGAAGAAGCTCTTGTTGCTTCGAGATTCAGTATTGCTAGCTCTATCAATCAATAACTCAATTTTATCAAAAATGTCACTCGGTTCTTTTGTGACAAGTGCTGTCCAATTGAGCTTGTTTGGTGAGAAATTATGAAAAAAATAAATTTAGATCAGATGTATCTATAAGGAGATGAGTCAAAGGCGTTGTTTTTTTGTGTTTGTTTTTTGTTATTTGTTTTCAAAACTTTGGAGGGCTCTAGCTCAGAAGAGAAACAATTGCAGCACATACTCATGAAGAAAAATAAAGTCTCTTATATATATGTATGTTGACCCCAAAAATACACTCCATAAGTTTGGTACTCAAGTTTTGAAACACCCTGTTCTTGATATTTTGCTCCCCCCCCCGCCCCCCTTTACAAAAGACAACATCTTGACCATGCACATTTTTAAAATCACAGTTTGACTGTAGAGATATTTTCTCTCTCCCCCCCCCTTAACGAAAAAGGGGAGAATGGGTCACCTATCTCTGATGTTCGTCGTGCGCGTGCACAGATTGTTCGGCTTTACGACTGCAATTTTGGCTTTCTTTATAATGCGTTTTTTGGGTTTATTAGTGGATTTTATGACTATTTGATGCCGCCAATCTAATTTTCAGACAATTTTACATCAGAATCAAAACTCTATAGCACTGTAGCAAAAGTTTGCAACAAACCCATTGAAAGCTGAAAAGAGAAAATTATTTGATAAGGCTCGATCTTTTTTTCCCACATAAACTATAGACAATAGATATTTCTAAATCCCTCCACCTTTTAAACGGCTTGTTCAGGGATCAAACATGAGGTTGCGTTCTTTTGAAGTCAAAAAGTGTCATATTCGGAAAAGCCGTGATTCTAAATAATAAACAGTTTTTTTTATCTTTTTTTCCGTTTTAGGTGCTGTCAGCACTTGTTGCGATTGTCACGATGTAGATACGTAATATGCATAAATGGAACACTTGCGAATTCATGAAACAATAATCCTTTAATATACAGAACTAACCATTTCAAGTGCCCTTTACACATCAAGCATTCTAGGGATATAGATTAGTAGGTGTGGAGGTTTAAGAGGTTTGTGGATTTTAATTCCCCCTCTCCCCATTTATTTTCTTGAAAAGTATCGAAAGTTTACAGTTAAAACTATGCCATTATTCACTATAACGCATTGTCATATTATTTCTTTTTTTTTCTGTTGCCGTCGGTCGATATCATTTTTCGTGTTGGAAAAGCAAAGTTCCATATGGACCTATAGTTTCCAAAATTTGAAGAAGCTTCCAGTGAAAAATTTTGTACACGCAACGAACTTTTTAGGATAGGTAAATAAGTTATTCCAGAGTCAATTCCATAGCCGCAGCGAGGAAGCTGTCCAGGGGTGGAAGACACGTGACAGCCCCTCTCACTTTTTAGAGCAATTAATGCGAATTTTACCCCTCTGGCTCCCTGTGTTCTGGATTTTAAACACCTATTTTTCAACAAAACGCCAAAAATGTCCTCAAAAATCCCTTGATTCCATCGACGCTCATTGAGGGGCTTTCAATTTGCCGATCCCCCAGAATTTCAAATGTTTCGATGCAAAGACCTGTTTAGTGTGACGTCATGAAAAAAATTGGTTCCAAACAAAGGCTCCGTCTCACTCGCTCTCGTGGGTTTTCCCATACGAAACACAGTCCAAATTTTCAAATACAAGTGCTAGTAAACAACACGTTCTTTACACGTCGTGTTTATCACACCATTGGGTTCCAAATTTCCGATTGTTTCAAAAAAATTTCCGATTGGATATATGTATATTCCCGCGCTTTATTTCCCATAGAAATAATCGAAATTCCATAGAGACAATCAGAATTCGTGTAGATTCAAGCGCGCTGACTACAGCAACGATAGGTCTCATGATTGAAATAAGGCGAAATCATCTATGGTTCTATTCTTACAGTTTTAACAGCCACTTTTTTCTCAGTGATAAAATATGAGCCCGCTATCACAAACTTTTTGAAACATCGCGCATCGATGCACAATCACAGTTATATCGAAGAAAGTCCTATGTTTTGTCCTTGTCACACTCACAGTTTCTTAAGAGCACAAAATTCTAGGATATAGGCTCATCAGCACCATCACGGCATGTGTTGTACCTCGAACAATAGCTTCGATACGAAGAGAAGTTAGAATGATTGAGTGTCATGCCGGTGATACTACCATAAGAGACCGGGAGTAAGACAAGGACAAAACGTAGAACGTCTTTCGGTATAACTGTGATTGTAAATTCGCTTGTGATCTTTTAGGAATTATGTTACAGTGAAAAGATACTTTAAGGCAAGTGGAATCTAATGGTGCAATAAAATTTGAGAAAACTGTTGGTTAACTAGCATGAATTTGCGTTCGAAAATTTGGATCTGGTAAATCCACGAGAGTGAGCGAGATAGAGCATTTGTTTGGAACTAATTCTGATCGTGACGTCATCACTAAACAGGGACCAAATAGTGTTCGGTCCCGAGCGTAACTTACGCATGGTCACATGACCGTGCGTAAGCTCTCTGATTCGTCGAAACCGCACGCAAGATGCACGCAATTCAATGCTCGGGACCTAACATTATTTGGTCCCTGGTCTACTTAAGGATATGAATGAGCCTCTCTCTTTTCTATACCCCTCCCGCTCTTCATCAATACCTCGTCGCTTCTTATCGATGTACCCTCGTCAAACAGAATTTGACACTTATACGATGCGTATCCTGAACGCTTAATGCACCGTGAAGAAATCTTGAGACCGGTGGAGCCCAAAGGCGAGGGGCAAAGAGGGTTTCTGTGAAGGATGTTTCCACCCCCCTCCTGCCTTGGAATTTCGACTCATAGGTTGGCACAAATGACTTAGGTTGCTGGACCTGTATGGAATTCTCGTTTGAAGGAATTCGACTTTGACGCTTAATAACTTATTGAAATTAACAGGAATACCAAAACTTTTACAATTTTAAGAAAATAGACGCCGAGACCTCCTGGATTGCAGCAACAAATTAACGATTAATGAAACCAGTTTTAAGAAAACACGTTTTTAATTTTTCAAACCTTTCCCGCCAAGGTTTTGCCATAAGCAAGGCATTGGACTTATATATTAGATATGAAAATGAAAACAAGAAGCGCACCGTATATATACGGCACGCTTAACATACGTGACCCGACGGTCCTAACCTATCGTGATTGAAGCATTGATACTGTCATTTCAAACCAATTTCAATAACATTACAGTTTTAAAGTAAAACAATAAGTTTAACAATACAATACTGTTGTAAGCATAACAATACAATAAACAAGACTGGATCCTTCTGTAGTTATGAAAAAGCTCTCGTTGCGTTGATTGTGTATAAATCTATAAATGCAAGCGGATAACTTGCGAAGAAGAGTCAATAACGCGACGTAACTATTCCTGCACCCCGGAGTTGGAATTGCACCACTCCCAAATTGAAGGCGCTCTCAGAAAACATAATATATTCTCACCGCGCGGCCGGCCGCGGCGGGCGCCAGTCAAGATCCCGCGAGTGTTTCATTTAACCGTTGCATCGGAGACCGTTGACTTTTTATCGAGACATAGAAATAAGAGATGAAAACTTGAGACTTTGAAGAAACATGTTTGTGGATTTTTCTTTTGATACTTCCAGAAAAGAAACCCGCGGTCAGAAGATCAATTTAAGATTTATGAACTTCCAACTTAACTTTTACTGGGAAATTCTCTCTTAACCGCTATAGATATTTTTTTTTATTACACACATTGTACAGTTGGAAGTCATTTCGAGCCGAGCTGTTTAACCCTTTCATTCACGCATTTTACGATTTGAGATTTTTTCAGATTTGATTAGACCGTTCAAAAGAGGAGACTTCTTGAGAACTTTGATGGGGTACCCAACTTTTTAAAAAATGTATTGTCCACTTATATTCCATTCAATCTCATGCTACAAAAAATGGGACTCTTGCAAACTTTTGCTACGGGGGATTGAAGAGTTGGTTCTTGCATAAAAACCTGTAAAAATGACGATGAGTACACTGAAAAATCACGAAATTCACTCTTAAAATCGGGCATAATGGCGAAAAGACGCAGGTCGCAGGTATCATGGGAGATTCCTATCAAAAATGAGACGTATCTCTGTGTTTCTGTAGAGAAAGTGACAGATTAGACAGGAATCTCCCATGAGAGTTGCGTTGAAGCGCCATTACGATCTTGCCATTAAAGCAGTTTTATGAGTTTATTACTAAATTTTAGACTTTTTCGGTGTGATTTTCGTGATTTTCGCTGGTCATTACATCAGATGGACCATTTATTTGCTTACAGCAAAAGTTTGCAAGAGCCCCATTGTACCCACCATATGTGTACCAAGGCTGCCGTTTTGCGTATAATCAATGCTATTTTTCAATTCACCGATGATTCCACCGGTTGAGAAAAGATTACGCAGCTCAGTTCAGTGCATGACTGTAATAAACTAAAATACTCGCATCTGTAATCTTTTCTCAACCGGTGGAGTCGTCGATGACTTTATAAAACTTGCGGATATTTTAATTAATCAACGGAGTTTCCACCGATTAAGGAAAGATTACGGATCAGAGTATGTTCGTGCATTACAGTCATATATTGAACTGAACTGCGTAATCTTTTCTCAACCGGTGGAATCATCGGTGAATAGAAAAATAGCATTGATTATACGCAAAACGGCAGCCCTGATGTGTACCCACTTCTCATGAAAGGGTTAAATCCTGGTTTTCATTGAGACGCAAGGCCTTGCGCACTGTAGCGTTGCGTTCCTTGTGATTAGGATCTTGAGGATTAAAAAGGTTTTATCAAAAGTACTATAAAAAAGACGTGACGAAAAGTGGCAAAGGTATACTTTTTCACATCTTTTTTTTTCACATTTTACAAATTCTTAATCTAATTGATGATTTATTTTTAAAATAAATTTTAGCAGTCGAATATAATAAGGGGAATATGACCAACAAAATATAGGTCATGGATCTTTATACAACACGTTTACTTGGACTCTATCTACGGAGCTGTAACCAGGGATTTGTCTTTCTTTCTCTTAGTTCATTCAAACACATGTGCCAGAAAAGGATAGATATTTATTTATTTATTTATTTATTTATTTATTTATTTATTTAATTTTGTACATAAGAGCCATTTAGCTTTGAATACACATCAGGAAAAAACTAAACAGATACAAAATAATAATGATGGTTCTTGAATAATAAATACAGTGGCGTCGCGTGCAATTTGTCAACATTGTACTCTATCCATTTAAACTCTTGTAAAAGATCGAATTCAGGGGGTGCACAGTGCACAATGAAAATTTGATATATTTAATGAGTTTAAATGGAGCAGTGCATTGTTGCCAGATGGCACGCGACGCGACGCCACTGAATAAATACAATACAAATAAATTTCCTTTTAAATTTAAGTTTTAAGTGTTAGCCCACAGCTCCTCCACACTGTAAAGGGCTTTGTTACTAGAAATAATCTTAATGGAGCTGTTGCAAACTTTTGCTACAGGCTTATTGATAGTTGATAACGGGGTAATACCCTATAAAAATAACGATTAGCGCACTAAAAAATCACGAAATCCACTCCTAAACTCACAAAATGCTTTTAAACGCGAGACCGTAATGGCGGCCGGAGGCCGCGGTTTGCATTGGGTTTCCCTATCTTCAATCAGCGCCATCTACAGGAGGTAGTCTCGCAACACCACACAAGAAGAAGAAGAAGCACACAATTGCCATAAGAAAACCGCGGCCTCCGGCCGCCATTACGGTCTCGCGTTTAAAAGCATTTTGTGAGTTTAGGAGTGGATTTCGTGATTTTTTAGTGCGCTAATCGTTATTTTTATAGGGTATTACCCCGTTATCAACTATCAATAAGCCTGTAGCAAAAGTTTGCAACAGCTCCATTATTCAGAAAAATTATCAAACTCCTCATTTTTAAATAAAGATTTTAGCTCCTTAGGAATTGAATTGAAAATTTGAACAGCTGAGACTGGAACAGAAGCTCTTGAGGCTTCCTATCTAAAAGGTGTGTCAAGGTTGACATGCCTACTTTTATAATGATGAGAGGGGCATGAAAGGGATGGATAAATAAGCTGATATAGGGGCTGAAGTCACTTGACCCTTTTAAACCTGAAAATACTTTTTGTTCAGGAAGGGATTTTTGGCCATCATACCTGCTCTCGGCGCAATTTTCTCACATAATGACGATATGTGTTTCATATTTTAATTTTCCCCATAAGATTCTATGTTATTCAGATGTACATTAAAATGTACAACAGGTATGAAAGGGTTAATATCTACTTTCTCCTTCCATCGTTTTCTAACACATGTGTTTGAATGGGCAAAGAGGAAGAAACACGAATTTCTAGCTACCATACTCGGCCCACCCTGTACATCTCTGTACATGTACACCTGTTTACCTGGTATACTTACATCATGATACATTGTCCCGTATAAACAAAACACTAATAATTCAATTCGTGTACCTATACTCTCGCACGCGACTAGCTACGGTCATAACGAGAAAAGTGCCGGCGGGGACCTAGACGAGACTTTTCCGGTACACTAACCAACTAACGAACTATTCCGACGAACTTTATGATCCGTCCCCGTAAATCAAAATCCACGCGTCTTCCGTCTCAAAGTTATTACGTGACTCAAATTTCAATTCGTTCCATCCATAATTCATCCCCCTTCCCCACCCCCATCACGCCGTGACGCAGCTCGGCTCGGTTTCGAAACGCGATTCAGCCCTAGACAGACACGTCGATAATTAATGAGGAACGAAGAACATTCTTTATCGGAAGAAATATTATGGTGAGGTTGAAATTTTAGTCCTTATTGAGTAAGTACTGAGAGAAATGAGACAAGATGGTGGACAACCTCTGGTTGGCTGTTGTATTTTCAAAGATAGTACCCAGATATGAAAGAAATATTTTAAAAACATTTTGAAAATCTTGCCGAAAAGTTTTCGACGACTTTTTGTAAATATTTTAAAAACATTTTAAAAAACATGATTTGTTCACACCAATTAATTGCCAAAAGTATTTTAAAAATATTTTTTAATGTTTTGAAAATATTTTTTCATATCTGGGTATAAACTGTTTTAGTAGAGCGATATATATCGTATTGATTGCCATCCAAGGACCTCTGGTTTCAAACAAATTCTGATTCAATGTAGCTTTCCGATAGCCTCATTTATGAACGGAAATTTACGCTATTAAATCAAACGACCATTGTGACCTTTTTGCAATTAATGCGATTATGCATTATTTGTCCTCGAAAATGCTCAACTATACCCAGGGCTGCCGTTTTGCGTATAATCAATGCTATTTTTCTATTTTCCGATGATTCCACCGGCTGAGAAAAGATTACACAGTTCAGTTCAATGTATGACTGTAATGCACGAAAATACTCTCATCTGTAATCTTTCCTTAATCTGTGGAAACTATGTTATTTAATTAAAATACCCGCAAGTTTTTTAAAGTCATCGACGACTTCACCGGTTGAGAAAAGATTACAGATGCGAGTATTTTAGTTTATTACAGTCATACACTGAACTGAACTGTGTAATCTTTTCTCGTCCGGTGGAATCATCGGTGGATTGAAAAATAGCAATGATTATACGCAAAACGGCAGCGGGCATCAGCCCTGACTATACCTGGTTCCACGACTGTAACTGCCGAAATCAACAGACGAGGAATCCGACTTCGCCGGAGGTCGGATTTCCGTTCGATCCCCCGTTGACTATGTAATCTTTGGCGTCGAGACGTCCTATGTAAATTTGGACGAAGACCGACACGGGATATGATGCTTCCGTCCTGATCACGGCCAGTGGCGTAGCGTGCGATTCGGCAACGTTGCATTGTGTCCGTTTAGACCCATGTTAAAGGTCGAATGCGAAGGTGTTTGCCGAACATCCAATAATTCGATCTTTTTAATGAGTTTAAATGGAAAAACTGCAACGTTGCCAAATTGCTGGCTCTACGCCACCGATCACCGCGGTTGATACACAAAACAGTTTCTACGTTTACGGGCCGTGACCGATGCTGACTTCAAAAGGGACAGCATCTGTGGCGGCTCGTGATATTTGGCAACCATGCAAGTTTTCCATTTTAACGCAGGTAAAATAATCGATTCTTGCGGAGGCTGGCAGCCTCCGCAAGAATCGATTGTTTTACATTGGTTAAATAGGAGGAGGACACGGTTGCCAAATTTCACGAGCCGCCACTGGACAGCATCCCTCGTCCATTTAAAAAAAAGAAAGAAAAAAAAACCCAAAGTGCCGGGATCCAAAATATTGCCTTCAAGGGTTTTCATATCTTTTGTGATGGAGCCTTTTCACTCATAGCAACACATAACTCCTCACATGGGCAAAAAAATTGATGTCGCCAAAACCCCGCTTGTGACCCCTCTATCGATTCAGCTTGGAAAATGGAGTAGATTGTCCTCAAGGGTTAGGCATGATGAAGCGTTTTCGAGGACGTAAAATTCATAATCCCGAAAAGGTCGCGTTTGATTTAATAGTTTAAATTTCCGTTAAAAAAAAGCGCTTAAGGGGAAAATACATTAAATCAGATTTTGTTTAGATCCAGAAGTTATCAGAAGGAAATCGATACAATTCATAGCTCTACTAAAGCAGTCTATAAGAGAAAGCGCAAAGCTTTGCTCCCTCACAGCATGAGATTAAAGTCTCATAGGTTCCCGTCACCAAAAATCAATCGTTTTTTATTTATTTCGAAAAAATTGATTTCAGGCCATATTCAGCAACGCACATAGCCTACACTCTCTACATGTAACTATAAAAAAACACATTAAATTCAAAATATTTGAAAAATTTGAAAATGCGTATAGTCTAACACCATTTGTTTTATGTTCGTCTCTTTTCTAAGTAAATGCCTCAATCATATAGTTGCCAGATTTGACAAACTCTTTTTCGTACATTTTAAATCCCAATAAACAGCAAATATCGAGCTTTCTCTGTAAAATCCGGCACCGACGTAAACGACGAATGTTTGAATGTCGGGGACTCTGAAAGGGGGGGGGGGTTGAATGAGACATTCCATAATTTATTCGATATAGTTCCAGTATGCCTCTGCTATATAGCTCTGGTGTGTCGCGCCGTGTAACCCTTGCTTCATTCCCCCCTCCCATCCCCTCCCCTCCCCTCCCCCTCCCCTCCCCCTCCCCTCCCCCCCTCCCCACTCAGCTCCCCCCACCCCTCCCCTTTCCCCTCCTTACACAGGCACCCTTCCCCCTCACCCCCTTTTCTGAGTGTTTCACTATATACTCCATCCATCCCTCTCCCACGTGTAATATAATTTTGTAAGCCATAGCAATGGAGAATTTCTCCCGAGTCTGAGGCCAGATCGCGCGACTAACTCGGGAAAGATATATTCGACCAGGCGACGACCAGGCTCAACGCTCATTGAGCAGAATGGGGCTCTTCGCTAACTTTTGCTATAAAGCGATTAAATATGTTGCGTTTTTTATTCACCGGTGCAGTTCTGCTGCACCATAACGGTTTTTTTTATTCCGGTGCCCCAGCACCGGATCGCACCGGAGTGCGATCCGGTCGAGTGTTTTTTTTTTTTTTTTTTTTTTTTTTAGTAGCGATGGAAGCCTCAGTGCATGAAGGCCGATGCACTGTAGCTTCCGGTACAGCTCCAAAAGCTCCGGGCTATCGCACCAAAGCGGATTCCGGTTAGTAAAAAAAAACGCACCAATAGTTAGTTCTAGAGAAAAATGCAGTGAAAATTCCGACGAGCAAATGGAGCTCTTGCAAGGTTTTGCTGTAGACAAATGGCCTATCAGTTCTGATGTAAAATGCTGCGAAAATAACGACGAGACCATTAAAAAAGTCTAAAACTCACTCCTCGCAGAGAAAACTTAACTTGAAATTTCAGGTGACCACCCTTGCATGTTTACACTAGAGTCCCTTGATGGAAATATTGTATAGGGAGTACCGACACGAGCTCAACGAGTTGTGATTGGTCGTTGGTTTTAGGCTCTCACGGAGTCGAGCAGGAGTCGACGACATCGAAGGCTCCACACGAAGGAGTCGATTCGTTGAGGAACACACGGGAACTGACCGGAATGCCGGCAAATTCGCCTGTCCACCACTGGTCCACTGTCGAACTTAACCTTCGAATTCGTTCAGGCGATCGACTAAATCGACTCCTGTCAAAATGCATAAAGCGTCGTGTCGGTACTCCCTATACAATATTTCCATCAAGGGACTCTAGTTTACACCAACCTCGATTCGGACCCCAAACAAAAGATCAGGATGCATTAAGTGCCGTCTTTCTAGTTTACTACGCAACATAGAACTTTTCTGTAGTTATCACCGTGCTGCTAGTGACAAAATGTGTATAAACGAACCTTTAAAATTCCTCCAAATTTACTTTTTGAAAGCAAAAACATTAATCTCATTGATCAAATTCGTAGGTTATATTCTTTTGTTTGGGGTCCAAATGCGAGGTTGGTGCATACAAGCAAGGGTGGTCACCGGAAATTTCAAGTTAAGTTTTTTCTGCGAGGAGTGAGTTTTAGACTTTTATAACGGTCTCATCGTTATTTTTGCAGCATTTTACATTGGAATTGATACTCCATTTGCCTACAGCAAAACCTGGCAATAGCTCCATTTTAGGCCTTTTTCAGTGTGATTTTCGTGATTTTCGCTGGTCTTTACATCGCAGGTTTGACTATTTATTTGCTATAACAGCAAAAGTTTGCAAGAGCCCTATTAGTTGAATTTTGACCGGCTAATTTGTCAATTTTGCCCACTGTGCAGCGTGTAGGTGTAAAATCGCATCTAGAGCGGGGGCTAAGGAAAGGGAATGGACAGGCGGGGTGGGGGGGGGAGAGGAGAGGAAAGATGAATCGGTTCACTAACGTGAATTACTGCGGTTTACTGGAGCTCCACGTACGGTGCGACCGTATATATATACGTTCACTCCGTGTAAACTAATAATTGGGGCGGTATGTGGAGAATATGAGCGTAACAAGGCTCATAAAACAAGGGATCTGCTTTTTGTTAGAATGTTAGATTTCTCGAAACTGATCCCAAAAACCGCGTAGATTTCTAAGAAAGAAAACACGCGGTTGGATTGGATTGGTGAATTTCCGTGGCTCCTTTCTCTTCATCGATGGAAGCGAGGGTTGCGGGACTGCGGGTGCCATGCCAACACCCCCCCCCCCCCTCATTCCAGCAGGGCTGCCGTTTTGCGTATAATCAACGCTATTTTTCTATTCACCGATGATTCCACCGGTTGAGAAAAGGATTACACAGTTAAGTTCAGTGTATGACTGTAATGGACGAAAATACTCTGATCTGTATAATCTTTTCTTCATTGGTGGAAACTCCGTTGATTAATTAAAATATCCGCAAGTTTTACAAGTCATCGACGACTCCACCGGTTGAGAAAAGATTATAGATGGGAGCATTTTAGTTCATTACAGTCATGCACTAAACTGAACTTTGTAATCTTTTCTCAACCGGTGGAATCATCGGTGAATTGAAAAATAGCATTGATTATACGCAAAACGGCATAACGGCAAAACAATACTCCATAACCTATAACCACGTGTTTTTTTCTCCGAAACATTGGAAATATTAGCGATTTGATTACAAGGGACAAGCACAAAAACAATATACAATGATCTGTGTTTCGAAGATTGCGGGGAAAATAAAGCCATTCAACTGATTTGACACGGGCTTGCAAGCAACTGCCACTGTGTTATAAATGTAATAACACGCTCCGATTGTGCAATAGGTGGGGGTGGATGTGTTTGCAAACTTTTGCAAAAACTACGGCGCGAGGGTTTTTAAATTCATATTTTCCCATAATTTTTAGGTGTTAAAATGTGTTCTCAACGAGGAATCGGAGAGTTTTTATAAATTAATTATTAACACGTAAAAACTTTCGATCAGCTGTAACATGAACTAATTAGGCCGTTTCGGGACGCTTCACGGACTCTTTTTCAACAAAATAAAAATAAAACCCAAACAGGATAAAACACACGTGAAGCGCCGCTATTAGGACAAGACAAGGACTGGCGAGACAGTAAACAAGTCAAACCAAGGACATTTATTTATGGGGACATTTTCACACGACCTTGGTTTGTGACAAATCCATTGAAATTGGTTTTAAACAAAAGTGCAAGAGCATTAAAATGGCTACCTGGACACATCATTCGATATAACTGTTTCTTCTCGTAGGATTTGCACAGTGAAAAAAACTGACACACATCAGAATCAAGCAAAATTTTCTCACCTGGATAGTTGTAATAGAAATATGTATCCAGACAGCCACTCTAAAACACTTGCACTTTCGTGAAAAACCAATTGCCTCTGGATTAAGGGGGTATAGCACCCAAATTAAAAAAAAATCGTTCCTAATGACTTAGAGTCCTCAATTTTTTTTGGTAACACATACTGATGTAAATTAGAGATCCTGAAATTTTTGTGAAGCTGGTTGCATACCTGCCCCTTAAAAAAAATATTTCCTGAAAAAACGTTGACAACTTTCAAACAGCTTTTTTAGAGTTAGAATTGCTCAATCACCTTGGTCTTGGTCTCAAATGAAAGGTATCAGTGTCCTCTAGGGTCTCTTGTATGGATTTTTTTTTTGTCGAGAGGAAATATTTTTTTCTTAATGTTTCTTCGATGTGACATTTTTTTCATGTTTTTTTTTTTTTTTAAACATTAATAGATATTTGAGATGTTAGGTTGAGGGCAAATCCATACAAGAGTACCTAGAGCATAAAATTCTGCACATTTTAAAAAAAAATTGAAGTCTCTAGCTATCATAGTACTCGAGAAAAGCTGTTTTGAAGTTGAAAAAACAAGCGAAAAATTGATTTTTCAGTACAAGCAAATTAACAAATAGTACATGAGAAAAAAATAAGAAACAGATGGTTATCAAATGGTTCTCAATTTCGCAATGTTGACTCATAAACTTTAAAATTAATTTAAAAATACTTTCCGACCTCCTAAAAATTAAAAAAAAATATCATCGTATTCCCTGAATTGTCCTCTACAAAACTGGTGGAAAAAAAATGAAAAAAATAAAAAAAATCGAAAAATTAGGGTGGTATACCCCCTTAAGGTGATTCCAGGGTCGATTAGTTCCAACTGTAGACACCACGTCGCGTCGCGTCGTGCTGCTCAAAAAGTTAACAGTTTACGGCTAAAATTGACGAATTCACGCTAAAAACACAAATTTGAGGAACATCAGCACCTGCGAGCATACTGCAGGAAGATACCATGAAACTTTTAAGCTGAAAAATTCAAAAATGAAGCCGGAAATTATGAAATACGGAAATTCCCATAGGCCTCAATGAGTGCGAGTGAGATAGATAGACCTATTATCACTCGCGATCACTCTCACTCACTAAGCTTATGGCGAAACGAATTTCATAATTTACGGCTTTAATTTTGAACCAATTTTGCTCATTTTGGGCTTAAAAAATCTATAAAAAAATTTGCAGATGCTGACGTTATTGGATTTTGTGTTTAATCTATATGGTTCGGTTTAAAACGCTAAAAACACGACTTTTCCGAAAAGCGACGAGTACGTGGCGCTATCCATCGGATTGAAATCTAGAAAAGTTTCGCCTGGAATCACCTAAATTGCAATCTTTGATTTAAGGTTAAAAAATATGAGGCAAATAAACCAGAATCGAATCGTATATGCTATCACACTTTGGGATAGGACTTATAACAAGGATTTTTACTCTTTAACAACATAGATGTCCGCCCCAAATGGACACAAAACAAGGGTATCTAGACACAAACATGGGTTTTTTTTTCTCATAATAGGACCATAGTTCGCGCGAATAGAAAGCCATCCAATGTAATTTAAACTTTATCGCGAAAAATGTTTGAAAGTAGAATATGCGTAAAATCGGGACGAGTTAAGTAGAAAATGATATCATTTTTCCGGTTAGGAGAGACAGAGTATGGAAAAGGAAAGGTGATAGAAGAGAGATTAAAGCGCCTTAAAAATATATTATCAGCGTCCCGAATACTACGGATTAGCACAATTTTAATGTAATTAACAAGAAAATTCATTGAAATACATTAAAATTTAGTCAAAAAGAACACTGATGTTTGATGCTTCTCCCGGACAGTTATGTCATTAAAGATGCCTACTTTATGAAAAAGCCCCTCTCCAGGTCTAGTGCGTTGCTTTGAAACTAATTTAAGAGATAAGGGAAAAAAAATACCAATTCGTTAAAAAAGAAACGAAAAATATTAATAAATTATAAATAATGTAGACAATTTTTTTGTTTGTTTTGCAGCAAAACGACATGGTCTACTCGGACGATGGCGACAAGTTCATCGCCCTACTTCAATACGCGGGTCAGCTCCAAGGAGGTCAAAATCAAGGTCAAGTCTCGAGGATCGGCTCGACGACACCTCTGAAGGAGCAGCCGTTACCAACCCTAGAAAATATGACAGCAACGGACGCTATCTGGAGACCTGTAGGAGCAACTAGGTGAGTCTACAAAGATGATCATAATCAGTAACTATGAGCATATACTAATGAGTCAGCAAAACCAATGACACTCCAACCACAAAAGTGTCTCCCGAGGTAAATACTGCAATTCCTGGTAAAAATGTGACTGCGTTTTTGAAAAGGGCATTAAGGGCACAATGGGGCTATTGCACACTTTTGCTATAAGCGATTTAATAGTCGATTATGGCGTAAAAACCTCAAAACATAACGATGGCGGCACTAAAAACTTCCAAAATCCACTCCTAAACTCAATAAACGCAGTTATTTGCGCGAGCGTAATGGTGGCCGAAGGCACTAACAATGGGAGATTCCCATCTAACAATTCTGAAACTCCATCAAGAAGTCACCAATAAGAGACTACTTTCATTTGACACCGGTGTCACTTGGTGTTGCGGTACCATTCATCGGATGTGGATCATCACTCTGATGACTAATTACTCTGTGAATCATCCTTGTCAGCATAGAAAGAGTGACGAAATTAAGATAGGAATCTCCCATTGTTAGTGCCTTCGGCCACCATTACGCTCGCGCAAATAACTGCACGGAAAAAAACTACAGTGAAAATAACCATACGGATACCTGATTTTGGCACCTGCTAGATGTTATGGTAATGTTAACCAGAAATATACTATGTTTTGACTAGGTACTAGGTGATGTTACCTGATTGCATGTCGAATTTACTCAAAGTATTGGTAAATGTATCATACTTCTGGTCAAGTTTACCATAACATCTAGCAGGTGCCAAAATCAAGTATCCGTATGGTTATTTTCAATAATCTTTTTTTTCCGTGTGCGTTTATTGAGTTTAGGAGTGGATTTTGGAAGTTTTTAGTGCCACCATCGTTATTTTTTGAGGTTTTTACGCCATAATCGACTATTAAATCGCTTGTAGCGAAAGTGTGCAATAGCCCCATTCAGAGACCCGACGAAAAAACCTCCTTGAGATACCCTTGGCTTGAGAATTCGTTGAGATGTTCCCATACGCTGTTTGAGTTGAGCAGTATATCGAATTGATTGCCGTCAGAGGACCTTTGATTCCAAACAAATTCTAATTTAATGTATTTCCCTCATAAGCGTATATTTGAACGGAAATTGTCAGACGCGGATTTACAATTATACACAAAATACGCAACTGCGTAGGATCTCAGATATAAAGGGGGCCTCATTTCTCGAAGGAAAGAAAAGAGAAAAAAAAGGAAAAGAGGAAAAGAAAGGCAAGGGAGAAAGGAAATGAGAGAAAAGAAAGGGACGGCAAAGGAAAGGGGGAAAATGACGGATATAAAATGATTCGATTTGAGATTTTTTGAGGTCCCCTCTCCAAACCCGCAAAAACGATGCCCATGCCCCTGAATATCTACCGTCACGGAGAGGCCTCCATAGTTTGAGGAGTAAAACAAAATACCGCAAAGAGTCCGGCTTCTAAAGCCGGCCGTTCTTTGAAAACCTATACCCCATTTTATTCAATATCTTGGGTTTTTTTTGATAGTCCGAGGTGTCCTTCTCGATAAGTAAGTATCGCAAAGGTGGGTCAACATACATACAGTAAACACCGTTTATGAGGAAAAAGAGGCAAACGTTCCATTGATTTTCAAAAATTGAAGGTATTTTGCTAAAACAGACTTACGACCAGACCTGTCATTTTGGAGAGCTTTTAATCGCTGACAAGGCGTACGGGTCTCAAAACGTCCCTTCTGCTTTTCCGGGGCACCGTCAATGTAATGTTATACATGGGAATACAGACTTACGAGCAGACTTGTCATTTTGGTGGGTTTTTAATCGCTGACAAGGAGCATGGCTCTCAAAACGTCCCCTCTGCTCTTCCGGGGCACCGTCAATGTGAAAACAGACATGGGAAAACAGACTTACGAGCAGACCCGTCATTTTAATGGGATTTTAATCGCTAACAAGGCGCAGGACTCTCAAAACGTCCCCTTTGCTCTTCGGGGCACCGCCAATGTAATTTTTGATGAGAAAATAGGATTACGAGTAGACCTGTCATTTTGGTGGGCTTAATCGCTGACAAGGCGCAGGACTCTCAAAACGTCCCCTCTGCTCTTCCGGGGCACCGTCAATGTAGTTTTACATGGGAAAACAGACTTACGAGCAGACCTGTCATTTTGGTGGGCTTTTAATCGCTGACAAGGCGCATGGCTCTCAAAACGTCCCTTCTGCTCTTCCGGAGCACCGCTAGTGTGATTTTAAATGAGAAAACAGACTTACGAGCAGACTTGTCATTTTAGTGGCCTTTAAATTGCTAACAAGGCGCAGGACTCTCAAAACGTCACCTCTGCTCTTCCGGGGCACCGTCAATGTAGTTTTACATGGGAAAACAGACTTACGAGCAGACCTGTCATTTTGGTGGGCTTTTAATCGCAGACAAGGCGCAGGGCTCTCAAGACGTCTCCTCTGCTCTTCCGGGGCACCGTCAATGTAGTTTTACATGGGAAAACAGACTTACGAGCAGACCTGTCATTTTGGTGGGCTTTTAATCGCTAACAAGGCGCAGGACTCTCAAAACGTCCCCTTCTGCTCTTCCGGGGCACCGTTAATGTTATTTTAAATGGGAAAACAGACTTACGAGCAGACCTGTCATTTTGGTGGGCTTTTAATCGCTGACAAGGCGCATGGCACTCAAAACGTCCCCTCTGCTCTTCCGGGGCACCGTCAATGTAGTTTTACATGGGAAAACAGACTTACGAGCAGACCTGTCATTTTGGTGGGCTTTTAATCGCTGACAAGGCGCATGGCTCTCAAAACGTCCCCTCTGCTCTTCCGGGGCATTGCTAGTGTCATTTTAAATGGGAAGACAGACTTACGAGCAGACCTGTCATTTTGGTGGGCTTCTAATCGCAGACAAGGCGCAGGGCTCTCAAAACGTCCCCTCTGCTCTTCCGGGGCATTGCTAGTGTGATTTTAAATGGGAAAACAGACTTACGAGCAGACCTGTCATTTTGGTGGGCTTTTAATCGCTGACAAGGCGCAGGGCTCTCAAGACGTCTCCTCTGCTCTTCCGGGGCACCGTCAATGTAGTTTTACATGGGAAAACAGACTTACGAGCAGACCTGTCATTTTGGTGGGCTTTTAATCGCTAACAAGGCGCAGGACTCTCAAAACGTCACCTCTGCTCTTCCGGGACACCGTCAATGTAGTTTTACATGGGAAAACAGACTTATGAGCAGACCTGTCATTTTGGTGGGCTTTTAATCGCAGACAAGGCGCAGGGCTCTCAAAACGTCCCCTCTGCTCTTCCGGGGCATTGCTAGTGTGATTTTAAATGGGAAAACAGACTTACGAGCAGACCTGTCATTTTGGTGGGCTTCTAATCGCAGACAAGGCGAAGGGCTCTCAAGACGTCTCCTGTGCTCTTCCGGGGCACCGTCAATGTAGTTTTACATGGGAAAACAGACTTACGAGCAGACCTGTCATTTTGGTAGGCTTTTAATCGCTGACAAGGCGCATGGCACTCAAAACGTCCCCTCTGCTCTTCCGGGGCACCGTCAATGTAGTTTTACATGGGAAAACAGACTTACGAGCAGACCTGTCATTTTGGTGGGCTTTTAATCGCTGACAAGGCGCATGGCTCTCAAAACGTCCCCTCTGCTCTTCCGGGGCATTGCTAGTGTGATTTTAAATGGGAAAACAGACTTACGAGCAGACCTGTCATTTTGGTGGGCTTCTAATCGCAGACAAGGCGCAGGGCTCTCAAAACGTCCCCTCTGCTCTTCCGGGGCATTGCTAGTGTGATTTTAAATGGGAAAACAGACTTACGAGCAGACCTGTCATTTTGGTGGGCTTTTAATCGCTGACAAGGCGCAGGGTTCTCAAGACGTCTCCTCTGCTCTTCTGGGGCACCGTCAATGTTAAAACAGACATGGGAAAACAGACTTACGAGCAGACCCGTCATTTTAATGGGATTTTAATCGCTGACAAGGCGCATGGCTCTCAAAACGTCCCTTCTGCTCTTCCGGAGCAGCGCTAGTGTGATTTTAAATGAGAAAGCAGACTTACGAGCAGACTTGTCATTTTAGTGGCCTTTAAATTGCTAACAAGGCGCAGGACTCTCAAAACGTCACCTCTGCTCTTCCGGGGCATCGTCAATGTAGTTTTACATGGGAAACAGACTTACGAGCAGACCTGTCATTTTGGTGGGCTTTTAATCGCTGACAAGGCGCATGGCTCTCAAAACGTCCCCTCTGCTCTTCCGGGGCATTGCTAGTGTGATTTTAAATGGGAAAACAGACTTACGAGCAGACCTGTCATTTTGGTGGGCTTTTAATCGCTAACAAGGCGCAGGACTCTCAAAACATCACCTCTGCCCTTCCGGGACACCGTCAATGTAGTTTTACATGGGAAAACAGACTTACGAGCAGACCTGTCATTTTGGTGGGCTTTTAATCGCAGACAAGGCGCAGGGCTCTCAAAACGTCCCCTCTGCTCTTCCGGGGCATTGCTAGGGTGATTTTAAATGGGAAAACAGACTTACGAGCAGACCTGTCATTTTGGTGGGCTTCTAATCGCAGACAAGGCGAAGGGCTCTCAAGACGTCTCCTGTGCTCTTCCGGGGCACCGTCAATGTAGTTTTACATGGGAAAACAGACTTACGAGCAGACCTGTCATTTTGGTGGGCTTTTAATCGCTGACAAGGCGCATGGCACTCAAAACGTCCCCTCTGCTCTTCCGGGGCACCGTCAATGTAGTTTTACATGGGAAAACAGACTTACGAGCAGACCTGTCATTTTGGTGGGCTTTTAATCGCTGACAAGGCGCATGGCTCTCAAAACGTCCCCTCTGCTCTTCCGGGGCATTGCTAGTGTGATTTTAAATGGGAAAACAGACTTACGAGCAGACCTGTCATTTTGGTGGGCTTTTAATCGCTGACAAGGCGCAGGGCTCTCAAGACGTCTCCTCTGCTCTTCCGGGGCACCGTCAATGTAGTTTTACATGGGAAAACAGACTTACGAGCAGACCTGTCATTTTGGTGGGCTTTTAATCGCTAACAAGGCGCAGGACTCTCAAAACGTCCCCTTCTGCTCTTCCGGGGCACCGTTAATGTTATTTTAAATGGGAAAACAGACTTACGAGCAGACCTGTCATTTTGGTGGGCTTTTAATCGCTGACAAGGCGCATGGCTTTCAAAACGTCCCCTCTGCTCTTCCGGGGCACCGCTAGTGTGATTTTAAATGGGAAAACAGACTTACGAGCAGACCTGTCATTTTGGTGGGCTTTTAATCGCTGACAAGGCGCATGGCTCTCAAAACGTCCCCTCTGCTCTCCCGGGGCACCGCTGGTGTGATTTTAAATGGGAAAACAGACTTACGAGCAGACCTGTAATTTGGTGGGCTTTTAATCGCTAACAAGGCGCAGGACTCTCAAAACGTCTCCTCTGCTCTTCCGGGGAACCGTTAATGTTATTTTAAATGGGGAAACAGACTAACGAGCAGACCTGTCATTATGGTTGTGCTTTCCAATCGCTTACAAGGTGGAGGGCTCCTATCCCCCCAGTTTCTTGGGGAAAAATCCTCCAGACAGTCCATCCTGCAGCTAGGGAGCCTCAAATTCAAGGTTGCGTAGGGCCTCAAGAGTTGTAAATCCGCTCGTGAAAATAGTGGCTATTAAATCAATCAATTAATGCGCAGTGGCGTTTCCTCCATGGAAGCTGGGGATGCGGCGTATTCCTTGGCTTCAGAAAGGGGGGGGGGGGACCTTTAATAATTCCATTCATTAAACATAGCCCATAAATCACCTAATACAGTAAAAATAAGAACAAAGGCGGCTCTAATAATCTCCCAAAATAACAACTTAATTATCAGTTATCTAACGAGTGTCGTCAGTCTCCTACTCATGGTAAGGCAGAGCGGTAAGATGCCTTTGGTTTCTAAGTAAGCCCCATTGTTCCGGAGATGAGATTATGGCCCAAAACACATTGTTTTAAATGCGAACTCTGCATAGTGACGATTTTTTGCAACTTAACACGTGTGTATCTTCAAAACTGGGACACTTGGGGGAAAAAACCAAAGATTCTCAGATCATCGAGTACCATCATTTTCTTCATAAAAAACACAAAATTTCAGATCCTTGCAACTGCCCCACTAAGCTTTTTCTAGGAAGTGACTCATAATCGCAAAAAGGTCGCATTAAGTATTAGAAAAAAAATTCCGTGACAATATGCATCACTTATGGGGAAAATACATCGCATCGGATTTTGTTTGAAACCAGAGATTCCCGGGCAGCAATTGATACGATATTTCGCTCTACTAGAACAGTTTATTACATTCAAAGCGTAACACACATGGGGGCCGATCATTTACTTCATCGATAAACCGATCGTTATGACTGCCTATGAGTGATGTTATATCAGTCTAAAATTGTAAAGCTTGGATGTTGCTATGGTAACCATAGTTAAAGTGCCCATTTTTTAAAGCCCACTCAATTCAATAGCTTTTTAAAAAACGGGCACTTCAATGATGGTTGCCACAGCAACATCCAAGTTCTACAATTTTAGACTAATATAGTATCACTCATAGACAGTCTTAAGGTGATTCCATGGCACGTGACCAAGGCGATCGATTAGTCGATCGATTAATGGTCATTTCCCGGACTCTGTGGAGTTTTTTTTTTTTTTTTAAACCAGGATTGTCAGCACCTGGAGGTAGATCTAACAAAGGCAGTGGTGCACAGAGAAATTTGCTTGGGGGGGGGGGTTTGGTACGACTCAAACTCCGGGGGGTCTGGGGGTATGGAATACCCCTCAAGACAAGCGGGGGGTCTGGATGCCCTCCCCCGGAGAAATTTTTCAATTTTCCTGACCTTCAGATTGAATTTTACGGTACTTTCAGTACAGTAAAATTGAAATGCTCAAATATATTTTCAATTTTGCCTGCATGAAATCTTTGCTCTCGACTCATAATTGGAGGGAGAAGAGTCAAGTGAAATGTGGTTGAAGGTGCCATGGAACATTCACGGAGGGGGTTCACCGAGGGGTTAGATTTTACCCCCCCCCCCCCCGCCATAGTGAATGACTCTTTAGCAAATGCGGATAATATGGAATTTGTTCACCGTGAGCCCCCTTTCCTAGCTGATCACGATTTTTTTTCTTTCTCTTTCTCCTATTTGTGAAGGAACCACATCCTCTCTCTCTCTCTCTCTCTCTCCTCTCTCTCTCTCTCTCTCCCTCTCTCCCTCCTTTTTTTTTTTTTTTTTTTTTTTTTTTTTTTTTTTTTTTTTTTTTTTTTTAAGGCTGGGGGGGTTAACCCTAACCCCCTCCCCCCCTTCGGTGCGCCACTGAACAAAGATATCTGTTAAGTTTGGATGCGCGAATCCGGAAAATAATTACCAAGGACGTAACAGTTACGTATAACTACGGGAATTCTGAATCCGTTGTGCGATACGATAAAATCGAACAGCGAATGTGCTAATTCCCATAGTTACGTCCTAATTTTCCGGATCCGAGCATCCAAACTTAACAGATGTCTTTTTTAGATCTACCTCCAGGTGCTGACAATTCTGGTTTTACAAAAAAAAAAAAAAAAAAAAAAAAAAAAAACTCCACAGAGTCCGGGAAATGACCATTAATCGATCGACTAATCGATCGCCTTGGTCACGTGCCATGGAATCACCTTAACGATCAGTTGATCGATGAAGTAAATGATCAGCCCACAGATAAATGTTTTGAATGGTTTATTGTATCTTTCGTATTGCATACCCTCGGGGAAAAAACAGACCTATAACCTAAAAAAGAACCCTTATTTCTTATTGAACAGAGAAATCCTACACCGAAACACCGAAAAATCAAACTTGATGAAAAACGAGAATGAGAGGCAGCTTGGAAAACTCTCTCATTAGTGATACTCGATCCGACTTCAGTTTTCATCAACGCGGGTAAAGGGTCGCTATACGCTGTTCACCGGTCTCGCTTGGCCACTCTCCAAGACGACAAGAGAACATGAAACAGTCGACCCCCAGGAATGAGATTCGGTCTTCGGATAAATACAAATCCAGTGGGAGTTGCAAAAAAGAAATACTGCACTACCTACTCAAACATTTCTTGACCCATTATTTTTAGTGATCAGAAATAATCAATAAGCGACCAGCGTGCAATTTGGCAACTTTGCAGTTCGTCCATTTAAACCCATGAAAAAGATCGAGCTGCTGGGTGTTCGGTGAACACCTTCGCATTCGACCTTTGATAAGGGTTTAAATGGACACAGTACAACGTTGCCAAATTGCTCGCTACGCCACTGTAAGCGACGGGAGGAGAAGAGTATATAGATACATAGACGAAGAGACAAAGTGGACACACAGCCGTAGTTCAAAGTGAAGGACGCGAAGTAAGATAGGTGCGACTGGAAAATATCTCACTTCTCTCTTGTTTTCCCTTTGAATGATATATGTTAGAAAGGGATGGAAAGAGGTGTTATCTCATTGTCTATCGTTGTCTAATATTCGTATGTTAAGGTGAATCTTCAGCGTTTAGTGCCGATTTCTGCCACCAGAGCGCTACCGTTCGACTAAAGTCAAATTACAGGCCGAAAGTAATTTATTTTTAAGAAAACGGAGTGTCAATTACTAGATAATCATCTGAAGAGTGTCTCTGCAAAAAATCTCGTCAAAAATAAGGCTGAAAGTACCAAAAAATGAAATATCGCAAATCGATTCTTGTATCGAAATGCGATATTTCATTTTTTGGTACTTTCAGCCTTATTTTTGAAGTTATTGATGAGATTTTTTGCAGAGACACTCTTCAGATGATTATCTAGTAACTGACACTCCGTTTGCTTAAAAATAAATTACTTTTAGCCTGTAATTTGACTTCAATCGAACGGTAGCGCTCTGGTGGCAGACATTGGCACTAAACGCTGAAGAGTCACCTTAATAGAGAAAGTTTTATCCGGCCCCTTGGTTATCCTTGTCTAACATACATGTTTTAATGCAGAGAAGAGGGGGATAGAGACAGAGAATTTTTCTTTGCTCTAATGCTTCCTATTTCTCTCATTTTTCTATTTGGATGTATGAGTTGAATAAAGATAAAAGGAGGAGGTTGTCTATCACTATCCTTGTCTAACATATTTTTGCTAGGAGGTTTTGGACTTACCCTGGTGTCTACCGCCGCTTACGATGCATGCTTCAATGGAAAGAATAGAGTGATGGAAATAGAGAATTTTCCTTTGCTTTACTGTTTTCTAGCTCTCTCATTTTGCTATTTGAATGTATGACTTGAATAGAGATAAAACAAGGAGGTCTTATCCTCTTTTCTATCCTTGTCTAACATACATGTTTTGATGAAGAGAGGAGAGTGGTGGAACTAGAGAGAAGTTTCCTGTACTATGACTTTCAAAAGAAAGTACCCTGGTCAAAATTTTTACTGTTAAATTTGTCGTTTAATTTCAATGAGACTTTCGATTCTTTAGGACGTACTTTAAAAGGGCGTTTCGATTAGTCTTCAAACACTTGAAAACTACAAAATTGTTTAAAGGTTGCCAAGATTTAAAAGGGTAAAAATTTCGATCAGGGTACTTTCTTTTGAATGTCAGAGTACTTTACTGTTTTCTATCTTTCTCACTTTGCTATTTGAAAGTATGAGTTAAAGAAAGATAGAATATGATTAGTGATTCATCAATTTAGATACCATGAAAATCATTGGGGGAAAAATGGGTAAAAAAAGGGAAAAATTGGAATATTTCACAAATAGCTGTTTGAATTTTTACGAAAATTTACAAAAACATTCTGCAACCAGACTGCTGTAAAAGTAACCCCTTAACCCTTTCAGACCTGACATTTTTTTTGTTCGGAAATGGATTTTTGACCAACATGATTGATGTCAGTGAAGTTTTCTCATCTAAATTGATCTGCATACTGTATTTTTATGTTTTCCATAAGATTACATGTTATTCCAATGTCCATTGGAATGGACTCCAGGTCTGAAAGTGTTAAGGGGGGCATGGGGCCCTGGAGGTCTCCCCCAGAGTAGTAAAGGGGGGTCTGGGGGTTCCCCATCCCGAGAAAGTTTGATGTGAGAAAGTGTTCGTGAGGTATTCTCTACAATTTCTTTTTCAGTGTAACTTCTACTTATTATTAATTTCTACTTATTATTTCCCGTTACGATTGTTCCAGTTTCAAATTTTACGTCTATTCGGCGTACCTAGACAAGCGAGGTACCAAAATAATTCGAATAATCGCAGCCACAAAAACGCGGAATCCGGAGAGGGTTTGGTGTCGCCTTTGGTCATCAAATGGGAACGAGTCTCACATCATCCAGGCCAAAGTCAGAGTACGTTCTATCGTTTTATTCATTCCTAATACATTAATCGATTTGCCCCCTGCAATGTTGCTAGATCGAGGGTAAAAAGCCGTATCGTCCCCATTTAAATCAATGTAAAGCGTACGGCTTTTTCACCCAAATCTGGCAACACTGGCCCCCTGTCACTACGACTTCAATGCAAACTGAATCCAAAGCGTGAAGTCTACTATACTTTATAATTACAAAATAGACGGTTTTAGTGCGAAGTCAACGGTTAGCCAACGCAACCACAACAATGCACTTATCGGTCGCAAATCGGTTGTGACAAAACTCGCGTAGCGTTCCAAACCATCTCACTCACTCTCCCGTGACCCCCATGTAATCATCTCTTTCTAGTTTCGAAATTCGTATACGGGACTTTGTTTTACGACATGTTATTATCAAAAATCGCATTTGAATGCCTCTAGAAAAATTCAATTCAGCCAAAAAAGTTTTTACAAAAGATGTCTATATATACGATTTTTGAAATTAGAGTGAGATAGCAGTACATGGGGGTTACGTGAAAGCGAGAGAGATAGTTTGGACAGCTCGACAAACTTTTTTACAAGATGACGTTATCATTAAAACCGTCCGTACTCCAAATCTGGTGAGAGGATCTTTCATTATTCAATTTAAAAACGTTTCATACTTGAATTGATAATTGAACTGCTAGTTGCAGAAGAAAATCAGTCCACAAAATAGAATTTCATAGCAAGTACGAAAGAAAAAGAAACTAATTGAAATCCATTATTGGTCGTTTTAAAAATTCCCAAAAATACACAGAAAAAAACAAAAATGTTAAATTAGCGAAACATTGTGAAAAATCGGGGATTAATTTTACACTGCAAAAATTTCAGTTTATAAAATGCTACTTTACCTAAAAATGTTGCTGATTCAGCAATATATTTTATAATTCTCTAGCCATTTTGTTGATAAAGAAGCAACATTTTTTGCCATTGTAACAATATTTTTTTCTAAATTGGTATTTTTAGAATTATGATTTTAGCAATGTAAAGAGTATTCCCCATTTTTTTTTTTTTTTTTTTTTTTTTTTTTTTTTTTTGCAATTATCACACTTTATTTTTTTCTGTGTACTTCATCCATTTTCATTACTTTTTATTTTTTTCATTTTGCAGCATTCCAGTGATTACTAATTTATTAAAACTGATCCAATTAATTTCTGTCGTTTAATTTGACTATTCAGGTTATCAGAGAGAATTGGAACCTGAAATACAGCGCAGTTTTCATTCTGTGCACGCTACCTCACAACCTCACTTTTGGACTCTCGTCGGTTTCCATCATTCACCAACTCCACGCACCGATCACCAACCACCTCATCATCAGGAATCTCGTTGTACCCAGCCCAACCCCCGCCCCTCCGCCGCCATTCCAGAATCAATCGACGCCCAACTCGAATTTCCTCGCCGTCTGTGTCAAACCACTTCATTTCCATTACAATAGGGTGAGTATACACTATACAGTCTACCAATGCCATTTGTTTTATTGAGTCAGTTGAAAAAGACCTGTAACCAGATGCAGCTCGTGCTAATGGGCATTGGGCATTGGGCAACCATGAATTTTGCCATTTGAACCAATAGAGAAATATCGACTTCTCAGGTCAGGGGTTCCCTGTAGATCGATTATTATTTTACGTAGGTTTAAAGATAGAGAATGGAGCTCTTGCACGGTTTTGCTGTAGGCAAATGGAGTATCAATTCCAATTTAAAATGCTGCGAAAATAACGAAGATACCATTAAAAAAGTCTAAAACTCACTCCTCGCAGAGAAAACTTAACTTGAAATTTCGGGTGACCACCCTTGCATGTATGCACCAACCTCGGATTCGGACCCCGAAAAAAAAAGAACATAACCTCCGAATTTGAACGATGAGATTAATGAATTTGCTTTCAAAAAGTAAATTTGAAGGAATTAAAGGTCCATTTCTACACATTTTGTCACTTGGAGCACGGTGCTAACTACAGAAAGTTCTACGCAGTGGCGTCGGGTGACATCTGGCAACAATGCAACTGCTCCATTTAAACTCATTAAATATATCGAATTTTCCTTGTGCACTGTGCACCCCCTGAATTCGATATTTTACATGAGTTTAAACGGATAGAATACATCGTTGCCAAATTGCACGCGACGCCACTTGTTCTACGTTGCGTACTAAACGAGGAAGACGACACTTAATTTCATGTCCTGTTCTTTTGTTTGGGGTCCGAATCCAAGGTTGGTGCATACATGAAAGGGTGGTCTTCCCAAATTTCAAGTTAAGTAATCTCTGTGAGGAGTGAGTTTTATACTTTTTTAATGGTCTCATCGTTATTTTCGCAGCATTTTACATTGGAATTGATACTCAATTTGCCTACAGCAAAACCTTGCAAGAGCTCCATTTTGCCATTTGAACCAATGCAGAAGAATCGATTTCTCGGGGGTTCCCTGTAGATCGATTATTTTACGTAGGTTTAAAGATAGAGAATAAGTTCTTGTCACATTGCACGATCTGCCATCGGATATTATTATAGAGGCGACGCAATTTTTAAGTCCTATATCCCAAAGCGGACGGAAATCCAAAGTTTGCCTCTTAATTGTTAACCTTAAATCAAAAATTATAATTAATCCAGTGAAAACTGTCTAATGGGGCGGTTGCAAGGGTCTGAAATGTTGAGTTTTTTTTATAAACAAAATGAAAGTACTTGATGTGCTGAGAACAAAGATTTCTTTGGTTTCTAATCAAGTCCCATCACATTGTTCCGGAGATGAGATTTTGGCCCAAAATACATCGTTTATTTCGCGTAGTGACGTCACTACGCACACGATTTTTTACAACTTTACTCATAGGTATCTCCAAAACCGGGACACTTTAGGAAATAACTAAAGGCACCATTTTTCTCAGCTCATCAAGTAATATAATTTTTTTTTTTTTTTTTTTTTTTTTTTTTTTTTTTTTTTTATATAGTGAACACAAAATTTCAGACTCTTGCAACTGCCTCATTGAAAAAAAGTGCAAGTGTTTTTTAGAGCGGCTATCTGGACCAGAGACAAATAGAGACCCAGTACACCGTATGCTTCCCGTGTTAGAAAAGTGAAGCAAGTTTAGCGGTCAAAGTTTTGTTCGGGAGTCACCGGCTGCAACGGCTGCCTAATGTTGAATGGTGAAGCTCAACAAAAGGCTGTGATTGGTTCGCCGTCCCGGAAACGGAAATAGGTTTTGCTTGTCGAATGCAAAACACACGCTCATCAGTGAACATTAGGCAATAGTTGGCTGTTGTTCCGATGAGATCCGACCAAAATTGAGCCTCAGAAAGTGGACATCTGTCGCAAGCTTTGTGCTGGGTCTCTATTTGTCTCTGATCTGGACTCAGAATTAAAGACAACTATATCCAAGTAAAAGAATGTTGCATGTTTTTGTCATGAACAATGGCGTCGGGTGTAATCTGGCAACACTGCGATTTTATCGACGCAGAATCAGGGCTGCCGTTTTGCGTATAATCAATGCTATTTTTCAATTCACCGATGATTCCACCGGTTGAGAAAAGATTACACAGTTCAGTTCAGTGCATGGCTGTAATAAACTAAAATACTCGCATCTGTAATCTTTTCTCAACCGGTGGAGCCATCGATGACTTTAAAAACTTGCGGATATTTTAATTAATCAACGGAGTTTCCACCGATTAAGGAAAGATTTTAGATCAGAGTATTTTCGTGCATTACAGTCATGAACTGAACTGAACTGTGTAATCTTTTCTCAACCGGTGGAATCATCGGTGAATAGAAAAATAGCATTGATTATACGCAAAACGGCAGCCCTGCGCAGAATATCGACTTGAGGGGGAGCGCTTGTGCACCTCCGACGCAGTTCGACTTTTTAACGCGTAATATGGACAAAATCCAGCTGTGGCTGAATGCACGCGACGCGCGACGCCATGCCATGCCATGCCACTACAGGTCTGGAGTCTGTTTCTTCATCGCGTATAAACCTCAAAAAAAAAAAAACAAAAAAAAAAAAAAAAAAAAAAAAACAAAAAAACAAAAAAACAAAAAAAACAACAACAACAACAATGAGTTAGATCGAAATCTGCGTCCATATAGACACTCCAAAACACTTTCACCTGCATCACAAACCAGTTTCGAATGGGTTCGCAGGAAAACTTTTGATTTAAGATCAATAAGAAAACGATTAAATTAAACGAAGACCCAAACAAAACGCTCGAGTTACTTAAAAACGCCTTCAATTCCGCGTGATGCAATTCCAACTGTGGAATGTACGAATAGTTACGGAACGTCGCCGTCGCGCCATCCCTACTCCATGTATTCACTTTTCAATCGTTATCTCTCTTATCTATTCTGATAACATTTTACGGAGGAATATCGGAATAAAGTAACATTTCCAAATTGAGGGCCTTATTGCTTTTACTTTTCTTTCTCCTTGTCTCCCCGTCCCTTTTTCTCCTTTTTTTCATTTTCTTTTACTCTCTCTCTTTGAGCTCCTTGAGGTTTTGCGCCCCCCTCCCCCGCAATTGCGGGGGCCGCGGTGACTATAAGGCTGTTGCAAAATTTTGCTGTACGCGATTAAATAGTCGATTCTGCAAGCCGATCATTTACTTCATTGTTAAACCGATCGTTAAGACTGTGTATGAGTGATTCTATTGGTCGAATATTGTAAAACTTAGCAATTGCTATGGTAACCATCGTTATAGTGTCCATTTTTTAAAGGTTACTCATGAATAGCCTTTATAAAACGAGATTCTTAACGATGGTTACCATAGCAATAACAGCCAAGTTTTACAATTTTCGACCAATAGCATCACTCTTAGACAGTTTTAACGATCGGTTTAACGATAAAGTAGATCGGCCCGCAGGTGTAAAAACCTCAAAAAATAACGACGGCAGCACTAAAAAACTTCCAAAATCCACTCCTTAACTCAATAAACGCTTTTATTTGCACGAGCGTAGTGGTGGCTGAGGGTAGTAATAACGGGAGATTCCCATCTAACAATACTGTAACTCCAACAAGAAGTGACCAATAAGAGACGACTTTCATTTAACAATGGTGTCACTACAGTCTGTTCGTTATAACTTGAGTCCTGAGCGGGCGATAAATGAATTTCGGAAAATAGAGAATGGCAACACTTTAATAGGTTCTACATAGTCCGAAAGTTGGACAGTCAGCAGCCCTGTCACCTCGGCTGACTGACAAGGGTTAGCACTCCTACGTTGCCACAGAAGGCAAATCTACCTGAATCTCCTGGTCTTAAGTTAGAACGAACAGACTATTTAACCCTTAACTGCAGATGAGCCCAGATCTGGAACAATTACTTTGAAGCCTTATCTGAAAGTAGGGGACTTGAGTTGACTGTCGCTGCATGGTGGGTCACATGTGGAACAGATACTAAACGAGTAAGAATTGTCGATTTTGTCCTAGAGCGCACAGCACTGGATAGAGAACGTGCAGAGTGGTTGAAAATAGCTCACTGAAAATCTAATGGAGATTTTCCGATTTTCATTGTTATGTTTGGGAGTAAGGCAGGGGTACCATATACAAAAAAAAACAACTATTGAAACTTACTAATTTATTTTTTACTACTTTAATTTTTTTTTTTTTTTAGCCTGAAAACTTTATTTTCAGTTGCATGGATACCTAAATGCAGGTAAAGGCTATATTTGGAACAATTAATATGCAAGCTCTTTACCAATGAAATATAATGGAAATAATTTTTTCACTATTTTTCCCTATCTCAAGGATCAAAATTGTACTGAAAAACAATTATTTTATTGAAAAAAAAAAAAAAATCATGCAGTAAAGGGTTACAGGTGTTACGGTACCATTCATCGGATGTGGATCATTATTCTGCCGACTATTTGCTCTGTGAATCATCCTTGTTAGCATAGAGAGAGTGACGAAATTAAGATAGGAATCTCCCATTATTACTGCTCTATATGCCACCATTACGCTCGCGAAAATAAAAGAGTTTATTGAGTTTAGGAGTGAATTTTGGAGGTTTTTAGTGCTGCCATCGTTATTTTTGGAAGGTTTTACACCAGAATCGGATATTAAATCGCTTACAGCAAAATTGTGCGACAGCCCCATTCAGTGGCGTCGCGTGCAGTTTGGCAACAATGTATTCTATCCATTTAAACTCATGTAAAAGATCGAATTCTGGGGGTGCACAGTGCACAAGGAAACTTCGATATATTTAATGAGTTTAAGTGGAGCAGTTGCATTATTGCCAGATGGCACGCGACGCCACTGGCCCCATTGTTACGCCACTGACGCCAAGCTTTAGATGCAATATTTAAACTTCTTATGTTGTCCACTGCTTACAGTTTTAGTTTTGTTTTATTTATTTATTTTTTTATTTTTCTTTTTTGCTGCACTCAATCTCCATTTATATAATGTCTTTGCAACCCTCCCCGCTCGCCGTACCTAAAGTTTCGGACCGCACAGTCTCACCCATTTTCATCCGATCAAAACTTGGCTGTCAAACTGATGAATCCACCAATTTCAAAAGCCATAAAGCCCCGACCGTTCCTCTTGACTGAGTCCCGCTGCGAGAGACAAGGAAACTAGAAACTCGTAGGAGAAACTACTTCGGAGCAAATCGCCCCCCTCCCCCCTCCCCTCCCCTCCCCTCCCCCACCCTTTCTTCTCCACGGTAAAGTTTTGTGGACTGCACGTTCAACTTCGTGCAGAAGAAGCGCGCATTTTCCGCACCTTGGATGCCAAATTGCATTTAAAAAAATTCGGATGGACGATCCCCAATTGAACTAACGAGCTATTTGTTTACCTGAAGTGACAGTCTGCCGGTGAATGTCGCTGTGGTCGATAGCCCCGATTGTGGGGCTGACCAGTTTTCTAGTGTAAATATCTTTGTCAGAACATTTTATTTCAATAAAGCGTAAAAAAAAAAAAAAAAAAAAAAAAAAAAAAAAAAAAAAAAAAAAAAAAAAAAAAAAAAAAAAAAAGTCCAACGTGTGATCTAAGGACTCAAAGTTACTGACTGTTTCAGTGACTTTTCGGTTTCCATGATGTTTTCATAAAAGTACTAAAAATTGGTTCCTATAATCAAATAGACAGATTTAATGTGACGTCAAGATAATACTTGGACCCAAACAAATATCCTGTCTCATTCGCTTTCACACGGTTCCCCACAAGAAATCGAATCCAAATTTTCAAATGCAAATTCATGCTATAGGCTGTCCTAAGGTCCCTAGAGAATACCAGGTACTCGATTCCCCTTTCTCACTATAGGGAGAGGACCTACATTCCTCTGAGCCAATCTGAAGCGCGTGATAGATCTCCGGGCGATGCCGAGTATTGCCGAGAGGAGCCGAACGGAGCTGCCGAGTCTCTGCTCTCTCCGCTCATCACGAGTGTCGAGGCCCCCTCTACCCATCCCCACCTACAACTTTGTTAGAGGTTGTTTCAGAGGACTGTTTACCTATGAAAAAATTGACTGGTATCTAAGATACTTCTCAGAAATGAAGTTCAAAGGGTCTAGTTTAAGTTAAAAAAAATTGGTTTTAAACTTAGTCTCAGAAGATAGTTAAAAGTTCAGATAAAAAAGTTGGTTCCGCCCATTTAAATACACGTGAATTCAAACGTCCCGCCACGCAAAATACCTACATAATCTCAAGCGAGAGTACCTGATATTCTCTAGGGACCTTAGGCTGTCCTAAGAATGACTGGACTTGACAACTGTCGGTTTCAATAGCCTTGTTTATGCGAGAGATCTCAACCTGGGTTGAGTCAACCCGGGTCCAACTCGGATTTGCGCATAAACACCCGTGTATTTGAACTCGAGTTCAAAGGATTTCTTTCTTCTTCTTCTCTGTGTTTGTTTAAATTTTTGACGAAAATGCGGCGGCGATGCTTGGTGCCGTACGGACAAGAGCGATTGCATAAGCCGCGTGTTTAACCTCGCTCGATTTGGTGACATCGATGCCGCGTGGACCCAGGTTCTGAGCTCCCAGGTGTTCGCGCGTGAAATCTCGGCCCGAGTTCACCGACTCGACTCGTGTTTGATTCGGAATCGAGTCGAACCCGAGTTAGCGAAAAACGAAGTGTTTGTGCGAGCATCTCAACCTGGGTTCGGCTGAACCCAGGTTCTAGAGCCCGGGTTGAGAGCTGTGGCGTCGCGTGCCATCTGGCAACAATGCAACTGCTCCATTTAAACTCATTAAATACATCGAATTTTCCTTGTGCACTGTGCACCCCCTGAATTCGATATTTTACATGAGTTTCATTGGATAGAATACATTGTTGCCAAATTGCATGCGACGCCACTGTCTCTCGCATAAACGAGGCTAATGACTACATCAGCTTCCTTGCGCTCCTAACCAATCAGGTTGCCCTATCTGAGGATGGAAGCTGATATATTTTCATGAGAACCATAGAAGTGTCAAATCCAATCTTTTCTGGGAAAAGCTACAGTTAACAATCAGTTTTCTTAGATTTTACTACACCATTGGATTCCACGTGCCTTAAAGTACAGTTACACTTCAATAACTTTTTTGAGACGCTGCGCATTAATTTACGATCACAGTTATATCAAAAAATAGGTACCATTTTTTGTCCTTGTCTCACTCACAGTTTCTTATGGGCACAGAAATTCAAGGATAATTAAGTCTAATCCACACCATAGCCACCTGCATTGGCGGATCCAGCACTTTGGCAACCGTGAATTCATCCCGTTTGAATGTATGGGAAACAATCGATTCTTGAGGGGGTCATGACCCCTTTACTAATCGATTGTTTCTCATGCACTCAAATAGGAATGATACACAGTTGCCAGATTGCTAGATCCGCCTATACGTGGTCACCATGTTTTATACCTCCAGCAAGCTTCGATACAAAGAGAGGTTAGAATGATTGAAAGTCATACCGATGCTATTTAATGCTCATAGGAGACCGTGAGTAAGACAAGGACGAAACATAGGACAACTTTCGATGAAATTGCGATTGCAAATTCACTTGTGATCTTTCATGAATTATATTAGAGTGAATATACTGGGTGTCCGGTAAGTCCCGGAACGGCTGCGCCATTTCTTTATTTACGCAGATAAAAAAACCAAACTTTGGGAATGTTCCTAGATAAATAAAAACTACTTTTTGGGGGGGTCAAAATTTTGGTCGCCCCTCCCGGGGGGGCGGGGGCGCCCCTAACTTTCTTTTTTCAAATGGCAACCCCTATCTTGTGATACCTCATTCGAAAGAGAGTAAAAAATTGAGCATTTTGGCGCAAACCGCATGTCGATATCTCTTTTAGTATTCGAGATATCGAACTTCAAAATCTATGGAAACCCATTTTAAAAAAATCATAACTCTTATTCAGAAAGTCGCTACTTAAAAAACTAGGGGTCTAAACTACTCTACATAACAAGCTCTTTCCAGGGAAAAACACCTCTGCCCAAAAAAATTAAATTACAGTTATTGTTTTTTTTTCCCGCCAAAATTTTCTAAAACATTTTGGCGGGGAAAAAAACAATAACTGTAAGTTGATTTTTTTGGGCAGAGGTGTTTTTCCCTGGAAAGAGCTTGTTATGTAGAGTAGTTTAGACCCCTAGTTTTTTAAGTAGCGACTTTCTGAATAAGAGTTATGATTTTTTTAAAATGGGTTTCCATAGATTTTGAAGTTCGATATCTCGAATACTAAAAGAGATATCGACATGCGGTTTGCGCCAAAATGCTCAATTTTTTACTCTCTTTTGAATGAGGTATCACAAGATAGGGGTTGCCATTTGAAAAAAGAAAGTTAGGGGCGCCCCCGCCCCCCCCGGGAGGGGCGACCAAAATTTTGACCCCCCCAAAAAGTAGTTTTTATTTATCTAGGAACATTCCCAAAGTTTGGTTTTTTTATCTGCGTAAATAAAGAAATGGCGCAGCCGTTCCGGGACTTACCGGACACCCTGTATACTTCAAAATACATGGAATCCAGTATAGTGCAATGAAATTTGAGAAAACTGGATGTCTACCAGCATGAATTGACATTCGAAAATTCGGATCTCATTTCTTTTCTCACTCTTTTTAGGCCCACCTTTCAAAAAAAGTGAGTGAGTTTGAGCCTCCAAAGGCCCCCACGGACCGCCACTGAAGTTTGCGATGATTTCAGACAAATTTGGCGACACTGTTCCCGCTCTAGTTTTGTTTGCACAGATGCAGAGCGCGCCTTGAATGAACGAGGAAAATGTACAGCATTTATATTATGTATAACCGAGTGAGCCGTTGATCAAACTTCTAATTTTAATGTGTTTAATTGACTTTAAGGGCCGCGCGGTCGCTTAAAGTCGTTAAAACAACTCTTCACTCCGCACCTGTGACTCCGGCCGGCATGCGTTCCCGCCTTGGAATCGTATGAAACTAATTTCGCATTGGACTGAAATTGAGACTAGATTGCAGTAGTATATAGGGTAAATTTCTATTTGGCAACTTAGAGCCATCTCCATACAAACCCAGTGGCGCCATTTGGGGGAGGGCAGGGGGGGCAATTGCCCCCCCCCAAGGATTTTCAAAGTGGCCAAAAAATCAAGTTAGAGAAATTTTTTTGAAGATGCACGGCAAAAAAAAAAAGGTCGTCCAAATTAGACTTTTGGAGGCCCCCCCCCAATCAAGTCAGAGAGATGGGTAGATTTTTTAAGATGCACGGCCAAAAAAAAAAAAAAAAGGTTATCCAAATTTTTGGAGGGCCTTGCCCCCCCCCCCCCCCCCAAGGAAAATCTGAAATGGCGCCCCTGTACAAACCTAAGAAAAATATCGAACTATTCACAGCTCTTTCCACAAAGCACCATTGGCGCAACCAGGATCTGTTCCATCTCTCTCATTTCCCATTTGAATGTATATAAGTAGGAAAATGACAGAAAGAGTGGGTTTTATCCCCTTGTCCATCCTTGTCTAACATACGTTTTTTAATGGAAAAAAGACCGAGATGAAGAAACTCTCGTTGCACTGGCGTAACCAAGATCTCTTCCATCTCTCTAATTTCCCATTTGAATGTACAAGTAGGAAAAGGAAAGAAAGAGGGAGTTTTATCCCGTTGTCCATCCTTGTCTAACATAGGTTTTTATTGGAGAAAAGAGAGAGAAAAAGAGTCTCTCGGTGCGCTTTTCAAAGCACTATGGTTTGAGATCGTCAAAAAGTGTCTAAAAATGAGAAAGTAAACTCATCAAGTTATTATTTATAACCTTTCACGATCAATGGCCCAATGGGGCTGCTGCACTCTTTTGCTGTAAGCGATTTGAGGGTCAATTTAGATGCAAAAATAACGATGGTAGCACTATAAACTCACGAAAATTACTCCGAAACTCATTAAATACATTTAAATGCGTGCAAGCGTGATTGCGGCGTATGGCACTGATAATGAGAGATTCCCATCTAATAAAAAGCTGTCACTCCATCAAGAAGTAAATATTAAGCGACGACTTTTCTTTGACACCGGTGTCACCATAGGTATCACAGTTCCATTTATCGGATGTGGGTCACTACTCTGGTGTCGAATTACTCTGTGAATCTTCCTTGTCAGCATAGAGAAAGAGATGGAACTGAGATGGGAATCTCCCACAATTAGAGCCATCCACCGCCATCACGCTCGCACATTTAAATGCATTTAATGAGTATCAAAGTGGATTATTTCCCGAGTTTCTAGTGCTACCATCGTTATTTTTGCAGGTTTTTGCATCTGAATCAGCCCTTAAATCGCTTACAGCAAAAGTTTACAACAGCCCCATTTTAGTCACAGACAAGTCTTTGGAAGAAAGTAATTTAAACCTATAAATGACACTGGACAATAATTTTAAATGAAGCTTAACCCTTTCAAACCTGAAAATACTTTTTGTTCAGGAACGTATGTTTATGGCCATCATAGCTTATCTGGGCACAATTTTCTCATAAAAACCGATATGCATATTGTTGAATCGCGCTCTAGTGGCCAACAGTCCAACACGCTCAACATCGTCGCTACGGATACAAAGAAGATCACTCGATAGAAAGAGGCTAACCTTCCTCTCTGCGTGAGGGGTGGGTCCAATGATCCAAACAATTATTTTGTGAAATAACAGATATAATTTTCATTTGAATTATATTTATCAGAAAATGTATTTGTCTATTTTCATTGAATATATGAATTTAGTATTGTTGCGCTAGACGCAACACATATCATATTTTCATTTTCTCCATAAGATTCTATGTTATTCAGATGTGCATTGAAATGTACACCAGGGAATGAAAGGGTTAAAAAGTCGAAAACAATGATTTCTACTGATTTTTTTTCACTGAGTTCTTGCTCCTTCATTTCAATATCAGACCAAAGTGCATTGGTTCAACCTGATTGAGGATTTCAAAAATATAATAATCGATGGTTCACAAGTACCACGATCATCATTCATTGTTGCATCGTAAAGTATTACGTTAGGTTGGCAGCGCCGCTGTAAGGTTTGGGGAGTTTAGCCCTGACCAGGTGTAACACCCGGAGCGGGCACTTATTGTAGGTTGTCATGAACAAAGACCATTCCTTATTTTCATATTGTCAGAACTAGAGTCTCTATATGTAGAGAGTTAAGACAATAGGGTAGTCAACTTCTGATTGGTCGACGAGTTTTAGGCTCTACGGATGCCGCCATTGGATGCGATTTTGCACTTTTGTTTACAATCGCAGTTGTTTATCAACGGTATTTTGCGGGTAAAGAGTTAATTTTTGACGAATCTGTTAATTTTAATCATGATACGCCTCAAGAATGTCTATGAATCCCAAAAGAATCTTTCAAAGCGTAAATAGATGTCGATCCACAAAAGCAGTAAAAGATTACATCGTTAGAAACTCAGCGGCACTGTAATCTTTGCAGTGGACCAAAACACAACAACAGCCCTCAGAATGTAAACAAATTAAAATCGCATCCAATGGCGGCGCCCATGGTTTCACTTGTCTCAACTAGAGTCCCTATACAAAGGCTGTCCCAAAACAACTGTCAGTAGGTCTGTATTTTGGAAACTATTAGACCTATCGAAATGCGGTTTGTGGGAGGTTGTAGATCATACTAAAAGCTTTTCAACGAGCTCTAGTTGAGCTAATTTGGTTGAAAATTCGCCGAGTTACAGCAATTTTTAGGGGGTGTGTAAAAAATAACCCTACGAGATTTTTGAGCTCAAAATAACTTTATTTCTCAACTTAACAATTTCATCTTAGAAATTTGTTGGTACTTTTACAATTAATTGAGGATAGCATACCTTTTTTACAGTATTATGTGATAATTGAGGACTTTAATCACTCCTCATCTGAAGATTCACTTTCAACTTCTCGATCTTTTTCGAAGTAGTCGCCATTGACGTCGATGCATCGTTGAATGCGCTCGGGCCATTTCTCGACGAAGGTCTTTCGAAATTCCTCGTTAGACAGTCTCAGGAAAAATCCGTGCACTGCGACTTTTGGTTATTTCTCTATTTGAAGAAGTTTTTACGCGGTAAGCGATTCAACACCCGCGAAAAAATTCAAAACGTTGTGCACGGATTTTTCCTGAGACTGCCTAACGAGGAATTTCGGAAGACCTTCGTCGAGAAATGGCCCGAGCGCATTCAACGATGCATCGACGTCAATGGCGACTACTTCGAAAAAGATCGAGAAGTTGAAAGTGAATCTTCAGATGAGGAGTGATTAAAGTCCTCAATTATCACATAATACTGTAAAAAAGGTATGCTATCCTCAATTAATTGTAAAAGTACCAACAAATTTCTAAGATGAAATTGTTAAGTTGAGAAATAAAGTTATTTTGAGCTCAAAAATCTCGTAGGGTTATTTTTTACACACCCCCTAAAAATTGCTGTAACTCGGCGAATTTTCAACCAAATTAGCTCAACTAGAGCTCGTTGAAAAGCTTTTAGTATAATCTACAACCTCCCACAAACCGCATTTCGATAAGTCTAATAGTTTCCAAAATACAGACCAACTGACAGTTGTTTTGGGACAGCCTATGTATGTAGAGAGTTAAGACAAGAGGGTAGTCAACTTCTGATTGGTCGATGAATTTTAGGCTCTACGGACGCCGCCATTGGATGCGATTTTGCACTTTCGTTTTGTTTACCAACGGTCTTTTACAGATAAAAGAGTTAATTTGCGATGAATCTGTTAATTTTAATCATAATGCACCACAAGAGTGTCCATAAATCTCAAAAGAATCATTAAAAAGCGATAATACATGTCGATCAACAAAAGCAGGGAAAGATTACATCGTTACAAACTTAGTGGAACTGTAATCTTTGCAGTGGAGCAAAACACAACAACGGCCTCAGAATGTAAACAAATGTGCAAAATCGCATCCAATGGCGGCGCCCATGATTTCACTTGTCTTAACTCTCTACATATAGGGACTCAAACAACAACAGCCCTAAGAATGTAAACAAATTAAAATCGCATCCAATGGCGGCGCCCATGGTTTCACTTGTCTTAACTCTCTACAAATAGGGACTCTGGTCAGAACGTCTCCTCACATTTAATTTCTCTCTAATTTACCAACGACGAATTCCGCTTGTTTCCATTCGCAGGTAAATCAATTGATCGAATTCATAGAACTGAACCTGCTTCTGGGGATGTCTCACTTGATCCTCTACAACGCATCCATCGGATCTGAGGCCAAGTGCGTTCTACAGCAATACGTCAACGAAGGGCTGGTGACTATCCTGCCTTGGAGCCTCAATATGATCTCGCAGAAGGAGATCAGGACAGTCGGACTGTTCGCGGCCCTCAACGACTGCCTGTACAGAAGCATGCATCACTATTCCTATGTTGCATTCATCGATTTAGATGAATATATCGTTCCTCAGCAACAAAAAACAGTGCCTGAATTAATTAGGTAAGTGGGATGGTTTTACATGTGAAAAAAGTTCTCTTCATAGAAAGACCGGAATGGCAGCCCATGCCACAGAAAAAACGGAAAAAACACTTTGGTAGCGCTGACAAAACCTTTGGTAGAAAAATGACCCAGCAAAAGACTTTAGTTGGGCCAACCAAATTTTTTATTCACCCAGAAAAATCTCTTTAGTTAAGCGCAAAGAACCTTTGGTTGGCTCAACTAAAGTCTTTTGCTGAGTCATTTTTCTACCAAAGGTTTTGTCAGCGCTACCAAAGTGTTTTTGTCTGTTTTTTCTGAGTGGGCGCCGGAATTCAAAAAAGTCAAAATTTCACAATGAAAAATGAAAGGAAAAAAGAAAATGAAATGTTAATTAAAGGAGTAATAGTTGACAAACTTCATTATTAGTTTATTCTGTAATTTTAACTCATTTTTTTGCAAGGAATAATAAATTATATGTATATTTTTCTTACTATCGTTATTTATTATCTGTTGTCCCTTTATCCATTATATCAAACACGTCAAAATTGTTATTATTATTTGATACACCTAAAATGGGTTAATAATTGTACACTATTAGGGTGAAAAAAGTCTCCCTTTTTCCACGGGGAGGGGGGTCCTCCTAGACCTTCTATTGTGGTTCAAAAATTTTGCCCCCCCCCTTCGAAATTTTTCTGCGGGTGCCCATTGCCTGTTGTAAACTTCGGGTAGGGCGTTTTTAAGTATCGATTCATTTGTAAAAAGCCGTAAAAATGACAATGGCAGCATCAGAAAACATCAAAATTCATTAGTAGACTCACAAATCGCGAAAAACACTAGACACTATACACTTCACCCCTGTATCTTTCCACCACGTGCACGATCACTTATCAACCAACGAGTTATACTCTACAGTGGCAGTCTAATGAGTAACCTGCGTAACGTAGGCGGACCGGTATCAGTGGCTAGGGGGGGGGGGGGGGCTATAGCCCCCCACTTTTTCTGGGTGGAGGGGCTAAAAAATGGGAAAAAGTCATCACTTGAGACTTGAGAGGCAAAATAAAAAAAAATAATTAAAAAAAAAAAAAGTCGTAACTTTTTAGTCCCCCACTTTTTTTTGGGTCAAGGTCTGCCTATGCTGCATAACCACCTTGGAACCTTTAACATAACCACCTTTTTAGGTTAGGTTTGAGGCGTAATTTTGTCCATTTATTCCCGTATACTTTGATACGGCGCACTATTGGCAAATTTTGACCATTTGGCGGTCATAAATCAATTTTTTCAAGCTCTGAATTTTCGTCTTCAAATCGTAAATACTCCCTCCCCCTCCACTTATGTGCAAAATCCATGGTCACAGCCTTGATTTTTGACCTCTTTAAAGGCTTGGAAACCAGTTCCGAGAGTTTTAAGTCATTCTTTTGACTTTCAAAAAGTTACAGATTTATGACCGCCAAACGGCCAAAATTTGCCAATAGTGCGGCGCACTGTGGATTAACGGAAGTTCCAAGCCCACTGTGCGCCGGACCAAAATACATGGGAATACATGGAAAAATTACGCCACAAACCTAACCTAAAAATCCTCCATGGTGGCTACGCAGGTTACTCATCCTTCAGCCACTCTAGATAAATGCACGTATAGCTCGCTGTTCTGAACAAGTGATAGTTCCACAGCTCATTAGTGCAGCATCGCTTGCAAACACCCAAAGACAGGAACAAGATTCGCTTTTATCATCATTCCGATTCATACAATTAATGGATCCACAGATGTTATGTCCAAAACCGTAATGTCCAAACGGTAATGTCCAAAATTATACGTCCAAAGCTTGAATGTCCAAAATGAATTGTCCAAATCGTTAATGTCCAAATAAACAGATGTCAAGTTAGATTAACAAAATGTCCAAACACGTTACGTCGAATTTGTATTGTCCAAAGAATTAAAATATCTATAATATTTACCTGCATAAATTCAAACAAAATATAGTTTTGGACGAAAAAGTTTTGGACTTATCATTATCATCTGAGAACCAATTAATGTTATTATATTCTTTTCATTTCTTTTTTCAGCTGGTTAGGTCAGAGACTCAACATCCGCTCGACAGCCTCCTACTCCTTCCAGAACGCCTTTTTCTACCTTCAATGGCCGGACGACAACTCCATCGGCCGCAAATACGACGCCCTCGTCTCCAACTTCGTGACGCTCCGTAAAACCCGACGGAAAACAAAACTGAATCCTCACAAACAACGGTCGAAGTACATCTGCAAACCGGAACACGTCGTCGAAGCCGGAAACCACTTCGTCTGGGAGTTCATACCGGGTCACGGAACACTCAACGTACCATCCGACGTTGGTCTCCTTCACCACTATCGAGTCTGCGAATTTGGCGGAGACGATTGCGTCAAATCAAAATCGATCCTCGATTATTCGACCTATCGATACGCGGATCGATTGATCGTGAATTTTTATAATAGGTATAGTAATTTTACGAATTTCTGCGCTTTGCCGAAATTATCGTTTTCTTTGGCGACAACTGCGCAATCGCCGACGGCGACTTACTATAATATGAGTAGTGTCCTTGAAATGAGCGAAAGGATGGTTAGTAATTTTACCAGGAAAGCGATGGGGAAGTTGAGAAATTATTCGTTTGTTAACAAAAGGCCCGTTAAGACTTTTTAAAAAAAAATATCCAATGATATGAGTCAAGATATTTTTATAAAAAAGTTGGTTCTCACCTTGCTTTGGGGCGAATTATTCAAGATTCAAAACTACGCAACGTTGATTAATCGAACTGTCTTAGAAATCAAAATCGATCGACAGTTATTCAACCTATCGATATGCGGATCGATTGATCGTGAATTTTTATAATAGACTGTTTTAGTAGAGCGATATATCGTATCGATTGCCGTCCGAGGGCCTCTGGTTCCAAACAAACTCTGGTTCAATGTAATTTCCCCATAAGCGAACTTTTGAACGGAAATTTAGGGTATTAAATCAAACAATTAATGCGACCTTGTTGCGATTATGAATTCTATGTCCTTGAAAATGCTTAATTATGCCTGGTTCCTTGACTAATACTGCCGAAATCAATAATATATTACAGATTAAATGTTGCATTTGTAGGTTAGAATCGCCCGAAATCCCGCCAATTCCACAACAACAACAATAACATTTGGGTGATTCCAACCTCCAAACGCATCGTTTAATCTGTAATATCTTATTGATTTCGGCAGTTTTAGTCAAGGAACCAGGCATAATTAAGCATTTTCAAGGACGCAGAATTCATAATCGCAAAAAGGTCGCATTAATTGTTTGATTTAATACCCTAAATGAAGCGTTGAAATATATAGTGAGGTAAGCGCCAAAAGTAACTTTTCGAGAAAAAGGACAATTTGTGCGCCATTTTGTAAAAAATGTCTCAAAAAATCGAAAAAAATTCAGAGGAGTAGTTTACCTACCGGAAAAAATGACCAGTGAAAAAAAAATTACTTTAGATGTCTTGAAAACTTCTAAAAAAAATGTTGAAAAATGACGATTTTGGAACGCGGTAAGCGCCAAGCGTGTTTCCGATATAATGAGGTATGCGCCACGTCGCTCGCTGTACAACGTACAGCAACGTCGCTTCAAGCTTTGTGAAATTCTCTGAAAAAAATTGGTTTGCATGTTATGAGATTATCTTTTCATTCTTGTAACTATTTATTTATTTACTCATTTCCTTTCATTTTAGTTGAAAATATCTTCTATTTATCTAAATAATTTACATTGATGTATTTATCTATTTATCTATTTTATTAATAGATAATGTTTACGATCGAGAAAGCTGTATATACAAGTAAATGGACCGGCCCAATTTGAACTTTGCATATGATGAGCTTTCAAATAGTTCCGAGTTGTATAGAAAAATACATTTTTTTAAGTATTCTTAATTATTATTTTTTTATTATTATTTTTTTTTTCCAACACATTTTCTAAAATCTTAGCACATACTGTGATCGTGGTTACCAACCAATCGTCTTTATATAGCGGACAGGCGTTATGTTCAGTCAAGATAGTATTAATAAAAGTCTTTGGGTTATGGTCTCAAATGTTTGATGTGTGTTGTTTCTCGAAAAATGTCGGACCTCGCATTAGCACCGGAACCTGGGATGGTAAAACATGCTTGCTTACCATCCACCCGTTTCTTCTGCATCAATTTACGCAGCTCGCGATGTTTGTTTCATTTCTATTTCCGCGATACTAGTAATAATTAGATGTATGTAAATAATTGATTTATTTCGCCGTCAAACGCAATTTAAATTGCATTGGGTTGAATTAACAGTTAAATAAGTACATTTAAAAAAAAAATGATTAACTTGTATAATTTAAAATAAATAATTATATGTAGATGAATGATTAACGAAAAAAAATCACAAAGGCCACAATGCATCGGTTGGTCGTGAATTTTTGGTGTACGTTGTTTCCCAAAAGTTTCGGACCTTGGATTAGCAGCGAAACATACTTACGATGGTAAAATTTGCTTATATACTACTCACCCATTTTCGCATGGATGTAAGCAGCTGTTGTACTTTCATCCCTATTTATGGGTTGCTTTAACATAAAAAATAGATGTAAATAATAATTGATTGATGTATTTCGTTGGCTCATCATGCAATTCAAATTGCTTTGCGTTGAATTTACGCTCAGATACGTATAAATCAAATAATTATTAACTTACGTTATTAAAATAAATTATTGACAAAAACAGATAACAATGGCCGCGAAGCGGCCCATAGCCTCTAGTTTCATTTAGACTCGATATTTACCTCCAAATCCGTAATCTTTGTCAACATCAACCAGTGAGAGTGATGAGCTGCAGTCATTGAATCGAGGGAGCTGGCGCGGATACCTAGTTTATATAGGAAAACATCACTGGCGGATACCTCGTTATATCTGGAAACAACGCTGGCGCATACCCCAGGCGTCATTTTCATTAATTTTTTTAGGGCGTTTCAAAAATTTTCCAATTTTTTTGGACAAGGTTTCCGGATTGGCGATATTTTAAAGAATTTTTCCCAAAAATAATCCCAAAATCGAAATTTTGGCGCATACCTCGTTATATATTTCAACGCTTCAAATTTCCGTTCAAAAGTTCGCTTATGGGGAAATTACATTGAACCAGAGTTTGTTTGGAACCAGAGGCCCTCAGACGGGAATCGATACGATATATCGCTCTACTAAAACAGTCTATAGGTATAGTAATTCTACGAATTTCTGCGCTTTGCCGTAATTATCGTTTTCTTTGGCGACATACTATAATATGAGTAGTGTCCTTGAAATGAGCGAAAGGATGGTTAGTAATTTTACCAGGAAAGCGATGGGAAAGTTGAGAAATTATTCGGGTGTTAACAAAAGGCCCGTTAAGACTTTCTAAAAAAAAAAAAAAATATCCAATGATATGAGTCAAAATATTTTTGAAAAAAGTTGGTTCTTACCTTGCTTGGGACGAATTATTCAAGATTCAAAACCACGCAACGTTGATTAATCAAACTGTCTTGAATTTTAAGCAATCATTTCTGAAAGTGAAGGAAAAAGAAAGGTAAATGTGACTATTCACTGGTTAAAAAGTCCGGATGAAAATAGTCGTACGTTTACCAAGGAAAAGTAGGGATCTCCAGCTGTGTATTAATTTTACTGTTCATGTTAGTTTTTCAAGAAGAAGAAAGAGAGAAAGTTAATCAGATATACTTAGATATCAAAATCGATCGACGATTATTCGACCTATCGATGCGCGGTGCGATTGATTGTGAATTTCAATAATAGGTATAGTAGTTTTACTTTCTGTGCTTTGCCGAAGCTATCGTTTTCTTTGGTGATAACTGCACAATTGCGACCGCAACTTACTATAACATGAGCTCTGTCCTTAAAATGAGCGAGAGGATAGTTAGTGATTTCACAATTATTCGTTCGTGAACAAAAGATCCGATAAGACTTTTTAGAAGAAATATCGATGATATGAGGCTAGATGTTTTTATTCGAGCTATCAATACGCGGATCGATTGATTGTCAATCTCTACAGTTGGTAGTTAGGTACAGCAATTTTAAAAAATTATGCGTTTTGCTGAAGTTATCGTTCTGTTTTTAAATAAGCGAGAGGGTACAGCTAGTAATGGGTACAAAAAGCAATGGGGGAAGTTGCGAGAAATTATTCATTCCTGAACAAAAGACCCGTTAGGACTTTTTAGAATAAATATCATCGAGTCAAGATATTTTTTTCTGAAATTCACACGGAATGAAAAATAGTTGGTTCTTACCTTGGGGCGAAGCAGTCAAGTATCTTCAAGACAAAGTCGTGTCGATTAATCAAAATGCCGTACATTTTAAGCAATCATATCTGAAATTGAGCAAAAAAAAAAAAAAAATTGATAATGTGGCTATTCAATGGTTAAAGTGTCCGGAATGAAAATAATAATCAATGATTTCCAATGAAAAGTAGCGATCTTTATTTTTTAATCTATTTTACATACATGTTGGTTTTGCAAGAAAAAGATAGTGGAATCGCCTAGAAGAGAACTTCGCTTAGAAACCGCCCAAGGTTTGCTTTGAAACGGGGATCGATCGTTGATGATTGGATTTACTCGGACTAGTCGGACTGACTTGGATAAATCGATTTATATGATTTTTAAGCACGAAGTAAAGCATGAAGCATGAAAAATCATGGACACGAGAAAGCAATTATGCACCGCCAAGACTTTTAAGCAAGCAAAAGACGAGGCTAGGATTTGGGTCTAGGAAGAGCAATAATTTTTTGACAAAAAAAAAAAAAAAAAAAAAAAGGTGCTATTATTTTTATTTTTTAAGTGTTCATAATGTCATTTTGTCCATCTTCGACGAAGAAATGGATTTTTTTTGGACTCCAGTCGGGAGTATATCCACCATGTCCCCTACTATTCGACATGCTTTTTTCGAGCCTAAGAAAAAGTACCGATTACTTTAGAAACTCGATTGAAACCTGTAAGAGGTTCGATTCTTTTCAATCGGATGAATTAAACTTTGCGAAAGTTTTTAAAGTCACCACCACCATAATTTCGTCGCTACTTTTTACATAACAACCAAAAGTCCATTCATCAGTAGCCAAAATGTATGCAACAGCCCCATCGGCAGAAATCCAAAGACCTTACACTATAAATCGATGACTCAAATTATTCATCGCGGCACAGCGCTGCACCATGGATTCGAGTTTCAATGTTTAGTTTGTGAATCAAATAGATAGTCGAAAACTATTCAAATTAAACCTTTCAAGAAAAAGTACGTCAGAGATAATATTTGAGCCCACGGCTCAGTTGTTGCAGATAAATGCAGATTGTTGATTTAATAAATCGGATTGTTGATTTACCTCTTTGGATTGTTGATTTAACTTTTTGGATTGTTGATTTAACAAAGCTAATTGTAAAATCAACAAATGAGTTTGTAACAATAGACTGTTAAATTACCTACCTACATTTTTTTTTTCAGTGTATTTAAGGTGATTCCAGGCGAAACTTTTCCAGATTTCAATCCGATGGATAGTGCCACTAGTCGCTTTTTGGAAAAGTCGTGTTTTTGGCGTTTTAAACTGAAATCATCGATAATACGCAAAATCCAATAACGTCAGCACCTGAAAAATTTTTTAATGGATTTTTTGAGCCAAAAATGAGCCAAATTGGTTTAAAATTAAAGCCGTAAATTATGAAATTCGTTTCGCCATAAGCTTAGTGAGTGAGAGTGAGCGCGAGTGATGATACGTCCATCTGCCTCACTCGCACTCATCGTATGGCTTACGGGAAGTTTCGTTTTTCATAATTTCCGGCTTTATTTTTGAGTGTTTCAGCCTGAAACTTTCAGGGTATCTTCCTGAAGTATGCTCGCAGGTGCTGACGTTCCTCAAATTTGTGTTTTTAGCGTGAATTCGTCAAATTAAGCAAAAAACTGTTGACTTTTTGAGCAGCGCGACGTGGTGTCCACAGTTGGAACTAATCGACTCTGGAATCACCTTAAGAGCTTTTAACAGTGATGACTGTAGACTGTGCTCCGCAATTATCATTTCTGCAGACTACAGTCGAGCCCACAGAAGAATCCTTAATAGCTTTAAGAAATGAATTGCGTTTTCTGCTAAAAGCGCTTACGTCAAACTTAACGGGAGCTATAGGTACTAACAAGCAGTTTTAGTTAACCCCTTATGGACCAGGTCCGAGTATACTCGTTTTACTTCTCTAATCTATTGCCTTCAATTCGGCGTATAGGCAATTCCAACTTCCCTGAGTACGAATAGTTAACTACCTTCCCTAGATAAACGGAAGAGTAGCGTTCTTTTGAACTAACCTCGCCTTCAATTCGTCGTATAGGCAATTCCAACTCCCCTGAGTACGAATAGTTAACTACCTTCCCTACAAATACAGAGGAGTGGCATTCTTGTGAACTAACCTGGCCCTTGGCGGTTTAAGGTGATTCTATGGCAAACTCCCGAAAATTTTAATCCGATAGATGGCGTCGCTAGTCGCTGGCTCCGAAAATAGCCGTTTTTTGACGGTTTTCGGCTGTTTTCTCTGAACGGACGAATAATAGACAAAAAATCGGAACGTCAGCACCTGCTTAATTTTTTGAGCCATAAACGGGCAAAATTGGTTCTAAAATAAAGGCGTAACTATGCAAAGAAAAAATCATGTATAATTTGGAGTTGTACCAGTAAAGATTACAGGTTTCTGTTTCACCTGTAATCTTTACTGATACAACTCCAAATTACACATGATTTTTTCTTTGCATAGTTACGCCTTTATTTCAGAACCAATTTGGCCCGTTTATGGCTCAAAAAATCAAGAAAAAAATGAAGCAGGTGCTGACATTCCAATCTTTTGTCTATTATTTGTCTGTTCAGAGAAAACAGCCGAAAACCTTCAAAAAACGGCTATTTTCGAAGCCAGCGACAAGTAACGCCATTTATCGGATTAAAATTTTTGGGAGTTTGCCATGGAATCACCTTAAACAAGTCCTCCGCCGAAGACTAGCGAATTGAAGAATCACTAACTTTTGCCTGGAATCATCTTAGAATGGACTTATAGGCGCTATTAGCAGAAATCGATTCAAATTAGAAGCTTCAACTGCGGAATTCTGTGACTTAATTTTTGGAGCGCAGAATTTCTAAATGTGATAAATAATTTTTGGTCGTTCTTACTTTTTAATTAATTAGTTTTTATGTTTATGTTTTGTTTTGTTTTTTATCTTGTGAAACTATCCTTTGAATGCAGTCTGGCACTGATTCTACACCTAATTCAATGAGTAGGAATAATGTGTACATAAATTATATTTTTTTGAAGATTGTGTACAGTGATATGAAAATCATAACTTAAGTTATGAGCATGGTTTAATGATAAGCCAACAAGTCATCCTATTAAAAGTTAGACGAGAAAAATCAGAAAATTTAATAATCTTTTCATGTTTTAAGTTTTCTAATTATACCAAGTTTCTTTGACGAATCTTTGGTGTTTGATCTCTGAAATCTTTAGCAATACAATTGTTAAAAATGTTTGATGCAATATTTTTAGGACAATATTTTTCATTGTGAAATTGAAAATATCAGGAAGCGAATGTTTAGCAGCGGCGTAGCATGCAATTTAGCAAGGTTGTATTTTGTGCATTTAAAACCCATGTAAAAAGTCGAATGCGAAGGTGTTCACCAAACATCTATTACTTCGATCTTTTTCATGGGTTTAAATGGACGAACTGCAACATTGCCAAATTGCAAGCTGCGCCACTGGTTTTGATACCAAATTTATTTGGATTCTTGTTTCTCCTTAGATTCTTTTTTGAGCAACGTACAGTGATACAAAAAAACAAGAAAAAAAAAGGTTTTGCTAATGTCGTAATATTGTACACTATCGTGAATTGAATGCAACTTATATTGATCTCTAAAACTATTTGGACTATTTGTAACTTCATTTTTTTCCTTCAGTCAACTTGAATATTTTTTTATATTTTTAAACGTGATAATATGAAAATTGTAAATATTCTATGTTTTTTATTATTTAATTATTAAATGAATTTCGTAGGCGTGCTTCAGTGTACATATATCTTAGTACATATAATGGATGTTAAAAAGCAGAGTGTTTATAAATTCTCTTTTCCCCTTTTTTCGAATTTGACAAAATGTTTCAACTAGCTAGTAACGAAAAAAAAGTAAAATAAAATAATAATAAAAATAATAATAAAAATAATAATGAAAATAATAATAATAATAATAATACAAAGGGTCCCTCAATCAAGACAGTGCAAATGGTTGCAAAATCTGCCTTCTGAGGGAATAACCTCTCCCCCTTCTTTTGTTTGAAGGGGGCAGTCAATGAAGTGTTAAAAATCAATTAATATTAACATATAACATAAGCAAATGTAATCAAATGCCGCCCTAGACCAACGGCTTAGGACCATTGTTTGGTCCCGCCGTGGGACCACCATCATTACCCGCATAAGCGGTGAAAAAAAAATACACCATAATAATAATAATAATAATAATGAAAAAAACAAAAATATATTTCTGTAAAAATAGGTCCATTTCTCTTGTCTACGCTAAAAGTCATCTCAACTTGTATGCACATAGAATTATCTCACCGGCTAAAAAAGTTGACATAAGGAGAGAGAATTTTTAAGCACCCTGAGGCTAGTACATGCACAATCTGCTATGAGTGAGTGTTTGTCCCGTATGTGACAGAGTGGTTCTGTGAGAAAGTTTTGAAAGTCTTAAGACTAAAATTGTAATGTAAGTAATTATTTATTAATTTATTTGTTTATTAATTAATTTATTACTTCGTTTCTTTCTATTCTTTTTAATTTTTAAGTGCCATAACTCACGTCATAAAAACGCAGAGATTACTAAAATACAGAAATATAGCACATTTGAATCTACGAAAGAGGCCGCATATGTGGTCCGGTAACCCTTCCGCAAAATCAGGAAATTTGATTTGATTAGAGTTTTGCTCCCTCATTGCTCAAAATATATTGATCATAGTTAAAAATGTGAAATCAGTGGGAATAACACTTCGCAAAACCCATTCAAAAGGTTGATAGAAACAATATTATACGTTTGTCGTATATGATATTTCTTTGACTTAGTAATCTCTCCTTTTTCAGGTACACCTTTTTCACAGTCGTTAGTTCCGTTTTCAGCTACTAAAGAGCCGCACGCGCTGATTGATAGAGTAAATTACAATTACTATAATTAAGCTGGATTTGTCTCCAGAAAAAAAGCAGCATAAGGTACCACGTAAAAAGGCCAATAAACCAATAAAACAATGGGTCTGCTCTTCCTGAGAATTGCACATTGTAAGCAAATTGAGCTTTTTAGCTGAAGAGCACACCTCTTGTTATATGGGTCCTTCTCATACGGAAATGTCCTCAATGCTTCTTTCATCAATCTACAAAAGTACTCTGGTGGCCGAAAACGTAACTAAAAACAAAATCATTTCCCTCGATTTTGTTTAATCTTTCACTGCGCCTTAATCGATATCAAAAACAAAATTTTCGGCAGTGATTCCTCTTTTTTTTTTAGAGATAAAATATTGACGATGAGTGAGATTTAAACTCGTGTCTCTAGACTTCAATGAAGCAAATTCTCGTGATCTCTTGAGATCTAAAAAAAGACATACAAGCATACAGTGATGTTCTCTAAAAGAGTAAAAGACAAAAACCAGAAATTTGGACATTGTAATCTTTTCGTTAATTTTCTTTTTTATGCTCTACGTAAAGAAAACATATGGACGCAGATTTTTGATTCAATGGGGGCAGTTGCAAGAGCTTGATATATTGAGTTTTTTAATGAAGAAAATGAAAGTACTTGATATGAGCTGAGAACAAAGATACCTTTGGTTTCTAAATTCTAATTAAGTCCCATTGTTCCGCAGGAGATGTGATTTTCGTCCAAAATACATTATTAGAAATGGGAAATCCGCGTAGTGGCGTCACTGCGCACACGATTTTTTACAACTTTACACTTATGTATCTCCAAAGCCGGGACACTTAGATAAAAACCAAACACACCATTGTTCACAGCTTATCAAGTACTATCATTTTCTTTATGAAAAACATACAATTTCAGAGGGCCGATCATTTACTTTATCGTTAAACCGATCGATAAGACTGTCTATGAGTTATTCTATTGGTCGACTTTTGTAAAACTTGGCTGTTGCTATGGTAACCATCGTTATAGTGTCCGTTTTTTAAAGGTTACTCATGAATAGCCTTTATAAAACGAGACTCTTAACGATGGTTACCAAAGCAACAGCCAAGTTTTACAATTTTCGACCAATAGCATCACTCGTACACAGTTTTATCGATCGGTTAAACGATGAAGTAAATGATCGACCCTCAGACCCTTGCAACTGCCCCATTATTTCATCGGAATAGTCCAGAAAAAAGAGGAGTAAATCTCAGTAGTGGCTCGTGCAATGTTGTGTTCTCAATTTAAACCAAGTAAAATAATCGATTTTCAGGTGGTTTTCTGAACCCCCCAAGGTATCGATACTTTTGCATAGGTTTAAATGGCAATAAAAATGGTTGCCAAACTATACGAGTAACTACTGAAAAGGTTGTAGGTTCTTCTCCCCCTTTTTGCCTTATCAAAATGTTTGTGATGTATATGATTGCCGATAGGAAGTGTAAATTAATCGATCATTTTAGAATAAAATTGAAAGGGATGCGATATTCTTGGAGAGAAGAAAAGAGGAACATCCCCCTCCTACATTTGTGTGCCCTACATTGCAGCCTGTTGGTTAATCCGGCTCTGTCTTAGCCTCTAACTGTGGGTTTATCTTCGAAGGGGGAAAAAATTGTCTTCCAGTTTGTTATTATTTAAATAAATCAAGTTTTGAAAGATACTCATGATGATTTATCCATTCATTTGCACATTTCCCATGGTAATTGGTAATAACTAATCCCTCTATGCTATAAGAGTTCCGACATGTCATGCTTTTCTTTTCCAAAAATGAAGAAGAAGAATGAACATGATCATGAAGCACTCAAGACTCAAGAGGCAACATACAACGTTCTCACATCAGTTATCATATATACAAGGTAATCCAAAAGTCCGGTGACCGCTGAATAACTTTTAAACAGCTGCAGAAAAAAAATTGAAACTTGAAGAATGTTTCTATAACTACTTAAAATAAACTATGTTTAGAGGGGATCATCATTTTGGGGACATCCTTCCAAGGAGGGGTTAGGCCCCCCAACTCAAAATTTTGAAATGTCAACCCCTATCTTGTAAAACATCATTAGACAGAACAAAAAACTGAGCATTTTGACGTGAACCAAAGGTCGCGATATCGTTTTTAGTCGTTGATACATCAAAAGTCAAAGTTCAATTTGAACCCATTTTCAAAAAATCATTACTCCTATTTGAAAAGTAGACATTTAAAAAACTAGGGGTTTAAAATACTCTAAACACCATGCCCTCTTTAGAAAAAAATAAGGCTTTAACATAAATTTAGTCAAATTTTGGATTTAGGGCCCCCTATTCCTATCAAATGGTAAACATCGATCAAAACAACATACAATTAATTAATTAAGATGGTTTAAATGGCATTTATCCCTATAGGGTATAAACTGAGCATATTGATGAAAATCGGAGATCGACATCGTTATTCGAATTCGAGATATCGAATTTATTCAACTTTGCTGCGGAAGCGTAGAATCGCCGCGGTTTCATCGACCCGCAAATTCAAAAAGCGCGCCATTTAACGACTGCGTGCGTGAATGCGCGCGCATCTTCAATAAAAACTAGGTCAATAGTCAATACACAAGCACATGAGTGGAAGGGGCTACTCGCGGCTCGCGAGTGCAATCGACGCGACGGAACAGCTGACGGAGGTTGCAGTCATCAAACGAATTTTATTATCCGGATCCAATGGTTGTGCATTTTATTATGTTCGCGATCTTTTTGTTCGGTAACACCGAGCAACATTCACCGCAAACACTCCAGACCAATCTTAATGCAACGGAGAGTTTTCAGTCACACAGTTGTGACCAATTTTGCGAGTCGAGTCCAATTTTGGAAGATCAGACAGTGGAAAAGTGCACTCGGAACCTCATCAGCATTGTGTTGGAACGGATGTCTCGTTCCACCCGTTCTTTAAATCGGTACCAAAGTGTAAATAATAAAATACGCTCATCCAAGTGCAAGTTGCAATCAAAAACGTAAACACAGCCAGTTTGAACCGACTTTTATCGGTTCAATGACGGGAGGGCCGTGCCCGAACGCATCATACCGACTGTGTTTTGTTGTGTTTATTGATAACCTATAATCATTCCTTACGACCAGTTTCGTGATATTTACAAAGTGATGGAATCAGGCGAGATTGTTGTGATTTGAACTGAAAATATTCCGGAATTATTTTTTGAGTTCACTTACGAAAATGTCATCCAATGACGAAGTTGAGAAAGACCTGTTTCGCGAAACGCCTGTCAGGCTTTTAGGTAAGTCGTAATTTTAACAATCCCAAAAATTGGAGTAAATATATTTTTTTAAATAAGATATTCCGACCTGTCATTTCCCAATTTTAAGTGACAGGTTAATTGATTGGAGGATTGTTTTCGAAAAATGTCATCCAATGACAACCTAAAAAAATTTGTGTACTTCCTCTGCTACACTTACTAAGATTTTAATAAGGTACAGTCGACGAATTAAATAATGACAGTCGACTCCTTAGATTTTGCCGCAGGTAGGCAATCTGCAATACTTAACACAATGAATTTAAGCATTGAAGGTGGCCTACCTTGCTAAAATGTAAGGAGCTAACTTATATTATTTATTGCACTTACTGTACTCTACTAATAATTTAAACTCTAGATTTTAATTGGGGGGGGGCAGACTAGGGGAGGCTGGTCTGAGGTTCCTGTTTCTGCTAAAATTAAAATTTAGCTTCACTCAAAGACAATGATTTTTGACAGTTTCATTGTAGAAGTTGAATAAAATGTATCAATGGAAGGTAAAGAATTTTCCTTATATTTTCATCAAAATTGGAGCATTCACTTCCACATTAGAAACTTTACTAGGAACTATAGGTGCTCAAATTTAGAGACTTTCAAGCAGGAAACTTAAGGGAAAATTTCATTGTAGAAGTTGAATAAAATGTATCAATGGAAGGTAGTGAATTTTCCTTATATTTTCATCAAAATTGGAGCATTCACTTCCACATTAGAAACTTTACTAGGAACTATAGGTGCTCAAATTTAGAGACTTTCAAGCAGGAAACTTAAGGGAAAATTAAAACTATTTTAGACCATTCTATATGTTTCTTCTTCTTTCTTTTTCAACCAATTACTTCAAACCCCCCCCCCCCCCCCCGGTCACAAGTTTTGTAAGCATAAATGCATCAAGGAAAACAAATACTTGCATACTATGCAGCTTTTTTTTCTTTGAGAATTATTCATGACCTTTGGAAGTTTTAAGTGAAAACTCCCAAAATAATTAAGGTAAACACCCCAGTAGCCGGCACCCCTAAAATTTGCACCAGTAGCCGGCACCCCTAAAATTTGCACCAGTACCCGGCACCCATTTTTTACAATGTGAAAAGTATTATTTTTATGGTAATACTGGTGTTCTGTGTGGTTTTTTTCTGAGACCCGAAGAGGGAAAAATCGGAAAAAATAGACAAAACACCAAAATTGCCCTCTAATCTAACATTTTTCACCTTGTGAAAAATTAGTGCCGGGTACTGGTGCAAATTTTAGGGGTGCCGGCTACTGGGGTGTTTACCTTACATCTTTCCATCCTTTTAAAAAAATAAAGTAGGAAATGAGATAGTGAGATAGTGAAACAATGCAATGGAGAAGTGTCTTTCTCACATTTAAGTCCTCAATTGAACCGGCTCATGCGAAAACGTCCGATATCCATTTTTTTTAAATGTATTTGACTTTGTGAGCGCATACATCACTCTTAAGAATTAATATACATTGATTCTGCAAAAATCCTGATCAGACTTGTTCCTCAGCTTCTTGCTCCTACATGTTTCCCTTGTCTTGCAGTTTTCTTTAATTTTTCATTTTTCAATTTGCTCATTTTTTTTAATTTCTTTTATATTTGTCTTCTCAATAAAAATATTTTGGACAACAGACTTTTTCGCATGAGCCTCTTCAATTTAATGCATCGTTAAAAGAATGATTGTATTGGTAAATACCTCTAGGCATCAAAAGCAATAAACGACAGTTAATCCATAAAGCACTATTTTTTTTTTTTTTCAGGCTATGCAAATGAAGTCGGGGAGGCATTTCGAGGCATCATCAGTAACCGATTGGTCAATTTCACGTACGGAGTTGCATCAACATACGTCTTCGCCGATGCTGTTCACAAATCTCTTGACACTCACCTGGTAAATCAGAGTACTAGAAAATTATATACTAACTCTGGATTGATTACACATCCACCATGGACAGAAAATTTGAAGTTTTGGAGTAGGAAACAAGGAAAAAATATCTAACCAAAAAATAAATCAGAAAAGAGAGCAAATGCGGGTACAGGAATTTGTCATTCTCTCTCTCTTCCCTTTAGAGTATGTGCGTTAAAAAAGGACAGAGATAGGGGCTAAAGTCATGCTATCCTTTTCTATTACATGTTTTTAAATGGTCAAAGAAAGAGCAAGACAGATTCCTATATCTGCCCATGAAAGAGCAAGAAGTAAGCAGTAAAAAAAAACAACACATTAGCACATGAACTGAGAGTAAAAAATCAGGTCGAACAGCTCGCAGATGGTGGATGCTTGATTTTCTCCGATGAGTCAGATTGATGAAAACTAATTGTATAACTACAGCAAAAGTTTGCAAGGGGACCCAATAATGATCGAGTTCTTTCTTTATAGCGCTGCTCAAAAAGTCAACAGTTTTTGGGTAAAATTGAGGAATTCACGCAAAAAAATACAAATTTGATGAACGAAGGCATCTACGAGCATAATTTAGGAAGATACCCTGAAAGTTTCAAGCTGACACACCTATAAATATAGTTGAAATATTGGAAATACAAAAATTCTCATAAGTCTCAATGAGTGCAAGTAAGGCAGGTAGACAGGTAGACATCAGTCGCACTCACTCGCACTCAGTAAGCTTATAGCAAAATGAATTTTCAATATTAGGGCTTTAATTCCCAACCAATTTGGCTCGTTTTGGGCTAAAAACATCCATTCGAAAATAACGCAGGTGCTGACATTCATGGACAATGCAAGTTTTCTTTGTTTTCAATTTAAAATGTCAAAAACATGACTTTTTTCAAAAATGACAACTGGCACCATCCATCGAATTGAAATCTGGAAAAGTTTCACCTTGAATCACCTCATTCGGAAAAAAAAAAAAAAAAAAAAAAAAAAAAACTGGTAGAATTTACCATCTGCATAGCTGATTTTGGAGTCTGCTATTAAGTATGGTAAATTTTACCAACAAATTGTAAATGCAACATGTACCTTGCAGTGAAATGTAACCTCAGGTTATCTTAATTTACCGCAAGGTATGTTGCATTTACCATATGATGGTAAAATTGACCATACTTGATAGCAGACTCCAAAATCAGCTATGCCAATGGTAAACTCTACCAGTCTTTTTTCTCCTTGCAATTAAAATTCCATAGCGTTAAAACACTACTGATCCATGTTCTTATTTTAATTCTTTCCAGAAAACTCAAGAGAAGGGACGGATCAAAAAGACATTCCTGACATTCTGTGATGTTGTATTGTGGCAATCTTTTGCTTCTGTGATTGTACCTGGACTCCTAATTAACAGAGTGTGCTTCTTAGCAAGATTCTGTCTACGAAATGTCCAAACGAAGAGAATTGATAAAAAGTATCTAGTTAGTACCATAGGTCTCATCACAATACCTTTTATCGTTCAGCCGATTGACAATACTGTCGATCATGCTATGGACCGGACCGTAAGGCCGTACTTGGAGCAGTTCCATTTTGATCCAGAGGATGCCCCAGACCCTGACTGAATTATATGAATCCATGATCAAGTCAAAGATGTTGAAAAGAAGTAGGTAAAAAAAACCCTGGATACAAATTGAAGTTAGAATGGAGCTCTTGCTAACATTTGCTGTGTGCAATTGGATACATAATTCATGCGTAAAAAAAAGCAAAAATGGAGATGGATATACTAAATAAACAGTAAGGAATCCCCCACGAACACTGTCTCTCATCAAACTTACTCTGGGGAAACCCCCCAGACCCCCCTTTATTATTCTGAAGGAGACCCCCAGACCCCCCTATAAAAATCTTGGAGAGCCCACTAGATCCCCTTTAACCCTTAACTGCGCCATGGCACCCCTGAGGCACAAAATAATGTAACATGTGATTCAATGGAATTTAAATGGACATTTTTCAAAAAGTCGTGTGACCCATCAAAGTTCTTAAAAAAGAGTCCTCTTTCGAACGGTCTAAATAAATCTCGAAAAAACTCAAATCCCAAAATGCGCGCATTAAAGGGTTAAGGAGTTCATTTTACAGTAGACTGGTTGCAGAATGTGTCGCAAATTTTCACCAAAATTCTAACAGCTATATTTGAAAAATTCCAATTTTTCCCTACATTTACCCATTTTTCCATTGATTTTAATGGAAACGTTTTATCATCCATAACTTGCCTACAATTTCAAATTTTGAAAAACTAAAAAAAAGTCCCTTTAGGGAATGTTAAAAGCGACTTCTTTGCAAAATTTTGATGGGTATGGATGGTTGATTTAAAAGTTATTCCAGGAAACAGACAGACAGACATCTGCACCATTGCGATACTTTCTCAAAGTCTAACTTTATTAGTTGTGAGAAAGTAAAAGTCACAAAATTCACTCACAGACTCACACAAAATGATTTTGAAGTTTAAGGCATAATGGCGAAGCTACGCAGGTACCATTAGAGATTCCTATCTAATTTGAGGCTTTCCTCTGTGTGTTTCTATGGATAGAGAGACAAATTAGATAGGAATCTCAAACAATATCTGCATAGTTCTGCCGTCTTTTCTCTTAAATGGCGAAGCTACGCAGGTACCATTAGAGATTCCTATCTAATTTGAGGCTTTCCTCTGTGTGTTTCTATGGATAGAGAGACAAATTAGATAGGAATCTCAAACAATATCTGCATAGTTCTGCCGTCTTTTCTCTTAAATGGCGAAGCTACGCAGGTACCATTAGAGATTCCTATCTAATTTGAGGCTTTCCTCTGTGTGTTTCTATGGATAGAGAGACAAATTAGATAGGAATCTCAAACAATATCTGCATAGTTCTGCCGTCTTTTCTCTTAAATGGCGAAGCTACGCAGGTACCATTAGAGATTCCTATCTAATTTGAGGCTTTCCTCTGTGTGTTTCTATGGATAGAGAGACAAATTAGATAGGAATCTCAAACAATATCTGCATAGTTCTGCCGTCTTTTCTCTTAAATGGCGAAGCTACACAGGTGTCACACTGTTATGGGGGATTCTTGTCTAATTTGTCACTCTCTCAATAGAAACACACAGACTAAAGTCTCAAATTAGATAGGAACCTCCTATGGTACTATGACTTTCAAAAGAAAGTACCAGGGTTGAAATTCTTACTGTTAAATTTGTCCTTTATTTTCAATGAAACTTTCGATTTTTCAGGTTGTTCTTTAAAAGGGCGTTCTGATTAGTTCTTTAAAACTTGAAAACCGCCGATTGTTTAAAGGTTGCCAAGATTTGAAAGAGCAAAAATTTCGACCAGAGTACTTTCTTTTGAAGGTAATAGTACCTGCATAACTCTACCATTTTACCTTAAACTTCAAAGTCGCTTTGTGAGTCTGTGAGTGAGTTTCATATAATTTTTAAACATACTGATCGTAATTTTCGCTGGATTTTGCCCAAGAACTAAAAATTAAAGCACTTACTTAAAGCAAAAGTTAGGAAGAGCCCCATTGGCCCCAATTTTGAAACAACAGTGCCTTGTCTACTTCTTTCCTATATCTTTGAAGACAAACAAGCTTCTTGCTTAGGTACCATTTGTGATAGCCACGCATTACAATATGCGTTTGATTAAAATTTTTAGTCTCGTTTAGATTGTTAAGTTTGTGTTGTGATAGCATGCACTGCGCCAAAAGTAGGATTAATTTTAGAATTAAGTTGAATACAATCCCATAAATTATTTGGGCTGTAACAAATTTTATAGATCTGTTTATTTGTTCTAATTGCTTCATGTTGTTGTTTTTTGTTTTTTTTTTTTAATATATTTTTTTTTTCAACTCATTTCTGACTTGATTTTAAGTAGGAGTGTTGTGGCCCCACCTATGTTGACCTCGTGTTAGTTTGCTTTCTCTGTGATTTTAGTAAATTATTTAACCCTTAAATGCATGACTTAATGGTGTCAGATAGACAAAAAGACAGTGACATAAATAATGTCAGTTGACTCCTTATATTTTGGTTTAGGTAGGCAATCTGTAATACACATTTAACACAATGAATTCAAGCATTGCAAGTAGCCTACCTTGCCAAAATTGAAGGAGTCTGTCTACTGACATTATTTAATTCAACCTGTTCATGCATCAATCATTTTTTTTTCTTTGAAGAAATAAAAAGGTGAGAAAAGACAAACAAAGTGAGAAATAGAGACTTTTTGGGTTTTTGGGACGAAAAAAGATTGATTGTAAATATTGATTAAAAAAGTATAAAGTATCACATTCTGTGATGTGAATGTACCAAATTTGATGATTTACTTTGCAAAGATGTAAAAATTAATTAATAATTACTGTTCCTGTTTGTAAGATACGTAAGTTTGTTCTAAAAGAATTTTTTTTTTGTTTTGATTCCAAGCAGAATATTGAAATGCAATGCTCATGTAAAACATTCCGCCCTAAGGTACAGTTTTTGTTTAATTTATTTTTTTGAATTTTTCTTTCTTTTTCTTTGCCAACATGAACACAAGTATTAGAAAAGAAAGAGAGAGAAGCTTCCATGTGATTTTGGCCCCTATCACTGAGATTGTAACACAAGTGTTTCAGGCAAAAAAATGAGAGACAAATTCTTGAATTTGCCTCTGTCCATGTATTTTTTAAAGTAAAAAATTATGATTATTGTTTTTTTGAATAAGAATATCTGAATAATGTATAATATTTCCATAAGAATCCCTGACAGAGTAATAAGACGAACAGCAGTGAAAGATGATGTAATCATGAGGGCGACCAGTTTGTAACCTTTGGATTCTTACTTTAGAGTTGGAACGTTGTATCTTTTGCCTCAGTGAGGCTAAAAGAATATCCTTTATTCATTTGAATAATTTGTGACTAAGTTTTTGATAATTCATTTTTTATTTGACCTCATTTTTAGTTGTTACAATGAATTTTGCTTTTGTAATTATAAAATTCATCCTGCCATGAAGAGCAAATTAATGCTTTGCTGCTTGTTGTACTTATTTCAAACGCCAAAATGAAAGAATTTGCAACATAAAAACGCATTCTTCGATGGATCATTAAACAGTATTCATCAGCAACATCAATAGGAAATTTTTCACTGCTTTTTTTTGAGTTTAGAAACTGATTCTGAAAGGTAGTAGAGAACCAGAGCTGCCGTTTTACATATAATTAATGACATTTTTCAATTCACTGATGATTCCACCGGTTGAGAAAGATTACACAGTTCAGTTCCGTGTACGACTGTACTGCACAAAAATACTGTGATCTGTAATCTTTTCACAATCAATGGAAACGCCATTAATTTATTAAAATATCCGCAAATTTTTTAAAGTCATCGACGACTCCACCGGTTGAGAAAAGATTACAGAAGCAAGTGTTTTCGTGCATTACAGTCATGAACTGAACTGAACTGTGTAATCTTTTCTCAATCGGTAGAATCATCGGTGAATTGAAAAGTGCCAGTAACTATACACAAAACAGCGGTTCTGTAGAGAACGTACCACAATTTTTGCGCTAGACACGGTAGGAATTTGAACCAAAAATTGTTGAGGCGAACGTCTGCAAACAATTTCATTGAGATAATATCATGACTCAAATGGTTTTCAGACACTTCATTTGGGGTGTCCATTAACAAAATCTCCAAGATTTCAAGATGCAGCTATAACTTTAAAGGGTGCCATTTTATTAAAAAGATGCTACTTTTCAACCGTTTTTCTGCCAGGTAATTTAAAGTTTCTGCAGCAAGGCCCTTGCAAAATGAAAATTTTAAGGGGAATTGGGAAAAAATTTGAATGGAATGGTCAATCCTGGTACTGCTGTTGTACCTTAAAAATAGTTGTATCAAAATTTACTCTTGCTAATTTGAAAGATAAAAAGCCACAGAGGAGACAATATTCAGAGATCAAATTTTTATCATTGGTTTTCTTGCAATTGCATTTCAGAGTAAAAATGAACAGAGGTTGGAAACACTTGTTATAAAACAGTGGGTATTTAATCGAAGAACCCGTGAGAATAAGCCTCTTGGTTCTAATACCGTCACCTTCAGCTTTTTAGCTTTCGAATGATCTACAGTAAGATTTTATACACCTTCAGCTTTTTAGCTTTCGAATGATCTACAGTAAGATTTTATACAATTATTTTTATCAAATTTTCATCGTTGGTTTTCTTGCAATTGCGCTACAGAGTAAAAATGAACAGAGATTGGAAACACTTGTTATAAAACAGTGGGTATTTAATCGAAGAACCCGTGAGAATAAGCCTCTTGGTTCTAATACTGCCACCTTCCGCTTTTAAGCTTTTGAATGATCTACAGTAAGATTTTATACAATTACTTTTAAAAGCGCAGTAACAACAGTATGTTTCAAATTGTTTTAATCATGAAATGAGGAAAATGCAAGGGTCCAAAATGTTGCGTTTTTCATAAAGAAAATGAAATTACTAGATGAGCTGAAAACAAAGATGCCTTTGGTTTTATAATTAAGTCCCATTGTTCCAGAGATGAGATTTTGGCTCAAAATTCATTGTTTTAAATGGGAATTCCACACAGTGACATCACTAGGCACACGATTATTTACAACTTTACACGTGTGTATTTCCGAAAACGGGACACTTAGGAATAGACCTAAGGCACCATAGTTCTCGGCTTATTAAGTACTGTCATTTTCTTTACAAAAAGCACTAAATTTCAGACCCTTGCAACTGCCCCATTACAAGCTTACCATCTGCCTTGTCAAATTGCAAGCTTATTCCTATTTGCCCAAGATTGCCAACTGTCTGCGACATACATAGGGTGTTTCAGGTTTAAACTCAGGAAATTCTGGAGCCAATTTTTCAAGAAAATAATACTATTTTTTTCACTTAACATGGGTCTGAAAATGCTTCCCTCCTGAGCTATGATTTTTCAAAGATTGAACTTTATTTATTTATTTATTTTTTTTTTTTTATTTTTATCGATAAAATTTCACTCAAATTTAATGTCTTATTTTGACTTGAAAACTTGACTCCAGAAATTCCTGACTTTGGACTTGAAACACCCTGTACAGCAAATATGCAAACAAAAATGAGCATAACCATTTATTGCTACATTGAGCAAGGAATTCAAGTAATTCATCGACCAAGCTCCGCAGGAAAAACCCCTCATTTGAAAGGTAGACGTAGGCAGTTTGGAACCGACTCATTAAGGTGATTCTTTCGCATTTAGTGCCAATTTCTGACACTAGCCCGCTACCGTTTGATTAATTTCAAATTACAGGCCGAAAGTAATTTATATTTAAGAAAACAGATTGTCAGTTACTAGATATTCATCCAAAGAATGTCTCTGCAAAATATCTCATCAATAACTTCAAAAATAAGGCTGAAAATACCAAAAAATGGAATATCACAAATGGATACTTGTATCAAAAAGCGATATTTCACTTTTTGGTACTTGCAGCCTTATTTTTGAAGTTACTGATGAGATATTTTGCACAGATGTTCTTCAGATGATTATATAGTACCTATATGACTTTCCACTTTCTCAAGTATAAATTACTTTCAGTTAGTAATTTGACAATAATCAAACAGTAGCGCTCTGGTGGCAGAGATTGGCACTAAAAGCTCAAGGATCACCTTAAAAAAAAGTCTAAAGCTACAGCAGCAGAGCAGCCAACTAAAGCTCTTGAGTGATCAAGTCATATAAAGAAAATTTGCTGAAAGGTGAGACATGGGCAGATTCAGAAATTTGTCTGTCTCTCTCTCCTTCTATTTGAGTACATGCGATAGAAAAGGACGGAGATAGGGGCTAAAGCAGCGGCGGAGTGTGCAATCTGGCAACAACGTATTTTCTCCATTTAAATCAATGTAAAACAATCGACCTTCAGGAGGTGCAAGATTTCGATACTTTTGCATGGGTTTAAATGGAAATTTAGCATAGTTGCCAAATTGCACGAGCCGTAACTGGGCTAAAGTAACGTGATGGCCCCTCTGCTATCTCTTTCTACCACATGCATTCCAATGTCCCGAGAAAGAGAAAGACAAATTCCTGTATCCGCTCGTGAAGTGAGAGGATTGTGTTAAAATGCTCCCGAGTAGTTTTTTATGTTCTTTTATTCGAAAAAAACTTTAAGACTTAAAGTAAATGACTAGTAAAACTGTACATTTGTACACTTCAAAACAAGATTGCTGTGAAACAATTATAGAGCAAAATTAATTACAATAGAGATTTAAAATCTCGGATTGTTTTACCTTCGACCTTTGATTGAAAGCATCAATCTTTTTCCATCATTTTCAATTCCATCGCTAGAAACGCTTTCATACTAGGGTCCTCGATTTTTTTCAAGATGATCTCCTGCGTTTTCTCGCCGCTGCAACAGAAGATCGTTTTCAGCTCTTTCGCGTATTCTATCCAAACGCAATTGGCACAACCTGACATGCAACAATTAGTCGGCTCTTCCGGTAACTCTGGGCTGGTAGACATATCTTTAGCAGTTGCCGACTCTTTGACTCCTTCGTCACCTGTGTTTGTGCTGAAGGATTGAAGGCACCAAGTGTTTGCTGACACCAGTCTTTTCGCCAACTGCAGGCCAGTTTGGTTTGGTGATCTCTTTGACAGTATATGGAATATATAGAGTTTGCAATGCATCTTCTAAGCCGGTCATTATTCTAGGAAAAAGAAATTAAATATAAATTAATAAGTTACAAGCAAAAGTGCAGAAAGAGCTTTGATAAAGTTTGTTTCAGAAGTGCTTGCAGTGGGCACAATGTGAGATGCGCATTGCGCATTATCTCCTTCGATGGCAAACTTACTTTGGAAGAGAGCTCTATAAATTATTGGTAGATCTGAAAAATAAACTATAAAACACCATACAACTATTGATATTGGTAAAAAAACTGAAAGTGATCATACACCATCAAACCAATGATCCTGGGTCACTTGCCCTAAAGTATTTGACCTAAACGCAGATTACCTACAGGTATTTTGTCTAAAAATAGTTGCCCTACACAATTTGATCTAAAGTATATTTTATCCAACTGTTTCTTTGCCTAAAATTTCAGCTGGCATGTACGCTTCCTTCTCATGAAATTATTGCAATGGAGAGGAAAGAGTGTAAACTGTAAATAATTTTCATACCTAACCTATTATGAAATGAAAATTTTTCAGACGTAATCTCGTTCCTGTCACAATTATTCATTGCTCTGTTATTATCAAAACTTTTGTGCGCCCTGGTTTAATTCCTTTTGGTTTTTTGTTCACTTTTTTTACAATCGCGGAACTTTCCGAATCTACAAAAGGTAAAACAATCATGTCAAGATTTGTGACGAGGACAGACTTTATTATTGTTTAAGGGCAGTAGGATACAATTACACCCTCTACTATGAAAAGGTAACTGCGACTCTCCTTCCCAGCTGAAATTGCTTTTTGAGGATTTTTGCCTTAACGATTTTAGGTAAAAAGGTGTTTGAGATAAAATGCGTTTAAGGTGAAAATCGTTAGGGCAACTTTCTTTAGGTAAAAAACTATTAGGTTATCTGTTACTAGATCAAAAGTTTTTGGGCAGATGTCCGGGGACCAAACCAATCGGGCTCTTCCACCAAAATCTCTATCTCTGTCTTTTGCATTGGTTTAAATTAGGACAGTTTGGAATTTCTCGAGGAGGCGGACCAGAAAATAATGCTTCAAAATGAACCAAAATTTCCATTCTGATTGTAGTACTCCGTACTCACAGTTTCTTAGAGGGCACATCACTGTCATGACCAGAGACAGTGTGTACCTAATGGAGACCACGCACCGTCCGTGCGCACGGGGGCTGACTTATTTTTCAGAACTAAACAGGAATTAGCATAGAGAGCATGAGGGAGCACCATCCAACATGGCCCATACGTTGACTGATGTGATTTTGGTGCTTCGGTTTCACTAGGCAATAACCTCAACAACTTTACTCATCAGTCAAAGTATGGAACATGTTTGCGGTGTTCTGTTGAGACCACGAAAAAAAAAATTGCCAGCACGCAAAGATAAGCAAGATAGATAGTGTGTGATCTCTACTATTGATTGTCTCGGGTCATGACACTCAAAAACAATCATCCTAGCCACTCTTTGTTGCAAAACTTTCTGAAAGCACTACATGTGGTGTCATGACAGCAATGAGCCCATATCCTAGAATTCTGCGCCCAGAAGAAACTGTAAGCGATACAAGGCTAAACATAGCACCACTTTCAATAGAACAGTAACTGCAAATTACTTAACTAGTGATTATTCAAGAATGAAGCTGAGACTAAAGATAGTTCGAGGTGCATGGAATCCAAGGGTGCAGGGAAATTCAAGAGAAGTGGTAGCTTTTTGGGCATGAAATTTAATTTGTTAATTTGGATTGGTTTTTTTACAGGGAAACTGCGTGAGAGGGGGTCACACAAAGCATGAATTATAATTCAATTTTTATCGCGCTGCTGCTTTGAAACAATCTAGTACTCCATTCATCTACAGCAAAAGTTTGCCTCTGGTCTGTTAGGTCTACAGCCCCACTCTGTAGACCTAAAACGTCAAAACATTCAATCTACCGAAAGACAAAGTCAGGTTTCATTGTATGAAACCACTAGGTACTATTGATAAATTAAAGATTGTCGTGAGATTTTCACACTTATTAAGTTATGGGTGGGAGTGTGGGACTGATCTGCTACAGCTTTCTCCCTCCCACCGCACTGGCCTCACCTCACTCTCTCACTGGTGGTTCTCACCTGCAAGGTGTGAGGAGTATGAAGAGTGGTGGAAACGGAACCTTGAAAGCAAACCTCTGCTCGTGAAAATCTCGCGACAATCTTTATTTCGTCGATAGCGCGCTCTCAAACTAAAACAATATTAATCATCAATTAGGTTGAACAATTCTTTTGGTGGGATATTCCCGCAAGCTGTTTGGGTACTTCATTGTTAAACTGATCGATAATATTATCTACAGGCGACGCTATTGGGTGAGAGACCGATTTAGGGCGGACGTTGTGCGAAAACCATTGCTCAACGCTCCTTATGCAAAAAGTCTACTGAGCACCCTTTACTTAGCATGTGACTAGACAATGGTTTTGGAAAGACATCAGTCCCAAATCAGTGTCTCACTCAATAGAGTCACTTGTACTTAGTTCTATCAATCTGTAACTATGAAGTCCCCCATCAGCTCCCTGATCCATTGGATAAACTTAACTTCAGTACCTACACGAAAAGTTAAACAAATCCAACGTTTTGAAAACACAGAGAAAAACTAACTCACCAAAATCTACAGTTGACATACACAAAAAATTCTTTGTCCATCAGAGATGATCCAGAGGGGATAAGTACATTTTTAGATTAAGAATATGAGACAGACCGGAATTCTTCCTTAGATTCGGAATACGAGACAGACCCGAGGGTTGAAGCGAAAAATTACACACAACCGGAATTCTCAAGACATGGTGAGTTTGCGTGATGAAATAAAAATGAACTTTCAACTTTGAGAAGTGTTTTGTGCAAGATCCATTTGTGTTTTGACATTGAGGTTAGAGTTTTGTTTTTGTTGACATCTGCTGCCTTCTTATCACAGTTCATGGTCACGCAAAAATGCATTTCGCGGCTTGTGCGGTGGCGCTGTCGGCGGCGATTCGGCGAACATGGAGACATGAAACCGTGAATTGGCGGGATTTTCGAAATGACGCACCCGTTGATTTCAGTCCGTCTCTAAAATGAAGGGTTACGAATTTTTGAGAATGGGTCCACATCGAACTTCAACTTTTTATATACCGAAAACGAAAAATGATATTGACTTCCGATTTGCATTGATAGCCTTTTTTTTTTTTTTTTAACGCTTTATTGAAATTAAATGTTCTACAGATTTTTACAATAAAATAAACTGGTCAGCCCCACAATCGGGGCTATCGACCACAGCGACAATTTTTTTAACATTTTATATAAATAATAATATAAATAATAATGTTTCTTCCCCCCCCCCTTTTTTTTTTTTTTTTTTTTTTTTTTTTTTTTTTTTTCAATTTGAAATTACTCTTAAAATTGTAATACTGCCATAGATTTTAATTCCTTATATTAATGAATTCAACTTTTTTACAATTAAAATAAACAAATAAGGCAATGAATGAGATTCCTTCTCAAAATTATTTTTTCTTCTTTCTTCTCTAACCCCCCCCCCCCCCCCCAACCCTGGATGGTGGCGCTCCCGTTTTATTTTTAACAATTTTATGCCTCCGGTTTTTTTTTTCTTTTATTTTCTTTCTTTTTTTCCAATTTTGATTTTTATGTTATTAGGTGCTGTCGCGTAGCAAAGCACCTTATGCTATCGTCGCTGTCCGTACGGGTGTATGTGACGCTCGACGCTCTCAGTTTGTGCACGCGAAAAGTGGTAGTAAATATCAATCGATTTTCACGAAACTTTGCAGAAACGTTTGTCACTACCTTAGGATGCACTGCCAAAAATTTGGAAAGATTTGGTCCAGAAATTTGAAAGTTATTGAGGTTTTAGTTTTTACGTTTCATCAGTTTGTCGAGTTCAGTCCTTCGGTGAGTTTGGCGTGCAACGCGATCTCGGCGTTGCACGGCTTCCCCACTCCCGACTGTCCATCCCCACTCCTCGACTCACTGACTCACCGACCATCCTTCCCCCTTCCTCACTCCTCGCTTTGCTCACTCTCCAACTCTTCGTTCTTCTTCCAACTTCTAGCGGGCTGATTGAGGTGGGCCCATCAAATCCGCGCATCCCTCACCATTCCAACATGTGAAACCGAATCAATCAGTATCTAAATTTGATGGTTTCTCGCAACCAGTAATTCGGTTCCATTGCAGAGAATCTTCTGGCGTGATACTATTTGAAAAATTTTCCGGACTCGAACATCACTATACCATAGTTAATTAATTTGATTAGAGGATTAAAAAATCAATAAAAATGGAAATTAGATTCCAAAACTAGACAAATAGATTAATAAAATGAAAGTAAAAACCTAAAGTTCAAACCAAGATGATAGGAAAAGAAATTGGAAAAGCGAGCAAACAAACAAACAAACAAACAAACAAACGAAGAAGCAAAACTAAAAACAAAATTGAGAAAAAACTTTCCCATCAGATGCTGTCGCGCCGAAAATTGAAAACAAAACAAACAAAGAAACCCCATAAAAATCAAACAAACAAACTATAGTTTGTTATAAATAAAAAAAATGAATAATAATAAAAACCAGAAACCAAAAAACCCACAAATCTAAAAAGCAAACGCACAAAACAAACAAAGAAAACCTATAAAAAACAAACAAACAAACAAACAAACCGACAAATTAAATAAAAAACATACAAGCATAAAAAATTAAAACAAATGAAGAAGCAAACAAACAAACAAAGCAAAAAAAAAAAAAAAAACAAAGCAAATAGAAAATAAAAAAACAAACAACAAACAAACAAAAACTTGTGAAAAAACTTTCTCATCAGGTGCTGTCGCTCCTAAAATTGATAAAAGAAAAACAAATAACAAAACAAACAAAAAACCAAACAAAGATAAATAAATCGGATCAGGTGCTGTCGGATTATTTCAAAAGCTAGCAAATAAAAGGAAAGAGGAAAAAGTTTAAAAAGATAAATAAATTAGATCAGGTGCTGTCGGTTTGTTTTGAAAGTCCAAGATGCAAGTCAAAGATGAGCGACAGTCTGGGGACCAATAAATAATATTACGTTTTACATGTGGAAGATGATGTAGAAACGGAATGGTAAGGTTTATTGGTCCCCAGACTGTCGCTCATCTTTGACTTGCATCTTGAACTTTCAAAACAAACCGACAGCACCTGATCTAATTTATTTATCTTTTTAAACTTTTTCCTCTTTCCTTTTATTTGCTAGCTTTTGAAATAATCCGACAGCACCTGATCCGATTTATTTATCTTTGTTTGGTTTTTTGTTTGTTTTGTTATTTGTTTTTCTTTTATCAATTTTAGGAGCGACAGCACCTGATGAGAAAGTTTTTTCACAAGTTTTTGTTTGTTTGTTGTTTGTTTTTTTATTTTCTATTTGCTTTGTTTTTTTTTTTTTTTTTTGCTTTGTTTGTTTGTTTGCTTCTTCATTTGTTTTAATTTTTTATGCTTGTATGTTTTTTATTTAATTTGTCGGTTTGTTTGTTTGTTTGTTTGATTTTTATAGGTTTTCTTTGTTTGTTTTGTGCGTTTGCTTTTTAGATTTGTGGGTTTTTTGGTTTCTGGTTTTTATATTCTTAAAGGAATCTACTTAAAAATGGTTTGAACTACATCTTTTCCAGCCTTACAATCTTATCCTCTTTCCAACTATCTAATAAAAATTGGGGGTCCAGACCAAACTTTTTGAAAGTAAAGCATTGCAAAGAGCATAGAATGGGTTATCCAGGATTGTTTTTAACCTAGATATCCAGCAAAGGCAGAGCTCATTGATGGTTACGGCGAATTTTTCAATTTTCATTCCTTCAAATCAAAACAAAACTTGCCTGAGACTTTGATTATAATGAAATTAAGATAAAGATCGGATTTATTTCTATTAATTTCCTTCGTACAATACGAGGTAGAGCTCGTTTCACAAAGTTGGCCGATGACAGATCGTGCCGTTCAGTGCGCAAAGACGAATTTGCGTTCTTGCACATGCGCAAAAACGTAAACTCGTCTCTGCGCAGAAAACAAACCCTTCTGTCATCGGCCAACTTTTGTGAAACGACCTCTATGACGCTTGAGATTTCTTTTTTTTTAATGGGTCTGTTGCAAACTTTTGCTACAGCGATTAAGAGTGTTCTATCTCATGTAAAATCGTCTGAAAAGTCCATTGGTGGCATCAGAAAGTCATAAAATGCAATAATAAACTCACAAGAAGCGTTTAATAAAATCCAACATGGCGGATAAATATGGAGCAATCTGTATGCATGCACCGTGAACATCCAAGGATGACCAATTTTGACCACATCACTGGAGGTAGAGGTTATGTGTTTGTTTACATCAAAGAGTAAACAAGAGTCGCAATGGGGCAGTTGCAAGGGTCTGAAATGTTGTGATTTTCATTAAGAAAATGAAAGTACTTGATGAGCTGAGAACAAAGATGCCTTTGGTTTCTCATTAAGTCCCATTGTTCCGGAGATGAGATTTTGGCCCAAAATACATTGTTTTAAATGGAAATTCCGCGTAGTGACGTCACTACACACACGAATTTTTGTAACTTTACTCGTGTGTATCTCCAAAACCAAGACACTTAGGAAAAAACCAAAGGCACCATTGTTCTCAGCTTATCAAGTACTATCATTTTCTGTATAAAAAACACAACATTTCAGACCCTTGCAACTGCCCCATTGAATGGAAGGCCTGCGTGGTCAACGTAGATAAGGGATCGGAACGCGGGCTGGCCTCTGATTGGCTGCAACGCGTGGAGCAAAAATGTCTTAGGGTATAGGGAAATTAACACGGGGTTTTCGTTCCGGGACGTTTATCTCGAAACCTGTGCAAAATCGTATACAAATATTTTATGCGATTCGATTTAGCAGAATTTTCCGAACAAATTGATAGGTCATAAGTGCCACTTTATTCCAAATTCGAAAAGACTGTTTCAGTTGAAAAGTACGCACAATAGTGTGTTTACATGCTTGGCGTGTGTTCGAGCAGTATTTGAGTAACTCACTATTGTGCGTACTTTTCAACTGAAACAGTCTTTTCGAATTTGCAATAAAGTGGCACTTATGACCAACAATTTGTTCGGACAATTCTGGTAAATCGACTCGCATAAATTGTTTAGATACTTTTTGCACAGGTTTCGAGATAAATGTCCCGGAACGAAAACCCCGTGTTAATTTCCCTATACCCTAAGACATTTTTGCTCCACGCGTTGCAGCCAATCAGAGGCCAGCCCGCGTTTCGATCCCTTATCTACGTTGACCACGCAGGCCTTCCATTCAATTGCGACTCTTGTTTACTCTTTGATTTACATTGTGATTGGTTGTGATCGATATTGTGAGGTTGGCTATCCTTGGATGTTCGTGGTGCATGCATGCAGATTGCTCGATATTTATCCGCCATTTTGGATTTCATGAAACGCCTCTTGTGAGTTTGTTATTGCATTTCATGACTTTCTAATACCACCAATGGACTTTTCAGGCGATTTTACATTAGATTAAACGCACTCTTAATTGATTTAGCAAAAGTTTGCAACAGACCTATTATAGCTTGAGCTCTAAATCCACTTTTCAAACGAGCTATGTGGCTGCAACGAATTCTCTTCTATTAATCAAGAGGTCATTAATAGATGGCTGGTGTTCACTTTGAGGGGTTATAATACGCACTACCTACATACATTTATGAGAAATTTGCAATGCCCTGGAGGAGCAGGGGCACGTTTTGAGAGGCCTGCTCCATGTTGGCGATAGGAAGTCCGAGAGATGAACAGGTCTGCTCATAGGCATATTTTCCCGTTTAAATTTACATTGGCGATGCCCCGGAAAAGCAGAACGGAAGTTTGAGAGCCCTGCGCCACGTTGGCGATGTAAAGTCCGCGAGATGGACAGGTCTGCTCATAAGTATATTTAAGAGTATATAGATGGAACATTTTGAGAATGAATTGAGAGCCCTGCCTGTGTCATGTTGGCGATTAGAAGTCTAAGAGATGAACATTGAACAAGGTCTGCTCGTAAGTATAATTTTTCATTAAAATTCATCTTGGCGATGCCCTGGAAAAGTAGAGTGGAAGTTTGAGAGCCCTGCGCAAAGTCCGCCAGGTGAACAGGTCTGTTCAATGTTCATGTTCATGTAGGCATATTTTCCCATTTACAGTAACATTGGCGGTGCCGCGGAAGAGCAGAGTGGACGTTTTGAAAGACCTCTTTTTTTTACTTTCTCACTCCCCATAGGGTATAGAAAGTATTGTAATCATGAAAAATTTGAAAATTGAGTTAGCTCCATTTCTTGGCATTTGATGACCCCAGGAACCCAAAAAACCATATCCCAAAAAATGTCCGTCCGTCTGTCTGTCTGTGTGTCCGTCCGTCACGGATGATATTTCCTCAACTATTCATCTGTTTGCATTCAAATTTGGCAAGAAGAATTGTTTTCTACTTTCCAAGAGGAGCTTTTTCGGATTTTGTCCAAAGTTAAAATTAAGGGGGGGGGGTTAACCCCAAAAATGGGCCCAAAAAATGGCAAAAAAAATGGAATTTCTAAAAAATGGCTCTAAGGATTTCCTTCAAACTTGGTGAAAATATGCTCCTAAGAGAGACAAATCGAATGGCATTATTCGTTTTTTCGAGAACACCTAAATAAGGGTAGTTATGGGAGGGGGGGGTGGGGGAAAGGGGGAAAAATACCCGTTTCCGAGACCACCACCGTGAGGATTTTCTTGAAACTTGGTGAAAATATGCTACTAAGACAGACACATCAAATGACAGTATTGATTCGTCCAAGAAAAACCAATTAAGGGTAGTTATGGGAGAGGGGGGGGGGGGGTGGGGAAATGGGGAAAAATACCCATTTCCGAGACCACCCCGTGAGGATTTTCTTGAAACTTGGAGAAAATATGCTCATAAGACAAACAAATAGAATGGCAGCATTTATTTGTCCAAGAAAAACCAAATAAGGGTAGTTATGGGAGAGAGGGGTGGGGTAGACAGGTAAAACTTCAATTTTTGAGAGAACCACTTAGAGGTTTGTATTCAATGGTGTCGCTGCAATCTGGCATAGCTGCATTTGGTCCATTTCCATTCATGAAAAGGTCAAACTATCAAGAGTACACGGTGCACTCTACCTAATCGATATTTTACATGAATTCAAATGGAGCAAATTCAGCGATGTCAAATGTCAAGTGTTAACATTGATTTATTTAAAAAATCATAAATGTACTCACTGTTCTGGTTCCCATAGAAGTGTTTGAAAAGTAATGATTGTGATAGTAGAGCCGTAATTATGCAGCTCCAAATGAGAAAACACTGAAACCCTGGTTAAGAATTGCTGTGTTTTTCTTGCTTGGAACTACCACAATGAAGGGGGAAAGCTGCCTATTGGCACACATTTAAATTTCGTAGAAGAGTAAAATTAAATACCACTTTTAAAAAAACTGTCGGACCATCGGTCAATGATAAGATTTTGATGTTTGACCGGTGAAATTAGATTAAAAGAAAACGAGGTTACTGATGAGGGAACACTAACACACAAACACACGAACACGTTATCACTCAAAATAAGGCTGCTTTGAGACAGCAAAAATCTATGTTGACAATGGAGATTCTGTGGTGCACTTGAACTAACTTATTTTCAGAAGTTGAGTAAATGTAATAAACGAGAAAATTGAAGTTTTGACTGACACTTTGGGAGATAAACTTAAAGATGACCAAACTCTTCGTGATCATTAGATTTAAACACAAACTACTTAATGATTAGGCCCTAACCTAACTGCTTGTTCTCAACCAAATGTAAACACGGACAAGAAGGAAGAATTGGCTGTGAGCATTGAATGGAGAGGGGGCGACGGGCACTGACTGAACTGGGAATTGGGATGAGTGAAATGTATAGCTAAGGGGAATCAGAGGTTCTCCCACTCCCTCCTCCTCGAGAATCGCGGCAAATCCATGATGCCTGAGGGGTATCGACTGTCAGAAATTTCAGGGAAGAAATAGACCCCTCAAGATAGACTCGCCCAACTCTCGAAGACATGGTCTTATCAGTTATCTGGTGGTTGGCGAACACTTACTCAACTGCATCACATAGAACTCACACAACTGCTTCGCCGGCAAAAGCGTTTTGTTGAGACCATAAATACGCTTCACACGACATCTATTCTATCAAGCGCAAAAAACCTTTGAACTTAAAGGTTGTGGGTTTGAATCCCGGTCTGATTAATTTCATGGTCACAGACCTCGTCATCCAGAGTGAACTACCTTCTTATTTCATTCCCTGTTTGAATAATTATAGGATCGCCACATTTCCATTGCAAGTATAGTTTCTTCCCTCTTGTACCGCAGATGCCTTAAAGTAAAGCTAAGTTGATTTTGGAAGTTATCATCTTTCCGGGTTATCTAATCTCAGCAGTATTGTTGAGCCTAAATATGACTATGCTTAATTAATACTCTTGTACACCCCTACATAGCCGTAATAGCCAGGATATTTTCTTTCTCTCTCTTAGCCCATTTAAACGCATGTATTAGAAAAGGACAGAAAGAGGGGCTGAAGCCAAGTGACAGCCCCTATATCCATCCTTTTCTAACACGTGCGTTTAAATGGGCTAAGAGAGAGATAGACAATATTCTGGCTACGGCTATGCACCCCTATGCTGTAAAGTATAGGAAACATGGAGCGAGAAAGTCGCGTGCGGGTACCCGCAACATATTGCACCCTCCCCCCAATATGACGGCGCGCAGCGCCGTAGCCTACGCGACGCGCTTGGGGGATTGGGGGCGAAGCCTCCAAACATTTTTTTGGCGTTAGGAAGCTCCCGAGATGAACAGGTCTGCTCATAAGGATACTTTCCCCATTTAAAGTAACATTGGTGATGCCCCGAGAGAGCAGAGTGGACAATTTGAGAGCGCTCCACCATGTAAGCGATTAAAAGTACGCAAGATGAATAGATCTGCTTGTAAGTTTAATTTCCCATTTAAAATAACATTGGCGATGCCACGGAAAGATTAGATGAACATTTTGAGAATTGAGAGCCCTGCGTCATGTTGGCGATTAGAAGTCTGCGAGATGAACAAGGTCTGATCGTAAGTCTAATTTTCCATTAAAATTTATATGGGCGATGCCCCGGAAAAGCAGAGTGGAAGTTTGAGAGCCCTGCGCAAAGTCCGCGAGATGAACAGGTCCGCTCATAGGCATATTTTCCCCATTTAAAGTAACATTGATGGTGCCCCGGAAGAGCAGAGTGGATATCTTGAGAGACCTTTGATGTGTTGGCGTTAGGAAGCCCCCGAGATGAACAGGTCTGCTCATAAGTATATACTTTCCCATTTAAAGTAACATTGGTGATGCCCCGAGAGAACAGAGTGGACAGTTTGAGAGCGCTCCGCAATGTAAGCGATTATAAGTCCGCAAGATGAACAGGTCTGCTTGTAAGTTTAATTTCCCATTTAAAATAACATTGGTGATGCCACGGAAGAGCAGATGGAACGTTTTGAGAATTGAGAGCCCTACGCCATTTGGCGTTGTCCTCGAGATCAGCAGGTCTGCTCTCTCTGCTTCCTTTCTTCTTTTTTCATCTCACTTTTTTTTAAGATACGGGAAACGCATGATGGGGCCCGGGTGGGAAATGCCACCAGGGCCAGCCCGGCCCTGATGCATGAAGAGAACTGTAAGGATGTAACATTATTTGGCCCCCCAGTTTGCTAAAACTCAAACACAGGGCATAATTCAACGCAACCATGAAGACAGCGATTTAATTAACCTTCAAAATGCTAGGTAGGCAATATCGGTGACACACAAGAACATGAAATTGTCTGTATCAAAGGCGAAAAAAATAGAGGCAAGTTGTTGCGAGTTGATGATTCGTAGCTTGAATTTTCTCTCTTTCGCCCTTGAGACAGGCAATTATATGTACTCGTGAATCACCGATATTGCCTACCCTACATTATGAAGGCAAACTGAATCATCTTTTCAGGTGTGCGTGACGGTGTCGCTAAGTGCCTTACGTGTCAGTTTGAGCAAACTGATTGATTACTATATGAGTGCGAATTCAAAGTTCCCTAATTAATCAGAGAACGTTAATTTATCCAAAAAAACAAAAAAACAAAAAAACTCAGTGTAAAGAAGAAAACCGTTAACATTTGAACATTTTTCAACGGTAGGCGACTGTTGACTGATGTTTCGATGAGCTCCAACCAAAAAGCTGGATAAAGGGAGTTAGCCTATCGCAATAAGCATTGCGCAGGGCACTGGGTTTCTATTTGTCTCTGAATGAGATTGTTGCAAACTTCTACTACAGCAAGATGGAGGATCGATTCATTAGTTAGAATCATGTGAAAATCACAGTGAAAGTACCAAGAAACTCTTAAAATTCATTTCATAGATTCCCTAAAGGCATTTTCATGGTAGTCTAAGATGGCGGTCAAATAAGAGGATCACAAAGGGGGGATCCCATCTAATCCCAACTTTTTAAGCAGAAAAAAGTAATTCTTCGTAGAGAAAGCTACAATTATTATACTTCCTCATTAATGTGTCCCTCATTCATTCGATTGAGTTGTTTGAATTTCGTTCAACATATTTATTTAGTTTTTGAGTAGGTTTTGAAGAGTTTTTGATATTTACAACGTAATTTTCACATGATTTAATTAAAATAGATCGATTTAGTGTGATGACCCGACAATAATAATTGGATCCAAGCAAATGTTCGGTCTCACTCGCTCTCACAGGGTTTCCCCTAAGAGATCGAATCCAAATTTTCAAATGCAAATGTATGCTAGGCTAGTGAAGAACCAGTTCTATCAGATTTTACGACACCATTGAAATTCACCTACAATAATAATGTATAAAATTACGCTTCAACAACACTTTCGCAACATCTCACTTTAATTTACAATCACAGTTCAATCGAATAAACCTAATGAGGCAGTTGCAAGGGTCTGAAAGTTTGTGTTTTTTACAAAGAAAATTATACAGCTTGATGAACTGAGAACAATGATGCCTTTGGTTTTTTATTCTTAAGTGTCCCAGTTTTGGAGATACACACGTGTAAAGTTGAAAAAAAAATTGTTCGTAGCGGAATTCCCATTTTTAACAATGTATTTTGGGCCAAAATTTCATCTCGAGAACAATGGGACTTAATTAGAAAGCAAAGGCATATTTGTTCTCAGCTCATCAAGTACTTTCATTTTCTTTATAAAAAACCCAACATTTCAGACCCTTGCAACGGCCCCATTGTTTTGTCCTTGTCTCACTCACAGTTTCTTATGCAGGCACAAAATTCTAGGATCTGGGCCAGTGGCGTCGCGTGCAATTTGGCAACAATGTATTCTATCCATTTAAACTCATGTAAAAGATCGAATTAAGTACTGTCGCTGCATGGTGGGTCACATGTGGAACAGATACTAAACGAGTAAGAATTGTCGATTTTGTCCTAGAGCGCGCAGCACAGGATAGAGAACGTGCAGAGTGGTTGAAAATAGCTCACTGAAAATCTGATAGAGATTTTCCGATTTTCATTGTTATGTTTGGGAGTAAGGCAGGGGTACCATATACAAAAAAAAACAACTATTGAAACTTACTAATTTATTTTTTACTACTTTAATTTTTTTTTTTTTTTAGCCTGAAAACTTTATTTTCAGTTGCATGGATACCTAAATGCGGGTAAGGCCATATTTGGAACAATTAATATTCAGGCTCTTTACCATTGGAATATAATGGAAAGAATTTTTTCACTATTTTTCCCTGTCTCAAGGATCAAAATTGTACTGAAAAAAAAAAAAAAAATTATTTTATTGAAAAAAAAAAATCATGCAGTAAAGGGATAAGATCCAATTTTGATCGTGACGTCATAAGTAAATCGGTCTATTCGAATCCACCCTCCATAGTCCATAGTCCGTAGTGTATAACGCTGTAGAAAAATTTTTCAACAATTGAATTGTTTTTCGCAGAAAAATTGAATTCTCCTCGATTTCCTTACAACGAAGGCGGCCGGCCCGCGCCCGTGGAAAAGATGTCCGTTAAAACATCATGTCTGCTCTATCGAAGGAATCAACATTAATAACATGCTAGGAGTTCCTCGGAAGAGCACATAGCGTGTTTTTTTTTCAGCTACGTTTTCGAAGACCCGACCGCTTCAATTTTAACACTAACGTGCCAAAAGCTTCTGCTCGTATCTCCGCGGTGCAAAAAAGCGGAAACGCGCTCAGTCCAATCTGCGGTCACTTCCCTCCGACCCACGTTTCCGGGATTACTTAGGTGTCAGTGGAAGCAACGTTGTCAAATCGAACAATGTTGTCAATGGGGCTGTTGCGCAAACTGACAAATGCAACTAAAGGGGGTAAAGAACCCAAAATTAATTTTTCTTCCCGAATCAATTTTTTGGCTTGACATTTTAACCGGTCCCGGGTCATTTGCTCTAAAGTATTTGACCTAAACGCAGATTACCCACAGGTTTTTTGGCTAAAAATAGTTGTCGTACACAATTTGATCTAAAGTATATTTTATCTAAATGTTTCTTTGCCTATAATTGTCAGCCAGCATGTACGCCTCCTTCTCAAAACATTGTTGCTATAGAGAGGAAAGAAACTGTAAATAATTTTCATACCTAATCGATAGAGAAATGAAAATTTTTTCCGCAGAATTAATTGCTCTGTGATTAACCAACTCATTTTATGTCATGGTTTCGGTTTCTTTTTATACGGTTTTCACGGTTTTTAAGGTTTATTTTGGTTTTTGTTCACTTTTTTATAATTTTTACTTTTTGAGGCATTTTGCCTTAAAGATTCGAGGTAAAATGCGTTTCAGGTAAAAATTGGTAGGGCAACTTTCATCAGGTAAAAAAAAGAGGGTAATCTGTTTTTAGATAAAAAGTTTCAGAGCAAGCGTCCGGGGACTATTTTAACCCTTTAAATCCGACACCATAACAATCCCTCTACACAAATTTTTTATCAATCTCAATATATAGAATAAACTTTTCTCGTTTAGTTTGACGTGCAAAGTGATTTTTTCAAAAATACATTTAAAACCATGTTAATTTGGTGGTACAAATTTGTACCGCCAGAAGACAAAGGGTTAAAGAAAGTTTCACTTCGGTTTAAAAAGTTTTTTCTGAAGCTTTGGTGATGTGGGTTGCATCACTTTTAAGCGTGCCGTATATATACGGTGCGCTTCTTGTTTTCATTTTCATATCTAATATATAAGTCCAATGCCTTGCTTATGGCAAAACCTTTGGCGGGAAGGTTTGAAAAATTAAAAACGTATTTTCTTAAAACTGGTTTCATTAATCGTTAACTTATTGCTGCAATCCAGGAGGCCTCGGCGTCTATTTTCTTAAAATTGTAAAAGTTTTGGTATTCCTGTTAATTTCAATAAGTTATTAAGCGTCAAAGTCGAATTCCTTCAAACGAGAATTCCATACAGGTCCAGCAACCTAAGTCATTTGTGCCAACCTATGAGTCGAAATTCCAAGGCAGGAGGGGGGTGGAAACACCCTTCACAGAAACCCTCTTTGCCCCTCGCCTTTGGGCTCCACCGGTCTCAAGATTTCTTCACGGTGCATTAAGCGTTCAGGACAGGCATCGTAAAAGTGTCAAAATCTATTTGACGAGGGTACATCGATAAGAAGCGACGAGGTATTGATGAAGAGCGGGAGGGGTATAGAAAAGAGAGAGGCTCATTCATATCCTTAAGTAGACCTGTTTAGTGATGACGTCACGATCAGAATTAGTTCCAAACAAATGCTCTATCTCGCTCACTCTCGTGGATTTACCAGATCCAAATTTTTGAACGCAAATTCATGCTAGTTAACCAACAGTTTTCTCAAATTTTATTGCACCATTAGATTCCACTTGCCTTAAAGTATCTTTTCACTGTAACATAATTCCTAAAATATCACAAGCGAATTTACAATCACAGTTATACCGAAAGACGTTCTACGTTTTGTCCTTGTCTTACTCACGGTCTCTTATGGTAGTATCACCGCCATGACACTCAATCATTCTAACTTCTCTTCGTATCGAAGCTATTGTTCGAGGTAAAAACACATGCCGTGATGGTGCTGATGAGCCTATATCCTAGAATTTTCTGCTCTTAAGAAACTGTGAGTGTGACAAGGACAAAACATAGGACTTTCTTCGATATAATTGTGATTGTGCATCGATGCGCGATGTTTCAAAAAGTTTGTGATAGCGGGCTCATATTTTATCACTGAGAAAAAAGTGGCTGTTAAAACTGTAAGAATAGAACCATAGATGATTTCGCCTTATTTCAGTCATGAGACCTATCGTTGCTGTAGTCAGCGCGCTTGAATCTACACGAATTCCGATTGTCTCTATGGAATTTCGATTATTTCTATGGGAAATAAATCGCGGGAATATATATCCAATCGGGAAATTTTTTGAAACAATCGGCAATTTTTATAAGGGACGTGGAACCCAATGGTGTGATAAACACAACGTGTAAAGAACGTGTTGTTTACTAGCACTTGTATTTGAAAATTTGGACTGTGTTTCGTATGGGAAAACCCACGAGAGCGAGTGAGACGGAGCCTTTGTTTGGAACCAATTTTTTTCATGACGTCACACTAAACAGGTCTTTGCATCGAAACATTTGAAATTCTGGGGGATCGGCAAATTGAAAGCCCCTCAATGAGCGTCGATGGAATCAAGAGATTTTTGAGGACATTTTTGGCGTTTTGTTGAAAAATAGGTGTTTAAAATCCAGAACACAGGGAGCCAGAGGGGTAAAATTCGCATTAATTGCTCTAAAAAGTGAGAGGGGCTGTCACGTGTCTTCCACCCCTGGACAGCTTCCTCGCTGCGGCTATGGAATTGACTCTGGAATAACTTATTTACCTATCCTAAAAAGTTCGTTGCGTGTACAAAATTTTTCACTGGAAGCTTCTTCAAATTTTGGAAACTATAGGTCCATATGGAACTTTGCTTTTCCAACACGAAAAATGATATCGACCGACGGCAACAGAAAAAAAAAGAAATAATATGACAATGCGTTATAGTGAATAATGGCATAGTTTTAACTGTAAACTTTCGATACTTTTCAAGAAAATAAATGGGGAGAGGGGGAATTAAAATCCACAAACCTCTTAAACCTCCACACCTACTAATCTATACCCCTAGAATGCTTGATGTGTATAGGGCACTTGAAACGGTTAGTTCTGTATATTAAAGGATTATTGTTTCATGAATTCGCAAGTGTTCCATTTATGCATATTACGTATCTACATCGTGACAATCGCAATAAGTGCTGACAGCACCTAAAACGGAAAAAAAGATAAAAAAAACTGTTTATTATTTAGAATCACGGCTTTTCCGAATATGACACTTTTTGACTTCAAAAGAACGCAACCTCATGTTTGATCCCTGAACAAGCCGTTTAAAAGGTGGAGGGATTTAGAAATATCTATTGTCTATAGTTTATGTGGGTAAAAAAGATCGAGCCTTATCAAATAATTTTCTCTTTTCAGCTTTCAATGGGTTTGTTGCAAACTTTTGATACAGTGCTATAGAGTTTTGATTCTGATGTAAAATTGTCTGAAAATTACATTGGCGGCATCAAATAGTCATAAAATCCACTAATAAACCCAAAAAACGCATTGTAAAGAAAGCCAAAATTGCAGTCGTAAAGCCGAACAATCTGTGCACGCGCACGACGAACATCAGAGATAGGTGACCCATCCTCCCCTTTTTCGTTAACGGGGGGGGGGGGGGGAAAATATCTCTACAGTCAAACTGTGATTTTAAAAATGTGCATGGTCAAGATGTTGTCTTTTGTGAAGGGGGCGGGGGGGGAGCAAAATATCAAGAACAGGGTGTTTCAAAACTTGAGTGCCAAACTTATGGAGTGTATTTTTGGGGTCAACATACATATATATAAGACTTTATTTTCCTACATGAGTATGTGCTGCAAATGTTTCTCTTCTGAGCTAGAGCCCTCCAAAGTTTTGGAAACAAAAATCAAAAAACAAACACAAAAAAACAACGCCTTTGACTCATCTCCTTATAGATACATCTGATCTAAATTTATTTTTTTCATAATTTCTCACCAAACAAGCTCAATTGGACAGCACTTGTCACAAAAGAACCGAGTGACATTTTTGATAAAATTGAGTTATTGATTGATAGAGCTAGCAATACTGAATCTCGAAGCAACAAGTGCTTCTTCTGTAATAACAACTATTTCCCGTCAAAATTCCAGGTAAAAGTGAGCTGGTGAGCCTCATTGATGTCATTGTCCGATGAAATAAAATGAGAACTTGGTTCCTTTGGCTGATTAGGTTAAACCTTAATCCGAGTCACGTAAGGAACCAACTCCGACTTGGTTCCTTTTATAGAATTGGGAACGGACTTAAGTCCGGATTAACGGATTTTAAAATAATCAACAGTGTAAACCAACTCTACCGTTTGGTTTCTCTTAGAGTTTCGTTTTTCGTGATTATGCCAAAAAAAAGAAGAAAGGAACCAAGTCACTTTAAACGCTAAAAATTAAGTACCTTTCCTACACAGTAAATTCCACTTTTCCGGTGTTGAAATGCAAAAACACAACACGGTAGTTGAATGAAATCAAAACGTAAGTAATTCAAAGTTTTTTGTTTAAATGCTAGCTCTTCAACTTTGGACTCAATTTTCTCGAGATCAGCTCCATGTTGAATGCTGTCTAATTATTATCATTGCTAGCAAAATCATTAAAGCTGTTCAGACTTTAGTGGCACGCTTTTCCAACACCTGCGTGTTGGAATTTTCCCTGCTTGTTTTTTTTTTTTTTTTACTCGTAAATGACCGCCTTGTATGCTCCACAAATGGAAGTATTGGTTTTCATATCCGTAGCCAGGATTTTGTCTTTCTCTCTCTTAGCCCATTTGAACGTATGTGTTAGAAAAGGACAGAAATAGGGGCGAAGTCACGTGACAGCCCCTATGTCCATTCTTTTCTAACACATGCGTTTAAATGGGCAAAGAGAGAGAAATACAATATCCATGGCTACTTAAACATAGCCATAGCCAGGATATTGTCTTTCTCTCTCTTTGCCCATTTAAACGCATGTGTTAGAAAAGGATGGATAGAGAGGCTGTCACGTGACTTCGCCCCTGGTTCTGTCCTTTTCTAACACATACGTTCAAATGGGCTAAGAGAAAGAAAGACAATATCCTGGCTACGGCTATGTTGGTTTTAGATTATTTCAAGCAAGCCCGTAGCTAGCTGGAGACTACCGGGGGGGGGGGGGGGCGTGAACTTCAAGGGGGGGCACCGATACAAAATGAGGAGCTTGGAAAATTAATGCGTAATGATCTTTTTTTTTTTTTTTTTTGCTTCTCACTTTCCTTAAGTTCTCCTATATTCAGTAAAGGGAGGCTTAAGGAGTTACGACCATTATTTCCCCCCTTTTAAGCCCTTTTTCGAAAAAGTTGCCCCCCTCACAGACCGCCAGTGTAAAGGTGGGGCTCTTGAGAATTTCCCTTGGATTTTAGAACGTTTTGAAAAAGTTACAACTTTGAACGTAACGTAATTTGACGCAATGTGTTAAATAAGTCCTCCGTTTCAGTAATGTATAGTGATGTAAAATTGAAAGAAACCGTGTGGATTAGTGGAATCTCTCAACTGAGATGTTTGGTTGACAAATACCAATTTTGAAAATTCACCATGCTAGAAACACAATTTTAAGCACTTCAAACGACAGAAACCCAAAATATTAATTTTCCAAGTTATCAGTATTATTGTTGAGGGGGGAAGGGGAGATTTGCGATTGATAAGATCCTACTAGGTCGAAAGAACCTAACAATTACGTAACTCAGGTTAGATGTAAAAGTTAAGCTTAAGTACAAGAAAACCTGCCAAAGTGCTAGGGGGGCAAATGGTGGTCTCAGGGGAGGCAAAGCCTTTTTTTTTAATTTTTTAAACCTAACCTATAACCTAACTTTTTTTTTCTAGCCCTTCCTGACCCCCTCTAGACCCGGGCCTGATTCTAAGTATAACAATTTCAACTGATTTTTTTCTGAAAGTAGTTTTTTGTTTGTTTTTTTGCTTCAAACATGATTAGATTGTGAAAATAATTAATTTCTTTAAAAGTATACTTCAGTTTAAAGTTGCATTATCTGTTCATTTAAGAAAAAAAAACCAGAAGTCTCTCTCTATCATAGAACCCAGTGGCGTTGCGTGCAATTTGGCAACGTTGGAGTTCGTCCATTTAAATTCCATGAAAAAGATCGAGCTATTGGGTGTTCGAAAAACACCTTCACATTCGACCGTTTACATGGGTTTAAATGGACACTGTGCGATGTTGCCAAATTGCACGCTACGCCACGGATAGAACCTGAGAAAAGTCCGTCTAAAGTTTATGTAAACGAAAAGGTCATTAAATAAACACAAAATGGCAGCGTTGTATTGCAAACGACGCGACGACGCTGGTCTTTTTCGGCTTTGTTCCGTAACAGGCAGTATCATTACAGGACATTAAGGAGAAAAAATGATGACACATACACACAAAAAGACGAACGAACTGAAAGCAAAAGCAGCAGTTTATTTCGCATTATTTTAAAAAGTAAGGAAAGAAAAAAAGAGGAAAAGAGGGAAAAAAATTCCTTCATATTTTTTTACAACTGTTGCAAATACGTTCGAAATATTTCTCCAAGATGTTCCGTTCGGCTAAAAAAAAAAAATCAATCTTCATGCATGTCTCCTTACACCTTTTGTCCTTCCTTTTATTTCGAACGCATTTTCCTCAACTGACCCTACGCAATGGTGAATGGGTATGAATCTCGAATAAATTTTAAGCGTGCCCATGGAACATGGCACGCTTATTCCGATCGTTTTGCTGCTAACAATATAATACAATGTATACAATGTAATAAGGCAGCCTATGCTTTCCACGTGTATTCCTATGCTGAGTGGCCTAAAGTTGAAAATCGGCTGTTTTTGAATTTTGTGATTTTTTCCTGTCGTGTCTGTTGCGTTTTGAGGATTGCAATGGTACAATTATGAAATCGTACCTTCTAAAGTTTGCAGCAAAAATAGTTGGATTCATTTTAATGCTTTAGTTTTTTTATAATTCCAATTAAACAACGGACTCACCACTTTTGAGGGGTAAGTGGAGTGCGGTGAGGTAATATTTTGCGTTTTATGTTGCCAACTTTGTTGTAATTTTACTCTGCTGTGTTGGTTTTACGATGAATAAATTTTTGTTTGTTTTTATGATTAATTTGTTATGTTGGACATTGTTTTTGGGTTATTTTATTACGTTTATTGAATATAATATTGATTTTAAAGTACATTCGGGGTTTTTTCGTACGGGCTGCCGATAACGAGTCGTTGTGTGATGTTTTTTTTTTTTATTTATTATTGTTTTGCAGCCGGTGATTGTTTGGCTGCATTGGCTGCACTGCTGCTCACCTGTTCACTAATTTGATAATCTTTCTCTGTGAATGTCTAGAGTCAGCTGATATTTTCGAATAGAAGGCGCGAAATAAAACCGATACAGATCATGATTTTACTTATAGGATACCTTCTCACAAAAGTAAAGCTTCAAGAAGAACCCGCTAGACAGCGCGGAATGAAGTAGTCACGTTTCTTTGCCTTTATTTGATCAGCTGATAAATGATTTTTTTTTTTTTTTTTTTTTTTTTTTTTTTTTTTTTTTTTTTTTAGCGCAATTTTTAACATTCAATCTTTTATGGATTGAAAATGGATCTCATTAAAATAAACAAATTAGATCAGTATTCTTTTAATTTTTTAGTTTCGGGAATTGTTACAACATTAACGCCTGTTCGAAAGTGTAAGCGAAGTTATGGTTTTTGTATTATTTTTTTAGAGGACGAGACAGGCATGGTATTTGTTTTGATGAAAAGGGGTCCATCCAGCTACCATTAGGAGTGCCCCCCCCCTCAAAAATGGATGAAACTTTCAGGGATGATAGAGCTAAGCATCATCTTTCAGAATATCTGCAGTTTTTTGAATTTGGTCAACCGGGAGCGGGAGTGCAGGGGGTCAAAGTCAAAACCTCCAATGCTCCATAACTTTTGAACGAAAATAGATATTGACGTGAACTTTGCACCAAAAGATGCGTATTTTAAAGATCTTTCGATTGATGTGCTACAGTGTTTAGTTCAAAAATATTTGACCCTTTTTTTGCATTTTGTTTTACTTTTGAAGTTTCCAAAAATCCGTTTTTTGAGTTTGAAAAATAGGCGCAATGAAGGAATCTGAACGAAAAACTATGGTGGCCATATATGATTTGAGAATTTTGAAAAACTTATGTCAAAAATAAATTCAGCGACCCAAAAAACCCGCTTCCACCAAGTTTCAATGAATTTCATCGATTATTGGTGGAGCAACAAATTTTTTTGTAGAATCGAAAGTCGGAACCCTATTTTTGGCCTAGATTTGAAACTTTGCGCGGTCATAACTCTTGAACGAAATGTTTTTCGGCATCGCGGTTTGCGCCATCTGAAAGCTTATAAAATCAGCTTTCTTCACAGAAGGTTTTTGTTCAGATTCCTACGTTGCGCCTATTTTTCAAACTTATAAAACGATTTTTTTTCTCTACTATTAGATTATAAATGAATGTTTACATCTGCATTGAGGGTTTTTTCGAGAAAAGTTGAACAATGTGTTTGAACCCCCCAGAATACACCCTAAGAGGTTGTCAGGAGCTTATGAAAATATCAGAAATGAAAAATTTGGAGTCAATTTTCTGTCTGATTGTTTTGTTTCAAATCATTTGTTTCAGTAATTTTCGAGAAAAATGCCAGCAACGGATGCTCTGGCTCACTTTGTATATAAAATGTAGTAGACTTCTTTTATTCTATTCAGGTCCTCTGGTATTCAATCACTGTCCGATGAGTAAAATAATTGAAATCTCATGCGCTGAGTCCAGACTATACTTGCTCTCTTTGAGAGAATCCAAAAATTAAATATAATCATCAAAGGTACCACTATACGGCCAATTTTGTAAAATAAGCACATGTATGGAGAGGGGGGAGGGGTGGAAGCTTTTATATGCGTAACTTTTTTTGCTTCTCATTGATAGAATGTCATCGAATGAAAGGCTAGAAACTCTGCAACTCTGGTAAGCAACTCTGTTTGCTTGAAGGGACGCATCGCAATGAAGTAGGGGACTACACTAATTATAGTTGTCAAAGTTGATGCATAAATTATTAATACTTCAATTAGTATGTACGTCTGTAATGTTTTTACTGGATGCTAATCATAGCATTTTTTCCAAGTAGATGATTCAGCCTAATTTTATCTTGAGTATTCACCATAAGGTTTCTCTGCACAGTAAAGCCTTTAATGAAAACATAGCAGGAATTGCTTTTATTGACATTAATTGTAATTGTTTAATTTTCAGATCCAAATCGGCTAATACTGTGTCTAAAAATTCAGATATTGAAAGGAATGACTCTATTTCGTCTCTATCAATATGTAGACATTTATTAATTACCTTCTTTTACCTTTCATCACCATATTCCACCAACAAAACCATGGCCTACCTATCTTTTCTTTCTCATTTTATTAAATTATAAATAGAATCTTTTACATCCATTCAACGCAGAATCGAATCATTTAAACTTCAAATACTCTATAATCAGTGATTTCATCCAAATTTTCATTATTGAATCATTCATGTATATTATAAATCTATTTATTCAATTCATATGTTAGTTACATACTACAATGTCTCCTTAAGAATTGCTGATGCATTTCAAACAGCTGTAATCCACAAATGAACAAAACACTGAACCAATTGTAATGTGTCACTGCAAAAACAACGACTCAAAAATATTTTTTTCAAATATACGTCTCAAATGCATATACAGGGTGGGGCGTAGAGATCTGACGATTTTCAAAAGGCTATAAATAAAGAACTATTTGACTTAGAGAAAAAAACTTTTTTTATTGAATTCAGTACAGAATGCCGTTTTTTTACATTAAGTTTTAAAAATTACATCTCGTAGATGTTGACCGTCAGCGTCAATACACTCTTGAAGTCGATTTCGAAAGGAATTCACCGCTCTTTCGCACATTTGTATGGGTATGGGAAGACAACGTAACTGTCACTGTTAATTCGAACCGATATGTTTCCATGTTGGAAGACTATGTGCAGCCCATGTTGGAAAATGTAGCGGAAGAAAATGATTTAGGAGACGTCTGGTTCCAACAGGATGGAGCAACAGCTCATACTGCTCGCATTTCCCTTGCCGCTATGCGGGAAATGTTTCCAAATCGGTTGGTCTCTCTCAGAGGAGATTTACAGTGGCCTCCGCGATCTCCCGATTTGAGCATTTGTGACTTTTTTTTATGGGGCTACCTTAAGGAAAGGGTTTTTAGGAGTCGCCTCCATGCTTTAGAGGAATTGAAAGTGCGAATCAGAGAGGAAATCGATAATATACCCATACAAATGTGCGAAAGAGCGGTGAATTCCTTTCGAAATCGACTTCAAGAGTGTATTGACGCTGACGGTCAACATCTACGAGTTGTAATTTTTAAAACTTACTGTAAGAAAACGGCATTCTGTACTGAATTCAATAAAAAAAAGTTTTTTTCTCTAAGTCAAATAGTTCTTTATTTATAGCCTTTTGAAAATCGTCAGATCTCTACGCCCCACCCTGTACATTGTCATATTTTCTTAATCAAAGCTCCAACAGCACTTCCTGTACCTTAAATAATATACAATAAATTGACAAATCTTCTCCCATGAACTACATTATAATAAATATATTTAAACCATGTATGCGTAAGCCTTTATGCAAAACTTATTTCTGCAAAACCCAGCAGAGCAGAAGACCAAATGAAACAACTTATACGCAGATTTTTATGTTTACAATTCACAGGCACGCTTTTCCAATACATGCAATGTATCGGAGCTTCCCTGCTTGTTTATACATCTTGCTTGCAGCTGATTTTATAATTGGACGGCTTTTCTGCAGAACAGAGCTAATTTTTCATGCCAGCCAATGAGCGATGACCATTAACCATTGAGGGGCTTTCTGGAACGTAATTTTGACGACACCAAGGAGGAAAAAAAGGCAGCCATTATTGAAATTTCTCATGGACATTTTAAAAAGGGTTCAATTTATTCGTCTCCTTAATGGGTCACTAATGCAGACTTTAGTTGCAGCAATATGCCGGGTCAGGGGGTTTCCCCCAGGATATTGAAGGGGAGTCTGGGGGTCTCCCTCAGATTAAATTTGATGTGAGAAAGTGTTCGTAGGGTATTCCCTGCAGTTTATTTATGACTTTTGTTTCACTGATTTTTTGCCAATTTTTTTCCGTGCTCAGACCATAGTGCGTCGAGCGTATACCTACTCGCAGAGCTGCCGATTTGCGTAGATTTAATGACATTTTGAAATTCACCGAAGATTCCACCGGTTGAGAAAAGATTACAGAGGTTAGTTCAGAGTATGTCTGTAATGCACGAAAATACTAGCGTCTTTTATCTTTTCTCAACCGGTATATTTTAATTAATTAACGGCGTTTCCACCTATTGAGAAAAGATTGCAGATCAGAGTATTCTCGTGCGTTACAGTCATACTCTGAACTAAACTCTGTAATCTTTTCTCAACCGGTGGATTCTTCGGTGAATTTCAAAATGTCATTAAATCTACGCAAATCGGCAGCTCTGCCTACTCGTTTCATTGTTATACATTGCAATTACCATATTAAATTGCTAACCTAACCTAACCCCCGCACAGCTGTAACCAGGAATTTGTCTTTCTCTCTCTCTCTCTCTCTCTCTCTCTCCTCTCTCTCTCTCTCTCTCTCTCTCCTCTCTCTCTCTCTCTCTCTCTCTCTCTACGCTCATTTGAACGCATGCCTTATAGAAAAAGACAGAAACAGAGTCTGAGATCACGTGACAACCCGTCTCTCTACCCTTCTCAAACGCATGCGTTCAAATGGGCAAAGAGAGAGTGAGACAGATTCGCAAGTATATCGAGCAGTTTGACTTGTTTTGTACTTAAGCACCCGAGCGGTTTTCTGTCTCCTTGTATACAAGTTATACATTTCGTCGCAATTTTGTATTCAAAAAACCGCGGGAGGAAAAATGCAGTTTATCGAGTTGGTGGTTGGCAGAGCTGCCGTTTTGAGTATATATAATCAATGCTATTTTTCTATTCACCGATGATTCCACCGCACTATGGTTTGAAATCATCAAAAATTGGCCAAAAGTCAGAAAGTAAATTTCTCATAAATTCGTCTCTTATAAACTTTCAGCTTCAATTTTAAGCACAGAGAACACTTTGAACACGTAATTTAAACTTAGAAATGACATAGATAGGTTTTAAGAGTAAGCTTAAAAACTAGACAAGGATTATTTTTGATGCCTTTTTTTCACAGAGTTTTGGCCACTTTTTTCTGATCTCAGACCATAGTGCACCGGTTGAGAAAAGATTACACAGCTCAGTTCAGTGTATGACTGTACTGCATAAAAATACTCTGATCTGTAAATCTTTCCCCAACCCTCTAAGAACCAGGGTTGTTTGAAAGAACGCCTCTCTTCCGCTTCTGTAGGGAATATAGTTAGTTAACTGTTCGTACTTGGGGAATTGGAATTGCCGATACGACAAATTGAAGGCGCCTGTAGGCTGATTCTCCCTATTTGGACGAGACGAGACGAGATAGCAAGTAACGATGAATGTCATTGGTTTAAACGGAGTCTCGTGACAGATTTGAAGTCATTGGCGCAAGCTCCGAGTCATGATTTTGAAATTCATGTCTCGGAGCTTGCGCCAATGCCGCTCCAATGACTTCAAATATGTCACGTGACGCCGTTTAAACCAATGGCATTCATCGTTACTTGCTATCTCGTCTCGTCTCGTCCAAATAGGGAGAATCAGCCTGCAGGAGAGACCTTATCTTGTAAGTGTTTTCATCGATAGTCAGGTTTATCTGGAATGGAGACTTGAAACAATGCGAAATAGGTTAAATGAGAAAAATTAGTATACTCGGACATGGTCCATAAAGGGTTAATCGGTGGAAACTCCGTTGATTAATTAAAGTATCCGCAAGTTTTTTAAAGTCATCGACGACTCCACCGGTTGAGAAAAGATTACAGATGCGAGTATTTTAGCTTATTACTGTCATACACTGAACTGAACTGTGTAATATTTAATCATCGGTGTATTTAAAAATCGCGCATTGATTACACGCAAAACGGCAGCCCTGGTGGTTGGTGCTGGTGCTCTCTTGACGATATGCATATCTGCGCATGCGCAGTAGAAAACGAGGCTATAGTAATAGAGAGGATTTATGGGACGTGCAATTCCGAGGCAGCACGGAGGCAACCATGATGGAAATCTCTTATAGACAGTGGCGTCGCGTGCAATTTGGCAATAATGTATTCTCTCCATTTAAACTCATGTAAAAGATCGAATTCAGGGGGTGCACAGTGCACAAGTAAAATTCGATATATTTAATGAGTTTAAATGGAGCAGTTGCATTGTTGCCAGATGGCACGCAACGCCACTGCTTATAGACATTTTCACTTTGGCTCGGTTTGTTCGCCACATAGTTGATGACATTGAAATTTAAAAAAAAAAAAAAAAATTATAATAAAAAAAAAAAGTTGTGAAAAATCCATTTGAAGTTGGTTTCAAAAGAAAGTGAAAATTGAAAGTGAACTGGAAGTTGATATGGGTCTGTTGCAAAATTGCAAAATTTTACTACAGCGCTATAGAGTGATTAATCTCATGTAAAATCGCGTGAAAAGTCCATTGGTGGCAGCAGAAAGTCATAAAATGCAATAACAAACTCAGAAGAGGCATTTAACTGAAATCCATTAAGATGGCGGTAAAATATCGAGCAACCTGTATGCAAGCACCATGAAAATCCAAGATGGCCAACCTCACAACATCGATCACGACCAAATCACAACGCAAACAAACTAGCATACCTCCAATGCTGTGAGGTTGTTAACGTTGGCCATCATGGATGTTCACGGTGCGTGCACACAGGTTGCTCGATATTTTACTGCCGTCTTGGGTTTCAGTTAAACGCCTCTTTTGAGTTTAATACTGCATTTTATGACTTTCTGATACCACCAATGGACTTTTCGCGTAATTTCACTTAAGATTTAACACTCTATATCGTTGTAGCAAAAGTTTGCAACAGACCCATTACATATTTCCACTCCTTACTTGCGAATACAAAAAAATTTCAGAGTGAAAAATACTTCTATTTAAATTTGTTTCCAAAAATAACCCTTGCTGAATCATGTTCCTATATGCTTTTAAACTCAACCGGTCAAATTTGAATTTCTGTTGGCGATTATAGTTGGATATAAAGTGGTTTGTATCTCACAAGCGTTGGTGTATGGGACAAGGGGAAAAATAAATAAATACAATAAATGAAACGATAAGAAATGAAAATATAAAGAACATGCATAAAAGAAACTAAAAGTTGATGATTGACAGCTCCATTAAAGGAGGAAAAATTAGAAAGATCTGTCAAAGATTACTCGCATTGGGATTGCAAGATTTTTTTTCAAATTGACAACAATGATTTTCCTCCATGAGAGCCTGGGCGAAATAATCAAAACTAGTTCCAGAAAAATCAATTATTTAACATGGAAACTAAAAGTTGATGATTGACAGCTCCATTATATTGTAGGAAGAAAAATTGGAAAGATATGTCAAAGATTACCAAGATTACTTGCATTGGGGTTGTTGTAAGTTTTTTTTTTTTTTTTTTTTTTTTTTTTTTTTTTTTCCCCCCCCCCAATAAATTGACAACAGTCATTTTCCTGCATTAAAGGCAGGCTGCCGTTTTGCATATAATCAATGCTATTTTTCTATTCACCGATGATTCCACCGGTTGAGAAAAGATTACACAGTTCAGTTCAGTGTATGGCTGATATGCACGAAAATACTTTGATCTGTAATCTTTCCTTAATCGGTGGAAACTCCGTTGATTAATTAAAATATCCGCAAGTTTTTTAAAGTCATCGACGACTCCACCGGTTGAGAAAAGATTACAGATGCGAGTATTTTAGTTTATTACAGTCATGCTCTGAACTAAACTGTGTAATCTTTTCTCAACCGGTAGAATCATCGGTGAATTGAAAGATAGCATTGATTATACGCAAAACGGCAGCCCTGATTAAAGGCTACGCAAAATAAATTGATACTTGTGGAAGACCAATGTTTCCAATGTTTCCAGACCAATCGATTGTTTTACATATGCTTAAATGAAGTAAAAACACTTTTGCCAAATTCAATTATTTGCCTTTTTATCAGATACCTGAAAATTCATGCAGAGGAAAAATATTAAGTGGTTAGTGAAAACTTTCAAAATCCACTCTTTGACTGTATATCGATCGTCATCGGACCCAGGATTTGTTTGCTCCCTCCCTTTGCCTGTTTTTTCGCGGAAATTTGTGGATCTTTTTTTATTTGAAGACAATGTACCAAGATGATTGTGCCATTCAATTTTAAATATACATTTCTCTGCTTACATAAACACAGAATAACATTCCCTAAAAAAAGGCATGTGTCTTTAAGGAAAAAGACGTAAATCTTACGAGCCAAACCCCTAAATTTTACCGAATCGTCGATTTCGCGGTTATTTTCTTTTTTAGAAATTCGTTACTTTTCGCGCAATGGGTCTGTTGCAAACTTTTGCTGCAACGATTAAGAGTGTTTAAACTACTACGAAATCGCCTGGAAAGTCCATTGGTGGCATCACAAAATGCAATAATAAACTCACAAGAGGCGTTCAATGAAATCCAAGATGACGGAGAAATATCGAGCAATTTTTATGCTTGTACCACGATAGCCAACCTCACAATATCGATCACAACCAATCAAAACGTAAACAAACACATAACCTCTACCTTCAGCGAGGTTGTCAAAGTTAGCCATCCTTGGATGTTCGTTGTGCATGCATACAAATTGCTCGATATTTCTCCGCCATCTTGGATTTCATTAAAAGCCTCTTGTGAGCTTATTTTTGCATTTTATGACTTTCTAATGCCACCAGTGAACTTTTCAGACGATTTTACATCAGCTTAAACTCTCTTAATCGTTGTAGCAAAAGTTTGCAACGGGCCCATTGTGCCGTTAATTCGCGTTATAACGCCGATTTCGCATGAAAATCCGAAAATGCCCGGTTTTGCGTTATTTCACCTTGAATATTTGAAACCAGGGGGTCATGACTGGTACTCCTATGAAGATTATATTAGAACATTATAAGATAGATTTAAAAATTTCGCGGTCGCGAAATTTTAACTACCTCTTTTGATGACTTTAAAACTTGCGGATATGTTAATAAACGGCGATTGCACCAATTGAGAAATTAAGATTATTACAGATTAGAGTATTTTCGTTCAGTACAATCATACACTGAAATGAACCGTGCATAATCTTTTCGCAGCCGGTAAAATCATCAGTGAATTAAAAAATGTCTTTAATTACACGCAAAACGGTAGCTCTGTGTTTTACCTGTATTATTGCTCTATACAATAGCGTACGCAGGAATTAGTCTCTCTCGCTCTTTTCCCGTTTGAGTGTATGTACTAGAGAAGGAAAGAGATAGGGGCTAAAGCCATGTTCGAGCCCCCGTTTCTGTCCTTTCCTTACTCACGTGTTCAAATGGGGAAAGAGAGAGAAAGACGAATTCCTGTGTATACGCTACTGGCTCTATACCTGCGTTGCGTAGTGGTGGTTATTAAATATTTTTTCATAAAGTCAACGAGTGGATTCTGGGAGTCTTTGTTACGTCATTTTTGTTTTTTTGTTTTGTTTTGTTTTTTTTTTTTTGCTAGTTTGTATATAATTTCCGACATTTTATTCATCCGTAGAAAAAGCTCGCAATTTTTTGAAACGGTGTTATTTTTTTTTTCGTCCGTTCGAAGTGTACATAAAAATGCGGAAGTTTGACTTCCAAACGACCTTCCATTAAAACGTTTCTTTTAACGAGATTGGCGACCGAAGCATTTCAGATATTGAACCGGCGCGGAAAGCAAGATTTGGCAGCGTCGCGATGCAGAAAAACGCGTTTCTCGCACTTCGAACCGGATCCGGATTTTTATCGACTCTAAATTCTCGTTCACTGCGATTTTATTCATTCATATATACATGTAGACAGACATGATACACCCATACACAAGTCTACAAATACACACATACAGAGTGATTAAAAAGTCAATGTCCTTCAACCACGAGAGTAACTTTTGAACGGCTGTAGATAAAATAAAAACAACCAAACTCAGGGGCGGATTTACATCTCTTGAGGCCCTACGCAATTTTGAATTCGAGGCCCTCAAAGAAAAGGGTAGGATGCCTGGATGTCTGAGGGCATTCATCGGAAAGAACGGAGGGTTGGTGGTTCCCCCCCTTTTTTTTTTTTTTTTTTTTTTTTACTTACAGTAAGCATTGAAATACAGTTAAAACTGTTTTTTTTTTCAGCAAAGTTATTTTTATTTCATCGTTTTGCTCTTTTCTATCCTCCTTTTTCTTTTCCTTTTTCTCTCTTTTTATCTCTCTTTTTCTTTTTCTCTTTTTCTCTCTTTTTCTCTATTTTCTTCTTTCTCTCTTTTTCACTCTTTTTCTCTTTTTTCTCTTTTTCTCTCTCTCTCCCCTTTTCTTTCTCTTTTTTTCTCTCTTTTTTCTCTCTCTCTCTCTCTTTCTTCTCTTTCTCTCATTTTCTCTCTCTCTCTTTTCTCTTTTTTCTCTCTCTTTCTTCTCTTTCTCTCTTTTTCTCTCTCTTTCTCTCTCTTTCTCTTTTTTTCCTCTTTTTCTCTCTTTTTTCTCCCCTTTTCTCTATTTTTCTCATTTTTTCAATATTTTCTCTCTTTTTTTCCTGCTTTTCTTCTTTTCTTTCTCCCTTCGTGAAGTGGGGCTGTAGATAAAATAAAAACAACCAAACTCAGGGGCGGATTTACATCCTTGAGGCCCTACGCAATTTTGAATTCGAGGCCCTCAAAGAAAAGGGTAGGATCCCTGGATGTCTGAGGGCATTCATCGGAAAGAACGGGGGGTTTTGGTGGTTCCCCCCCAATTTTTTTTTTTTTTTTTTTTTTTTTTACTTACAGTAAGCATTGAAATACATTTAAAACTGTTTTTTTTTCAGCAAAGTTATTATTTTTTCATCGTTTTGCTCTTTTCCATCCTCCTTTTTCTCCCTTTTTCTCTTTTTTATCTCTTTTTTCTCTTTTTCTCTCTTTTTCTCTTTTTCTCTATTTTCTCTTTTTCTCTCTTTTTCACTCTTTTTCTCTCTTTTTCTCTCTTTTCTCTCTCTCTCTCTCTTTTCTCTTTTTTTCTCTTTTTTTCTCTCTCTCTCTCTCTCTTTCTCTCTCTTTCTCTCATTTTCTCTCTCTCTCTCTTTTCTCTCTTTTTCTCTCTCTTTCTTCTCTTTCTCTCTTTTTCCTCTTTCTCTCTCTTTTTTTCTCTTTTTTCTCTATTTTCTCTTTTTTTTTCTCTCTTTTACTCTCTTTTTTTTTTCCTTTTCTCTATTTTTTCACTTTTTCAAATTTTCTCTCTTTTTTTCCTGCTTTTTTTCTCTTCTTCTCCCTTCGTGAAGTGGGGCATTTTTTTAGTTCTGAGGCCCTACGCAGTTGCGTATTTTGCGTAATGGTAAATCCGCACGTGACCAAATTTTTGCGTACGATGATCCTTCATTATTTGAAAGTAAGTTCATGAGAATGTTAGCCCCGCAAAGGGGCCTCTCAGTAATTTTTGCTACTAATGATTGAACATAGTTCATTCGTGAGTAAAACCCAGTGGAAATTACTATTCGCACATTAAAAAATTAAAAAAATTCACTTTCAAAATGATTTCAAAGTTTCACGTTTCATAATGTGTAGCCATATGCATCTGCCATATGAGAGATTCCTATGTAAATGGGGCTCTTGCACATTTTGCTGTGAGCAAATAAATTATCTAACCCAGTGGCGTAACCGGGAAATTTTTTCGAGGGAGAGGGGGATTCTGTGGGGGCCCAAAAAATTGTCAAGAAAAACCCCCCCCTCCTCCTCCTCCGGGCTACGCTACTGGTCCAATCTGACGTGAAAACGAACGAAAAGCAGGAAAATCACACTCAAACAGTCTGAAATTCATCAAAAACTCACAAAAAACTGCTATATAACGACAAGATTGTATGGCGGTTCAACGCAGATATCAGGGGGAGTTTCCCTATCAAATTTGTCACTTTCTCTAGGAAAACGCAGAGATATGTCTAAAATTAGATAAGAATCTTTCATGTACCAACGTATAGCTCCGCTATTAAACCCGATTCTGAGCGTGAATTTTGTGTTTTTTTAGTGTACTCATTGTCATTTTTACAGGTTTTTATGCAAGAATCAACTGTTTAATTCCCTGTAGAAAAAGTTTGCAAGAGCCTCATTGAGGCCTTTTTGCTTTTGAAAAGGCTAAAGCTCGTTGGATTTTAACCTTATATATAAAAACTTTGATTTTTCTTCCGCCATAGTTCAAAAGTTGGACGGGTTTAACTACATTGACTTCCCCATCATACGCTGTGCATTTGTGGCTCTTCTCTGAGATTGAAAAAAACTATGTCCCAGAAAGCCCTTGAATATAGTAATACCACAGAATAATACAATCAGAAGGGAAACCCCCATAAAAGCCAATGGAAACAAGTTTTGGGAAATTTTACTGGCACAAACTGGCAACTGTGCCTACTCACTTCTCAAGATGGCGGACATGTTTTTTCAGGTATAAAACCCAATCACAACTCGGCCAGTTGCCGAAGATTGCCGAAGATACTCACTTTCGAACATGGCGGCCCGAAGTAAAGAATGTTTCAAAACGAATTAGAGTTTCCGTTCTGATTAGAGTATTCTGTGGTAATACCTCATTGGATAGTAACATGTTCCGGTTTCCATCCGCAATCGGTGAAAGTTAGACGGTTTACAAGGTATATGGAGAACAGGTATGGACAACGCTCTGAGGTTGGCTCTGACTGGTTGTGAGAAAAGCGACTTCGCCCCCATTTTTCTGACCGCGCGATTCAAATTTAGATTTCACATCTTAAAAAGGGAAAAGGTGAACAACGTAATTGATGATATTAATCCATTCTATAGTCACAACATTGACATGAAAAGATAAAAATTTACTTTTCATCGTTCAATTAAATAAAGTATTGCTTCAGATAAAGTTCCCCTTCAAACCTAACCACAAACAACAATGCAAGATACACGGGTGTAAATAGGAGACAAGATGGCGGCGAAGTCGCTTTTTCCCAAGTGGCCACGCCCCCCGAGTCCAGTGTTGTCCATACCTGTTCTCCATATACTTTGGACGGTTTAGGGGCATTGCCTTCACGATCACCCTGTATAGTAGTGTCTCCTTTCTGAGATTTATCAATTTCGCGCTCTTTTTATACTTCTCTCTCTCTCTCTCTCTCCTCTCTCTCTCTCTCTTTTCTCTCTCTCTCTCTCTCCAGCTCTTTGCAGACCGCTGACAAAAATTTGGCATTGACAATGACAATGACAGTGACACTGACTTTGAGCCTTCCTGACCCCCCGTGCTTTTTCCGTAACACCGCGGTTTCCCCACTCCTAAACTGCTCCGAACGGTATTTCAAATTTTTTTGGGCTCTTACTTTTTCCCCTACACTTTCTAGAATGAATACACTCCATACACTATGAAAAAAAATACAAGGTGCTCAAAATTCAAAATTAGCGCTCTTGTGATATACAAGTATAATTTTTGAAAGTATGTGTACAGCTTATATGTCGCAGGCAAATTGCAATCTTAGACAAATCGCATTCGGTTTGCGTGTTGCCTAGGCAAAGAGCAAGCCGCTTATTTACTATCAGAAAAAATTCAGAGCATGTGTAATTTTTATCAGATTTGGTTTATTCTGATTAGTTCTTGACCTAAGGTGTTTTAACCCTTAACTGCAGATGAGCCCCGATCTGGAACAATTACTTTGAAGCCTTATATAAAAGTAGGGGACTTGAGTTGTACTGTCGCCCGCATAGTGGGTCACATGTGGAACAGATACTAAACGAGTAAGAATTGTCGATTTTGTCCTAGAGCGCGCAGCACAGGATAGAGAAAAATGCAGAGTGGTTGAAAATAGCTTACTGAAAATCTGATCGAGATTTTTCGATTTTCATTGTTATGTTTGGGAGTAACGCAGGGGTACCATATACAAAAAAAAAAAAACTATTGAAACTTACTAACTTATTTTTTACTACTTAATTTTTTTTTTTTTTTTTTTTTTTTTTTTTTTGCCTGAAAACTTTATTTTCAGTTGCATGGATACCTAAATGCGGGTAAGGCCATATTTGGAACAATTAATATTCAGGCTCTTTACCATTGGAATATAATGGAAAGAATTTTTTTACTATTTTTTCCCCGTCTCAAGGATCAAAATTTTACTGAAAAAAAATTTTTTTATTGAAAAAAAAAAAAAAAAATCATGCAGTTAAGGGTTAAATGATGAGTTTTGAACACTGCATTCAATCACTTTAAATGTTCATAAAAAGAGAAAAAGATGAGAAAAATTTAATCTGTGGATATCAGAACGATCGTTAGCTCGTTAGCTTTAGAATGATTTTAATCAAACTTCGATATAATTATTTTGTACGTCACCATTACGCTTGAGCCTAACTTTTTTTTTTTAGTAAATAAGCGGCTTGCTCTTTGCCTGGGGAAATCGCAAGCCAGGGCTGCCGTTTTTCGTATAATCAATGCTATTTTTTTATTCACCGATGATTCCACCGGTTGAGAAAAGATTACATAGTTCAGTTCAGTGCATGACTGTAATAAACTAAAAAAACTCGCATCTGTGATCTTTTCTCAACCGGTGGACTTTAAAAAACTTGCGGATATTTTAATTAATCAAAGGAGTTTCCACCGATTAAGGAAAGATTACAGATCATAGTACTTTCGTGCATTACAGTCATACACTGAACTGAACTGTGTAATCTTTTCTCAACCGGTGGAATCACCGGTGAATTTTAAAAAAGGGCCCGCAAAATATACACAGGGTATAGGCTGTTTTTTTACAGCGATGTATCGTATTGATTGCCGTCCGAGGACCTTTGCATCCAAACAAACTTTAATTCATAATGCACTAGCCGTTCCTGGCGTACGGGCGCCTTCCACGGCCAGCATTCTACACGGAAAAAAACTACGGTGAAAATAACCATGCGGATACCTGATTTTGGCACCTGCTAGATGTTATATGGTAATGGTAACCAGAAGTATACTATGTTTTGACTAGGTACTGGGTGATGTTACCTGATTGCATGTCGAATTTACTCAAAGTATCGGTAAATGTACCATACTTCTGGTCAAGTTTACCATAAATCTAGCAGGTGCCAAAATAGGTATCCGCATGGTTATTTTCACTAATTTTTTTTTTTCCCTGTAGGGGTTTCGGGCTAGTTGCAGGTGTGTGATGAGAGAGCCCCGCGCAGCGACAAGGCTCGGAGGAGGGAAGGCAACTGACAGAATAAATCCCCCCCCCCCTAATTTTAAAATTCAATTTGCGGCGCTCACAGACGGTTTTTTCGAAGAAAAAAAATTCAGGGACCTCTTCGAAATACCCTAAGGAATCATCCTACCAAATTTTAAGGGGAAAACGCTTCGGCCAATTCGGGAAATTAGAAAATACATTTTTGGGGGGGGCGTTAGCTTAATATTTATAATTTTTCCCCCTTTAAACACATTTTTGAACGGAAATTTAGACTATAACCCTGAACTTTTTGTAAACTGAAACCCGAATATTTTTTAGTGAAAAATAAGATTGCAGTCGATTAGCTCGATAAAGATAATAATTTGTATTTTCTGAAATCCAGATTTCATGGAGACTCCATATTACTATATCAGCACGATTGCAGATGAAGATTCCGTATTAATATCAGTATGCTTGCGGAACATTTAATTTTTCTCTAGAGTTAATTCATTAAAGTTTTTGAATAGAAAAAAAAAACCTAATTTCGTGTCTAAGATGAGCTTAATTTTCACAAATTACCGGAGGAGAACTCCTGGACCCCCATACGAAATTACAACTCCCCCCCCCCCCTTCACACTAAAATCCTGGGTGAGCCCACGACTATACATATAGTCCAGGAACATTAGATCAAATATCGCCAAATAGCGAAAAAAATTGGGAACAAGCTGAAATTTTGCACAGACGTTCCTTTATAGCATGAATAATCACCAACCAAAAGTCCCAAGCTGGATCTGGCTTGCTTTTTTTTTAGGGGGGGAAATGGCCCCAAAAATGGCCCCAAAATGCGGTTTTCACCAAATAACTCTAAGAAGACGCAAAAAAACTCAAAAACTGATGTTACAAAAAGAAAGCTGATCAAATTCTCTACATGATGGTACCCACAATTTTTTTCATCGGACCATCCCTTATAACCTAAAAAGGGGGTTGAAATTGGGTCATTTTTTGAGAAATTGCAAAATAACGAAAAATTCGCCAAAAACAAGACGATATGGCAACATTGGCTTGCCTAATGACCCATTTGATACTTCGGCAAACCTCAGGGTACATTTGAGACCAATTTCCCACATCCTTCTCCTTCCCCGCCCCTCTTTGAATCAAATTTCACCCCTTAATGACAAAATTGATTTTATTTTGAGAAAACGATAAACTTGCAAATACGAAGCAATATGGCAACATTGGCTTGCCTAATGACCCATTTGATACTTCGGCAAACCTCAGGGTACATTTGAGACCAATTTCCCACATCCTTCTCCTTCCCCGCCCCTCTTTGAATCAAATTTCACCCCTTAATGACAAAATTGATTTTATTTTGAGAAAACGATAAACTTGCAAATACGAAGCAATATGGCAACATTGGCTTGGTCTATGACCTTTTTGCTGGAATGCCGATCTTAAGAGTACAGGTGAGTCCCTTTTTTGACACCCTCTCTCCATTCCCCTCCCCATCCTCCCACCCCAAAATAGAATTTATCACTAAATTACACGATCAGAATCGGATTTTATCAGCATTTTCACCCATCAGTGGCGTTAGGGCGTCTCAAAAATGAAAAGAGTTTGGAAAGTCCTGCTCCAGACGGCTTTTCTGATTCATTTTGGCCACAATAGGAAAACTGCGAGGTTTGAGCCCTCTAGGTCAAGTCTACAGTTGTGCCCAGGGGCCCCAAAGTTGCCAAATATACGCAAAATTTGTCGATTTTTCACAGTTTTTGAAGCATTTTATTTTCCATCTCCCACCGATCTAGGGCACTTGGCTGGTGTGTTTTTACCTTATTATTGCTCTAAATTTGATGAAAAGTCAATGTTGAATCCTCAAACACGCTCAAAGTCCGTCTACGCATAGCCAGAAAATACTCAAAATTCCCTATTTTTTTCGTCGTGGACTTCCAACTTCGGTTTCCGCAACCAGTTGCGTCGCGTGCAATGTGGCAACACTGTATTCTATTCTGTTGAACTCAAATAAAAGGTCGCATTTAGGGGATGCACAGTACACCAGGGAAATTCGATATATTCAATGAGTTTAAATGGAGGAGTTGCATTGTTGCCAATTGGCACGCGACGCTACTGTTTCCATCTGACTTCCTTCTGTGAAAAATATTTGGTAAATTCCACCAGTTAAAAGTCACTTGGAGATTACGTCACTTTATGATATGTTGGGCTTTCATAGGGAGGAGCAAGGGGGAGGGAGGGAGGGGAATGACCAGTTTTTGAATTTGTAACATTGCACTGAATTTTATTTCTATTTATTCCTTGTACATGTTTAGGGTGTTCCAAAGATATGTAAATCATTGCTTGGTACATCGGTGGCATTGGTAGCAATCAGCCAGACTTTAATGTATATCAACGAGTTAAAGAGGCGAATTCTTTGCAGTTTTTCCATTTTTTCGGGCGAATAGTTCAATTTTTCTCCGAACGCAAACAATTTTGCTGCGTATAAAATTGTAGACATCCATCTTGCCTTGTGGAAAGCCCCGGGCTTCTGCCAGTGAATTCTTCAAGCTGGAATTTACCCCAAAATGATTAACATCCTTTCTGCTCATTCTTTGTAATCACCGCGAAGATGATTTTTCTCTTTTTCTCTCTGTAAAGCAATCTTCAAAAATGAATCAACTTCCTCATGTAAAGCTTTGAGTTTTCTACTTTTGGTTACCAGGACTTATATTAGTCCTTAAAGTTTTCGAGTTGAGTCCATTGCCCTCGAAACTCTTTAAATTCGATTTTATCCGGGGACATTGACTTTCCTAAAGTTGATTTCCAAATGAAGCATTGTAATAACTCGAAAATGTGGTGGCGGCAAGCAAGAAAAAATACCTTTCTGTTTAATAATGACTCCAAACGAGTGCAAGCCCCCTAATGTATCCACTATTGCTTGCAGTAATGATAAAGCATAGACCGATTATTTTATCGGCTAAATTCCATTTTTGAACCAACTCAAACCCTTTATTCGCTTAAGATTCTCCAGTTCCATGAGTTGGTTCAAAAAGCACTCGTTTGGAGTCATTATTAAACAGAAAGGTATTTTTTCTTGCTTTCCGCCACCATATTTTCGAGTTATTACAATGCTCTATTTGGAAATCAACTTTAGGAGAGTCAATGTCCCCGGATAACATCGAATTTAAAGAGTTTCAAGGGCAATGGTCTCAACTCGAAAACTTTAAGGACGAATATAAAGTCCTGGAAACCAAAAGTCGAAAACTCAAAGCTTTACGTGAGGAAGTTGTTTCATTTTTGAAGATTGCTTTACAGAGAGAAAAAGAGAAAAATCATCTTCACGGTGATTACAAAGAATGTGCAGAAAGGATGTTAATCATTTTGGGATAAATTCCAGCTCGAGGAATTCACTGACAGAAGCCCGGGGCTTTCCACAAGGCATGATGGATGTCTACAATTTTGTACGCAGCAAAATTGTTTGCGTTTCATAATTAACGAGAAGAGTAATTTAATGTCACAAAAATACCCTTATTTTTTTGAGACTGAAATGTGAAGTCCACAGTCGCACAATTCAAAGAGCTACAGACTACAGCTCACGTATTTTACAGGTATCGGGTTTTGACAAGCAGCGGAACCTACTTCCGAAATGTCGCGAGACCTATCGATGCAGTGGTTGGTTAGCGATGACTTAAAAATCTGGTAACAAACCGCTCACCGATGCGTTTATTGATGCATTCTCGGAGCATCGAATGAAGAGTAATAAAAAAAGATTGGTCTCAGTGGCGTAGCGTGCAATCTGGCACCGTTGCATCTAGTCCGTTTAAACCCTTGAAAAATGTCAAACTTTCGGTGATCCACGAGCTTTTTCAAATCCGATATTTACAATCGGTTTAAATGGACCGAATACAACGTTGAAAGATTGCACGCTACACGCCACTGATGGGTAATAATGATGATAAAATCCGATTCTGATCATGTAATTTAGTGATAAATTCTACTTTGTGGTGGGAGGAGGGGGAGTGGAATGGACGGATTGTGTCAAAAAAGGGACTCACCTGTACTCTGAAGATCGGCATTCCAGCAAAAAGGTCATAGACCAAGCCAATGTTGCCATATTGCTTCGTATTTGCAAGTTTATCTTTTTCTCAAAATAAAATCAATTTTGGCATTAAGGGGTGAAATTTGATTCAAAGAGGGGCGGGGAAGGAGAAGGATGTGGGAAATTGGTCTCAAATGTCCCCTGAGGTTTGCCGAAGTATCAAATGGGTCATTAGGCAAGCCAATGTTGCCATATCGTCTTGTTTTTGGCGAATTTTTCTTTATTTTGCAATTTCTCAAAAAATGACCCAATTTTCAACCCCCTTTTTAGGTTATAAGGGATGGTCCGATGAAAAAAATTGTGGGTACCATCATGTAGAGAATTTGATCAGCTTTCTTTTGTAACATCAGTTTTTGAGTTTTTTTGCGTCTTCTCAGAGTTATTTGATGAAAACCGCATTTTGGGGCCATTTTGGGGCCATTTCCCCCCCTAAAAAAAAAGCAAGCCAGATCCAGCTTGGGACTTTTGGTTGGTGATTATTCATGCTATGAGGAACGTCTGTGCAAAATTTCAGCTTGTTCCCAATTTTTTCCGCTATTTTTTCTAATGTTCCTGGACTAATAGTAGTTTTAACTCAAGGTATATGGAGAACAGGTATGGACAACACTCGACTCAGGGGGCGTGACCTCTTGGGAAAAAGCGACTTCGCCGCCATCTTGTCTCCTATTTACACCGTGTATCTTGCATTGTTGTTTGTGGTTAGGTTTGAAGGGGAACTTTATCTGAAGCAATACTTTATTTAATTGAACGATGAAATGAAATTTTTTATCTTTAAATGTCAATGTTGTGACTATAGAATGGATTAATATCATCAATTACGTTGTTCACTTTCCTTTTCAAGATGTGAAATCTAAATTTGAATCGCGCGGTCAGAAAAATGGCGGCGGAGTCGCTTTTTTTCTCAACCAATCAGAGCCAACCTCTACCTCAGAGTGTTGTCCATACCTGTTATCCATCTACCTTGGTTTTAACTAGTGTTTGGATACAACTCATCTTGCCAAGATTTACAATGTGGCATTCCGCACTACATGAGGTGGTTGAGAGGTAAAATATTCCAGCAAAAATGAACAGCATAAGAAAAAGAAAAGAACCATTTTGGATAAAACACATCTTGCCAAGATTTATAACGTGACATTCCGCACTTGAGAGGTAAAATATTCCAGAAAAAATAAACATCATAAGAAAAAGAAAAGAACCAGCTTGGACACAACAAATCTTCCATAGATTTAATGTTTTTTTTTTTTTTTTTTTTTTTTTTTTTTTTTTTTTTTTTTTTTAACGTTTTATTGAGTACAAGGCAACAACAAAAATGTATTAATCCTAATACAAAAATGTATTAATCCTAAAGATTTCATGTGAAATATCGCACTTATACATACATGAGTTGGTTCTGAGGTAAAATATTCCGAAGACTTCCTTGGAGGGTATGTTCTTCTTTTTTCTGCCGTTTTCGGAATCTCCAGCATTTAAAAACGCCAAGTGACATCAACAGCAACTATTCGATTGTCCATTTTGGCATCCAGCGATGAAGCATTACAAAAAATATGACCCAAAAAACCTCTCGTGCAACCGGCGCCGCTGAAGACCGATAATGTTCTAGTACCCACTGCACCACAATCATCCATCCGAACGATCGAAGAGACCCTGCCTTTCACTTCTGGATTTATCATGTTTTTGCAGCCTACTTGGTCCTTTCCCCACAAAGGCTCCATGGCTCCCTGAAAATTCTTGTACCTATATAACTTTATGAACCATGCATCGGCCAAAAAAACACACTCGACTAAAATTATCAACGCAATGAGTTGTCTCATTGTTCCATGGAACTTCGAGTTGCGCCACGTCGTATAGTTGACATCGAAGTTTTAAACAGTTTTCTAAAGAGGACGTTGGTTATTTATATATCAGTATCATCAGCTATGCAGTAAAAATTTCCTAAATGTGTGAGCTCGGAAATTGACGGATCGTTTCAATATTTGTTCTATCTGCTCCATCACCTGTCAGCTGCGGAACTATTTTTATTTTTTACCTAGGTACTAACTTTTTTTTTTTTTTTTACTCAACATTCAAAGTGCAGTAAATATTTGCCGTTCTTTGTCATCGGTCTTGATTTATTTAACCCTCAAGCGGTCGGTTGGATTATATACGCCATCCAGCTATTTGTTTTTGCGTGTCTTCTCGCGAATTTTGAATTTTTAAAGCTGCGATTTTCAGTAGCTGCCCCTCTTGGATGGGACAAGAGGGTTCCGAAGTTTTTTCCTTTCTTTTTTTCTTTCAAAACCTGGAAGTTACAAAACGTCAAAGTGGCTGGATGACGATCATCATACACGCGAAAACATCCAAAAACATTTTTTTCAAGTTTCAAAAATTCTGAAATTTGAACTTGAATATACATCCTACGATAGAAACAAAAAAAATTATATTTCTTTGAAATCACCATTAAAAATGTTGAGCCTAAAATATTGGTATTTTCAAAAGTGGCAAAATCTGAATTTCCCATTTTTTAGTTTTCGCCGTTCGCAAGTATAAATAGGTCGGAATTTTCGAAATTTCTGTCATTCTAATTACTGAGGAGGGTTTTCCCTGTAGATTGAGTATACATACATGCATTCTTAGGCTTGAATTGGCAGACTTACAGCCATATTTTTCAAAAGTGGATGACGTAATGTCATCCACGCGACGTTTCGTGTCACAAAATGCGAGCGCGACCACTCGAGGGTTAAACGCTAACTGTGCTTTTCGATGATAAATCAGGCCAGAAGCCAAGAAAATTTGTCAGCAAATACGAAAAAATGAGGGTGTTACTTATAATGAAATACGACTCTGCCAAATGTAGCAACCCTGTAAAACAGTCTAGAATAAAGTTATGACCTGCCTAGTCAGAAGCATGGTCAATCTACTCGTTTAAATATTTTATTATGATTTAGACTGAAACAGAATTCCCTCATGAAACTTCGTTTTTAAAAAAGCTTTGACTCTTTGGAAGTTAATAAAAAAATTTATCAAGAACAATTTCGATGAGAGCACTTCCTTGGGGGTCATAGTACCAGTGACCTAGCGTGAAATTTTGGTAACGTTATATTTTGTCCATTTAAACCAATTTTAAAAGGTCGAATACGAAGGTGTTCACCAAACACCCAATACTTCGATCTTTTTCATGGGTTTAAATGGACAAAGTGCAACGTTGCCAAATTGCTACGCTACTTCACTGCATTAGTACCTGAATTTTAAAAAAAAAAAAAAAAAAAAAAAAAAAAAAAAAAAAAAGCAGCCAGCAGATTTTGTATCGCAATCTAGCGATAAAAAGATAACATGCAGTCAATCAGTGTAAGCTGCTTTGACTGTGCGTTGTTATTCTTGTAATACCGCTTTTCATTAAGGTGATTCTATGGCAAACTCCCGAAAATTTTAATCCGATAGATGGCGTTACTTGTCGCTTGCTCCGGAAATGGCCGTTTTTTGACAGTTTTCGGCTGTTTTCTCTGAACAGACGAATAATTGACGAAAAATCAGAATGTCAGCACCTGCTTAATTTTTTGCTTGATTTTTTGAGCCATAAACTGGCCAAATTGGTTCTAAAATTAAGGTGAAAGTATGCAAAGAAAAAATCATGTGAAATTTGGAGTTGTATCAGTAAAGATTACAGGTGAAACAGAAACCTGTAATCTTTACTGATGCAACTCCAAATTACGTATGTTTTTTTCTTTGCATAGTTACGCCAAGAGACAAATAGAGACCTTGCACTATTCCTGCGCGCGGTGTCCACTTTTCTTGGTTAAATTTTTGTTCGGAACTCATCGAAACAACACCCAACATTCGCATAATGTTGACTGATGAGCACGTATTTTGCATTCGCCGAGCAAACCCGTTTCCGTTTCCGGGACCGCGGACCAATCACACCCTTTTTGTTGAGCTTCACCATCCAACATTATGCGAAGGTTGATTGTTGAGGCCGATGAGTCCCGACAAAAGTAGTTCACGAAAAGTGGACACTGCGCGCAACCACGGGAAGAATAGGGAGTGCACGGTCTCTATTTGTCTCTGGTTACGCCTTTATTTTAGAACCAATTGGCCCGTTTATGGCTCCAAAAATCAAGCAAAAAATTAAGCAGGTGCTGACATTCCGATTTTTCGTCTGATATTTGTCTATTCAGAGAAAACAGCCGAAAACCGTCAAAAAACGGCTCTTTTCGGAGCCAGCGACAAGTGACGCCATCTATCGGATTAAAATTTTCGGGAGTTTGCCATAGAATCACCTTAAGTTTCATAGCATATAGGGTGTAAATTTAAAAAAAGGAGCTAGGCCAAATATCTCGAGAACGGCTCCGGATTTTGAAAAACACTGAAAAAGTGTTCAATTACCTTGAGGGGGACATCTTTATAGGGGGTTTTTGATTTTGGGGCCATCTCTGGGGGGCCCGCAGGGCGGATACCACGTCCCTAAATTCAATACTTCAAACGAGGACCCCATATTTTATTTATTAATCGAAAAGAGGGTAAAATTATCAGATTTTTGGAGCGAATCGAAGTTCAATATCGTTTTTCGTTTTTGATACATCGAAAGTCAAAGTTCGATTTGGACCAATTTTCAAAAAATCATTACTCCTCTTTGAAGAGTCGGAATTTAAAAATCAAGGACACAAAAATACTCTAAAAAGTAAGCCCTTTTCAGAAAAAAATTCAATTATAACAAACATTTAGTAAAATTTTTGGTTTTGAAGCTTCCAAAACTTTTAGACGTTTTTTCGATAGCTTCGAATACTGTCATTCAGGGTAACTTTGTGCATTTGGGGTGTAACTTTGTGCATGCCTAGTTCAAGCTGTATAAAATGTGGAATCTTTCAGAAATTGGCAGCATTGAACACAAAACACTCTTTAAAGTTACTTAGGTGTGTTGAATGAAATATAAAAAGTTGCAAAAAGTTGTCCTGAATCAAAAAACGTCTTGCACAAAGTTAGACTCAAAGTGCACAAAGTTCCCCTGAATGACAGTCGCCCTGTGGTGCATTTTTGAGGGGGGAGGCTCAATCATATCTATTTCAAGTTTTTTTTTCAAAAAAGCTCTTTTTAAGTTATGAGAAAAGCTCGTGTCCTTGAAGTTGAGGCAATTTCCAACATTTCTGCTCCCATGGACATTTACCAAAAAACCAAAATTTTTTTGAGTTACGGCGGATTTTTGGAAAAATTCTAATTGGCTTTTGTGGCCACCCTGTTGAGAATTCTTCAAGTACAAAACAGATTCTGATCAAATGGATGGAACCATTTTGATTGATGTGCCACTAGTTTGGTACTTTAAAGTGAAAAAATTAGGTGTACTTCCTTAAATTAAAATTTTGGGAAGTCTAAGTCTCAGACCATGGAATCAGTCCGATTCTGCCATTGAAGTCCCAAAATTTTGATTTAAAAAAAGACACCTTATTTTGTCTCCTCAAGTGAACACGTTGCACATCGATCGGAAGGTTTCGATACTTTTTTTCAGAATCTGTCAAGATTTGTGAGAAATTCTCAACTGGATAAGCACAAGGGTTGATTCAAAAATCTTCCAAGTCCCCATGGCAAAAAAAATCTGGGTGTTTTGGTAAATGTCTATGGGAGCAAAAATGTTGGCAATTGCCTCTGCTATGAGGGTATGAACTTTTTTCGTACTTTTAGAAGATACTTCTTAGAAAAAAACTTGATAAGTGTGTGAGCTTCTCCTAATATGACGAGGAGCTGTTGAGGGCTTTTGAAAATATCAATCAGTAACAGATGTATCCCCCCCCTCTCCTGTCTAACTTTTGAACGAGTTGAGATAAAAAGTTGCGGTTTGGACCATTCTTCATAGCTTTAGATGAACTTTTTTTTTTTGGGGGTAAACCCCCCCCCCCCCCGGGGGCCCCCCAGGGGGCCCCGGGGGGCCCCCGGGGGGCTATTTCAAAATTTTCAAACACAACCCCTATATTGTGATACATCGTTTGAAAGGGCATACAATTCTAAAACTTTTGGCGCAAACTAGAGGTCGATATCGTTTTTAGTTTTCGATATATCGACTTTCAAAGTTCGATTTTCAAAAAATCAGAATTCCCTTTTAAAAAGTCGGAATTAGAAAAACTAGGGGTCTAAAATGCTTTAAAAAGCAAGCACTTTTCAGAAAAAAATACGGTTCTGCCATACATTTAGTCCAACTTTGGTTTTAGACCCCCACAACAATGTTCTAAAATATTGCTCCTCAGGGGGGCTACCTCAAAAATTCCGAGGCACGACCCTTATCGAGTGATACAGCGCTCAAAAGGTCACACTAAATTTGAGCATTTTGGCGCAAACCGCAGGTCGATATCGTTTTAGTTTTCGATATATCGAATGGCAAAGTTGGATTTTCATCTTTTGTCAAATTCCAATATATCGGAACCTAAAAACGATATGGACCTGCGGTTTGCGCAAAAATGCTCAGTTTAGTGTCCCCTTTTTGAGCGATGTATCACTCGATAAGGGTCGTGCCTCGGAATTTTTGAGGTAGCCCCCCTGAGGGGCAATATTTTAGAACATTTTTTGGGGGCTCTAAAACAAATTTGGACTAAAAGTATGGCAGAACCGTTTTTTTTCTGAAAAAGACTTGCTTTTTAGAGTATTTTAGACTCCTAGTTTTTCTAATTCCGACTTTTTAAATGGGAATTCTGATTTTTTGAAAATCGAACTTTGAACGTCGATATATCGAAAACGAAAAACGATATCGACCTCTAGTTTGCACCAAAAGTCTTGGAATTTTATGCCCTTTCAAACGATGTATCACAAGATAGGGATTGCCATTTGAAAATTTTGAGCTAGCCCCCGGGGGGCCCCCTAGGGGGGGGGGGGGTTTTGCCCCCCAAAAAAATTAAGTTCATCTAAAGTTATGAAGAATGGTCCAAACCGCAATTTTTTATCTCAACTCGTTCAAAAGTTAGACATGGGGGGGGGGGGGGATACATCCGTTACAGCCTGTACATCATGTCTAAGTAACTAAATAAATGCGAGAAGCTCAAATCATTTTTAAGCGTTTCTCCCATCGGACTTTAGACATTTTTTTCAAATGGTAAACCTGTATCAAAAAATTTGTGCTTTTAATAGTCCCATATATCTTGAAACGTATAGTCAGACTTAATTTCTGAATTTCTCAAGTTTATAAATGGATACTTTATGTAAAAATACTTCAGATCACCAAGTTTCAAGTCTATTTGATTTGTAACTGTGGCTATTACTGCAAAATCAAATTTTAGCAACACATGGAGGAATCGCAGTTCAAGAGGGGGGCATTTTTTACCCACATTCATAGGGAAAACATGTTTTATTTCGGGCTCCAATATACACAGTAGAAGTTTGCGCCCGGAATTTAGTTGCATTTTGCATATTCCTAATATTTTGTAGCTTGCACTTATTTAGTTATGATTCAATTAAATACTTTAATCCTGCGCACTTATAGGTGGTTGTGGCTGATATGATTAGTGGTGTTTGCAATTTATCGCTCCTCACCTACGATTGTAATCCTCGCCTTGTTAAAGGTGCTGTTGGCATGGTCATAAAAAAAATCTTTAGGATGCGAAATTCCATTGACTTTCAAAAATTAGTTGCTAGGTATGTTTGTTCTGAGTTGGGCAAAGGAGGTAGTACTTGAACACTACGAGTACTGTACTTGGCATTCGTAATTTTTTAAATCGCATTTCAACGGTAATCAGAGTGAATTTTCAAAGAATCAAGAACTGAGTACAGGTAGACTACCCCCTTTCCCCAACTCTGGCCTTGTTGCACATTTCAGCCTCAAACCCCTTTAAAAGTTATTCAACAGTACAGCAATAAGAAGTAAGTAAGTACACACATCAAAACAAAGAGACGAGTGAACTTTCGGACTACTGATTGAGGAAGAATATTGAGACAATCTCCATGTAGAGAGCCGTTTTAACATCTGATAAGCACTATACGAGGGATTAAACCTGTGTTGTATGCTAATGGATGAAAATAATGAAACAGGTTGGTTTTAATCTTACCTTAAAGCATCAAAGCTGGATCATTTCGGACAGCAACCAGGGAGGGTGTAAATATGGCGGACAACAAGCTTTTCTAAATTCAAATTATAGGTAGCCGGAATGGCTTTTAAAACATTTGAAGATTTGGAAATTGCTGCTGCCACAGACCAGTTCAAGATTGTCAATTACTTAATAGCTATATGGTACTTCTTGTAGCACCATTTATTTTTAAAAATGGTCATAAACAAAGTAAAAACCGAGCAAGTTATTCAGAAAAATTTGGGTGATTCACTTCAAAGACAAGTAAGTAATTCTTGAACCTTCTGATAATCCTGTAGCGTGAGAACAACACTGTAGGTGTAAAATGAATTTCTTGCAGCGTTGAAAGTGTATACTGTGTAGGAAGTAGGTACCTTTTAAGACGGGGGAAAAGTCCGAAAAACACCAAAATGTGGAGTTTTGATGAATGATTAGCGCAGAGATGAAACGTTTGAAAGTCAATGTTTTGGAAAAAGTAAAGTCGTATGTTTACTTTTGTTCATAAACAATGAAAACAAACCATGAGCAAACCAAATTCTGCTGTGAATTTTTAAAAAGAAATGCGTCAAAAATGTCTTTAATACTAGAATTTAGTCCTTCACAGCGTTCAGGTGTAATTATGGACTAATTGTAAGTGTGACCTTATTAAAAGCCTTGACGCAGTTAGAGCCATTCGTTTACTGCCTTGTCTTACCAGAGCCCCCCCCATTTCAAAAAGAAGGTACCTTCAAGACAAATTTCCCCCAGAATCACTGGAAGTATTGCCTCTTGAGCTCCCAAACTGTAAAGTATTTTGTTTTTCCAATGTTTGTCCATACAAGAGTTGTTCCAAATTTAAACTGTCGCAAAAAATTTTCCTTTACCTGCTTCAGTTTGATCCTAGAAAGCTCTCACGATCATCTGTGATGTCACCGCTCTTCCTCTGTCAAAACTTGTAAGTCCTTATTTTTCTCTGACTTGGAAACTGATCACAAACAATCGATTGGACTTGGGTGAATTAAATGGACTCCTTAAATGGAATCTAAAAGAATTAGGTAGAGTCGAATAAACTTAGCCCTGTCCAATTAATTTCGCATTTTGGGCCATATGCACAATCGTTAATTACTACTTGCGATCAATAATTCTTACTTAAATGCCGCGGAAATCACATAAAGCGCTGATGCATCAAGATTTGTTCAGTTTTAACTGAGACATGGCCATTCGATAAAAACTGCTTCATGACGAATATCCTTGCCAATATTCCAGACCAATTGTACCTATGCTTGCATGACAGTTATGGAGAGCAAAACTATTCAAATGTCAATACCAACACCAAGTTCTGTGATGCACGGTGGGGTACGAATGCCTCCCCTCCACCTTTATACTTCCATCGTGGAAGAAAAATGATGCATCTGCGCTCATTGTGACATTTTCAGAATTTATTTAAGAATTCATGCTCAAAAGTGGAAATTACCAGCAGAGCAACTGACTCAAATGACTGGAATGGACTTAGTCCAATAGCTTCGATTCGTCAAAGTTGACTCGATTGTTCATAATCGGCTGCCAAGAAATTACATCATGCAGAAATAGGTAAAAAGACTTACACTGCACTTACACGTTTGGACAGAAGAAAGTGCTGATATCAAAGATGGTCATGGAGGGCTTTCTAAAAAAAACTGTAGCTGATAAATGCTGATAGTTGGAGACAGTTAAAATTTTAGAAATGCTCTTTAGCAAATGAACCAGATTTATCTGGAATAAACACTGGGAAAACTGAAAGGGGCAACACTTCAGTAAGGATCAGGATCACAGAGGCTTCTTTGAGAGAACAGTCATCAGAGCACTCTTTCACATGGACAGAATGATGACTTGAGTGAAACTGGCAAGTTAAGTCTTTAACAAAAATAAAAAGCTTATTATCACCTTACAAATTAGACATCAACTCAGGATTAATTCAGTAATTTTTGAAATGCTTGGGAAAATCAAAATAGTCAAGCTCTCTTGAAAAAAAAAAGATATGCATTGGCTACGCTGAGTACGCTCTGATGTTTTCTGAACGTCAAATAAAGGTCTCTGATGAGTGCCGAAAAAAACCAAAAACCCTTGCTCACAGTAATGTTCGGACATTTCCTTGTCTTAAAAATATAAAAATCCTGTGTGGGACAGGAAGCAAACGATTTTACAGCTTGATGGTGCTGGAGAGAAATTTAAAATGGATGTAGCATGAAGCTTGCTTTCAAATCGTGAAAACTATTATTCAACATATAATCAGCGTGGAAGGTAGTACCTAAAGGCTCCTGACAGAGTTCCTGATGAAGTTGTCTCGAGACATGGAAACTTGAGAATAGGTAATGGAGCACATGCCTTCAAGACAATTCTTGGTTTAAAGTAAATTATTTAATCAAACAATACATCCAAGGTGGTTTTTTTTTCCTTTCGGTAACTTTTCCACTGCACAAACATTTCAGAAGGATCAAGGAGCACGCTCATCGGTTAAAGAATTTATCTACTTCAGATCACTCAACTTAGGAGATGGACATGAAAAAAACTGTCTCAGGAAGATAGAGTTTGCTGAGAGAGGTCAAATTACAAAATTTGTGAATAAATCACCACAAACATACCACTTTCACTCGTCAAAATGCCAAAAAAGGCGATGAGTTACGGCATTACGAGGCAATAACACGCACTGTAGAATCTGGCAAATTAAATGAAAGCTATGAAGAACTTGAGTGTTTCAATTAGTAGAAACTAAAATTAAGGCTTTGATTGACAGAAAACACGCACAGTTCATAAAGAAATTCAGATTTTAAAGTCTCTGATAGACTTCGAAAACACGCGAATATACATTGCGGAGGGAACTTCGGTTTGTTTCACAACACAAATCTCTAACCTTAAAATCTCCGAGGCAAATAATTACGCATGTTTACCAAAGCCTCCGAACTAGATATAGCTCGTTGGTAGTCACAGACAAAATAATGAAACTACCAAATTTATTCATAACGGAGACAAATCCTTATGAAAAACTTAGGGTCAATACTCAGTCAAAACCTAACTCAAACAATATTCGAACATTTCAAACGGCGCACTATGGATCCAAATCGAGTCCTAAGTGGTCAAAAATACAAAGACATGAGATATCACAAGAATTGTCGATCCATCAAATGATATTCTCCGATAAGTATGGGACAAGCCAGGAATAAAAAACGGAGCCAAATAAACCCCTTAAAATCAACTATAGTATCCATCTAAAATACTAATTTTCCAACTTTGAAAGGATCGAATTTGGACCGCCAAAGATTTGATTTCTGTCCATTGTGCGGCGGACCGAAGAATATCGCGGATTCGATACGGCGCGCGATTCGTTTAGTGACTGCTTAAAGGATAGGGAGACTTTTCGCGTTGCCGCTCCGCAATATATCGAACGAAAGGAATCCACCGAAAAGCAGTACGCGATCATTACGCGCGGAAATCTGACAACGCACGTTTGCGACCAAGCCGAAAATTGTCGATTTTTATGCAGGAAGTTTATGGCCAAAATCGATACAAAACCATAACAAAAACATGCAGTACTTACTGCATGTTAAAAAAAAAAAAAAAAAAATGGACTTAATTTATAAAAAACGTTTTTTTTAATGCGTTCTGTAACTCACTAACGGCGGACGAAGACAATTAGTTCAATCACAAAAGCAAGACAACTGACGCCCAAACCTATCGCCAAGCACAAAAACCCCATACTTAAATCAATCAAAGAAAAAGGTCTCCTAGTTATCGGAAAATCACTCATCCTCGCATTAGCCGAATGATAGTTAAACTCTAAATACAAATTTAACCAATACTTAGGAAAACCGCTTTCGACGAGACGTAGAATATAGCGATTAAATTTCTTGGTATATATAGAATATTTAGGATACGATAATGCAAACGGATAGTTCATCACACACTCATCCACGAATTTGTGACTTTCAAAGTAACTCAATTTCAGATATTGATTCATTCTTTCACGACTGATTTCAAAATGAAAAAATACTAGAAAAGCGTCGTTTTTGAGTATCTGGTTCAACTGATCCACATAATTTCTAACGCCTTCATCGTTCGAATCATTAAATACTTGCCACAAAGACAACTCTTCATTGAACCTAATGTCTCCAGTACCATATTTCGCTTGCAAAAGTACATCTAAATGCACAATTCTGTCACTCAATTTTTCATTAATCAAACGACGATTTTTCGCATCGCTTTCAAACAATTTCAGATCCAGCGCCAAATTTTCCGACTGAATTTGAAGATCCGATTCTGCCAGCTCGTCTATCGTCTCGATATCAGAGTAACGCACTCTGTTGGTCATTAGAGTAACCATCTCACTCTGGAACACACACGCCAAAATCATTGTCGAAAACGATAAGGTGAAAAAAATAATTTTTCCAGTCCCCGACCGACCGAAAATCAACCTTGGTTGAGGAACGCACAGGAAATAGCAATAAACACACCAAAGAGACGATAATCTTTGGTAACCCATTATTTCAGTCTCTTCAAAAAACGGACTAAAGAACTCAATCGCTGATTTTCGAAACAAGTAATGCACCGAAATACAAAATACGGACGACAGAAGAATCACCATCCATAGAGTAGGGGTGAAAGTCTCAGAAGCGATGAAAGATTGAGGCATGAACCCTCTTCTAGGTGCAATAAAACAGAGAGACCCTGTTTCAATAGTCGTCGAAAACTCGTATTTTAAAAATAAATCAGTTGCTCTTGCTCCGTCTATATTAACAATAATATCCGCCTTTTGTTTTTTAGTACTAAGGTGTTTTTTGTCCTCTTTAACCTCTCTAGTTTTATTGACGTTAAAATCGTGTTGGTAGCCACCAAAATTCACAACACTTTTAATACTACCATTATGATCCGCAGCAAAATAATCAATCATCATTTCTGTAAAGGACGTCTCAAATAATTTTGTATAAGACAATGGGTAAGAAAATGTACCAGCAGTTCCGATTATGAACGAAGACAAACTTTTCTGATTTAAATTAGACCAAGAAAAATCGAAATAATCGATATTCCGGTCTTTATATTCTATAATCTTTTCCAAAAACGGTTCATATCTATAACACGTTTTTTCATTGCTACAGATACTTATTCTAAATCCGTAAAAAAAACGCCACATGAATCTAAAAATTGCAAGGAGATCACAGTCCAGACTTCCATCGTCGTCACCAGAAACATCTTGGCTTTCAAAAAACTTGGTTGAAATTCTCGGTATCATTAACTGGTTCAAATCCCTGGATTTCTCCTCTAGATTTTTTCTTTTACGGATAAAAAATATCAGGTTGCTCACACCGTTAAAAATACGATTGTCGTGTAGATTACTGGTTCGGCGAGACAGTTCATCAGATACATTTGAATCCGGTTTCAAATCATTTTCAGTCACGGATAAATTGTGATCGCAAAAAGACTTGAATTCTTTTTCGGGAGTTACTTGCTCAGTATTTGAGTTGAAGCGGACGCAATAGTTAGGCAAAATAATAAAATCACGATTTTTCGAATTTTTAGAAATTAATTTGACAGGCTTTTGTTTTTTGTCAGACGAGAGGTTTTCTTTTTTATTTGCAAAGTCCAAAATCAAACTCAAAATTTCGTGACAGTCATTCAAAATGAAGAGTATGTTCTTTACATGGTTCTGCACGACGCATTTTTCCATGTTCCGATGATCGACTAGTATGGTTGCAATTGAGTTGTCATTCAAAAGCTGGCTTAATCGAGAGACTGGAAAGTCGGGGTTTAGACTGACGATGTGAAAAAGTGATGATTCCGAGCTTTTTAGACTAAGATTGCAAACTTTGAAAGTGAACTCGACGTCAGGGTTAGATAAAACACGCGCGTGGAATGTGAAGACGTTTTTAACGGTTGAAATGGCGATGAAAAAAAGTAAACTATAACTTAATTTTTGAAACTCGAACATTTTAAAATCGGCGATAAAGGTGTAAGAAAAGTGAGACATTAGCTGTTGCTTCTTGGCGTATTTTTTTCACTATGATGTTTTATCAGTAGTAATTAAATTGTTACCATCCCTTCTCATTTTTTTGCGTTTCTTTTCCTACAGAATATGTACAATACAGGGTGTCGATAAAAAAAAAGTCCCCATTCAGAAGTTAGGGTGATTGCCGCTCGAAAAATTGAAGGGGCTTTTAACCATTCCATGTCCAATTTCTGCACAAACCTGCCACGACGTGGCAGGTAAAAATCGAAGATTACTTAACTTAAGAGATCCGGAACTTCCTATATCTCCGCCGTGTTGAAAAACTGTTAGCCGGGCTCCGTAAAAAGTGCCGGCCGTGATGCAACGTGCAGTACGCTGGTGACCGTAAACACTGTTATTATTGATGCTGTTGGAAATGAGGTTAGATTCTCTGCAGCATCTAAATGTTTGTCATTTAGTGGTCGATGGAATGATTAAAGTGTCCTAGATGTTCAGATTAACGTTCAAAATATACTAAGATATCATTAAATTTTTCAGACTCTTTTACTTTATTAATTTTGTTAGTGATGTTGTTATGAACTATACTCAGCTCTTCACTAAATCTGCGGTCAACTGTCTGCTATTGAAGAATAGTGCCTGGTTTCCATTGAGATGGCTTTGAATGCAAACTTAAACTAAACAAACATGAATAAATGTTTTCTTGAATGAGAAACATCTCACATCCAGTCAAATGTTTGTAAGATCTTAACTGTTAAGGGGCGATTCTAACCTCATTTCAAATAACAACTTTAATAACAATATTTACGGTCATCAGCGTATGCCACATTGCATACTTCGAAGGAGTCGAACAACACTTTCGAATTGTTATGCCATATCTCTTTAAGCTTCGTTACGGTAAACATACCTGCATATGAGGTAGTAACGAATAATTTAAATTTTGAGACTTCCGTTGAAATCGCACTGTAAGTAGAAGAAACTCCTTCAATTTTTCGAGTGGCAACCACCCTAACTTCTGAGTGCGGATTTGTTTTACAGTCACGCTGTATAACATAATGAATCGTTGAGAATTTTGTTTATCGTTAAATGTTCTATTTTTGTTTACGCTCTTACGCTCTTACAGAAAACACTTTTCTCCGATCGTGGCAGTGAAAAACAAAATCTATGTCAAGGACTCAACATGTTTTCTCCGCTATAATGCTTATTGTATGGAAAATTGTTGTCAAGACTTTACCGATCAATTAATAAAAAGTAGCACTGCTGATGACTTCTACTCTTCCTCTTTATCCTACAATCGTTCAAGATCACGTGGTTTATAGATCTGCGAAGAAGAAGAAAATAAAAAATGGAGAGTTAGAATTGAGAGGAGAATAAAATGGGTTTCTGTTGCATACTTTTGCCCTAGTGTTATTGGAGGGTTGATTCTGGTGTAAAATCGCGTAAAAATTACATTGAAAGGTTTTGAGTCTGGTCTAGCGCAGGATAATGCTAAGTTGAATAATGGGCGGATTCAGCAATTTGACCACCACGAATTCGTCCCATTCGAACGTATAAGAAAGAATCGATTCTTAACCCTTAACTGCAGATGAGCCCAGATCTGGAACAATTACTTTGAAGCCTTATCTAAAAGTAGGGGACTTGAGTTGTACTGTCACTGCATGGTGGGTCACATGTGGAACAGATGCTAAACGAGTAAGAATTGTCGATTTTGTCCTAGAGCGCGCAGCACAGGATAGAGAACATGCAGAGTGGTTGAAAATAGCTTACTGAAAATCTGATAGAGATTTTCCGATTTTCATTGATATGTTTGGGAGTAACGCAGGGGTACCATATACAAAAAAAAAAACAACTATTGAAACTTACTAACGTATTTTTTACTACTTTAATTTTTTTTTTTAAGTCTGAAAACTTTATTTTCAGTTGCATGGATACCTAAATGCGGGTAAGGCCATATTTGGAACAAAATAATATTCAGGCTCTTTACCATTGTAATATAATGGAAAGAATTTTTTCACTATTTTTCCCTGTCTCAAGAATCAAAATTGTACTGAAAAAAAAAAAAAAAAAAAAAAATTATTTTATTGAAAAAAAAAAATCATGCAGTAAAGGGTTAAGAGTTCTATAAGGCCCTATAGACAATCGATTGTTTTCCATGCATTCAAATGGGGAAAAAATCCACAGTTGCCAGATTGCTGTATCAGCTTTTGAGTTGAAGCAGTTGGAACACTCCATAATAACAATGAACATCTGCTCGTTTGGCAATGATTGTTAAGTAAACCAGAACCAGAAGAATTTACTCACAGCACCTACTTCCGGAAGATTTCCAGAGCCACGCACTCAGGTCTGGCGAGTCGCGGGCGCGGGTGGCGTGGCTTACAATTACCCAAGACGCAACGCACAAACGCACGCACATCTTATTCAAAATTACGCGCGCGTCAAACGAGTATTCTCGCGAAAGAAACGCAAGACACGATAGAGTATCCTGATTATGTAAATCAATTTTTCGAACTTTGTTGTCCGAATAAATACAAGTTGTGGAGATTAATTGTTCGATGGAAGTTTCCCACACACGAATTTCGAATGGACTTTTTCGGCTGTGGAACGAGATAATCGGCCTGCTGTAAACTTTTGCTATACAGCGTTACAGACGTCCGATTCCTTTTTAAAATCTAATGTAAATCTCATTAATGGGACTCTTGCAAACTTTTGCTCTGAGGGATGGAAGAAGTGATTGTTACATGAAAACCTGTAAAAATGACGATGAGTACACTAAAAAATTACGAAATTCACTCTCAGAATCGGACTTAACAGCGGAGAGACGCAGGTATCATGGGAGATTCCTTGATCAAAAATTCCTGTGACGATTAAATTCGAATTACTAATGGGGCATACACCATACCGTATACCTATCCAAGATGTCTCATACTCAGTAAGAAATATGATAGGCCAGATTTATACCTTTTGTGCTATCCTTCCGTTCGTGCCAGGTTGCGTAACCAATTCTTAAGGAACATTTCATCACCATGCCTTAAAAAGGATTTCAAAATAATGAGAGAAAGAAACTGAATTGGTGGAAAAATTACCGTTGATCAAAAATTCGATTAAACTCAAATGACAAATGGGGCATACACTTTACGGTATATAACTATCCAAGATGCCTCAAAATTGTATGAAAGAAAATACACCTGATTTACCTTATGTGCTCCTTGCGCGTGTAGGGAAATTTCATCATCAAGCCTTAAAAAAGGATTTCAAAAGAATATAAGAAAACAAAAACTGAATCAGTGGAAAAATTACCGTTGATCGAAAAATTCCTGTGACGATCAAACTCAACTGACTAATGGGGCATACACCATACCGTATGCCTATCCTAAGATGCATCATACTCAGTACGAAAGAAAATACGTCTGATTTACATGAGAGATTCCTTTGATCTCTTAACGGAAATGTTTCGTCTCTCACAATCAGCCACTCGAATGGAATGAATCATCCCACATGTATATACTATCGATCGCGTGCGGGAGCCAGTATCCATGGCAACAGATCGCGGGCATTTGGACGGGAGAGGGGGAGGGGGGAGGACGACGCAAAAACGCACTGTCTGAGAATCCGATCTCAAGAGATTGAAAACGCGTAGAGTGTAATGGCGCATCGGTGGGATTCCCGCGCAAACCTCGTATGGACCGTGGATACGTCGCGACGAACGGCACACAGTGGGACTAGTTAATGAGAGTGGCTGGACATGATATATACAAATAAAAATACAATTCTTGTGTGTTTTTACGGTTACAAAATGCATTGTAAGGAGTGATTCTTGTAGACAATATTACGAGAAAACCAATGACATACTATTCAAACTTCCATAGTACGGATCAAGAAAGATGCAAGCATCTAAAGTTTTACATACCGAGTTGGGCATGATATGTACGACTAAAAATGCAATTTTGTTGAGTTTCTATGGTCACAAAATGCATTGTAATGGGTGATTCTTGTAGACAATTTTACGACAAAACCAAGGATATCACAATCAAACTTTCAAAAAGCGTACTAACGAAGATGCAAGCATCTAAAGTTTACCATGTCCGGCGCATATTGGTTCGTCCAACTGTGCGGTGTGAAGGAGAGGGGTAGCGTGACGCGAGCAAGGGGGGGGGGAGATCTCCGAGTGTAGATATTACGCACATCCGATCTTATCTCGATTGAATGAAGAATTACCTTGAGCTTGAACTTCCAAGCTGAATCGCGGAGCCATGTCGGATGTGGGGTAAGGGCCAATGAAACTTTAAGTGTGCCCAATTCAGAGAAATAGTGGCTAGGTCAGTTTTTTTTGGAGACCTCGAGCGGAGAATAAAAGCTGCGAGTGGGCCAGTGGCGTCTACATCGTGAAACTTGTATTTACTTTCTCTATTTAAACCCATTAATAATATCGAACTGTTGGGTGTTTGGTGAACACTCTCGAATTCGACCTTTTACATGGGTTTAAATAGCCAAAGTACATCGTTGCCGAATTTTACGCTACGCCACTGATCGCTCCTTTTTTATTTGCCCGATTGAATAGTTAACCCTCAAATTGTCAGCCCAAGCTATTTGAGTATTTTGGTAACGTATGGTACCAAGGAGCGCGTATATATATAGGCGATTTTTTTTTTTTTTAGGGGGGAGGGGGTTCTTAGGTCTCCATAATAATCTAAGGAAATGGCTTGAAATATTTTTCTGGCCAAGCAAGAAATTACAGTACCAATTTATCATGCATCTGATACAAATACCAAACAGTTTATCACTGTATAGAGGATTATAAACTTTTTTTTAAACTTTATGCATTTGAAGTAATTGAGTATACATATCAATCGCAAAAGTTTTGTGCCAGTCAAGACTTTTCACCGAGCGCAAGAAGGAAGCACGTAAGGTCGCAACAAATTTCAATAATAGTTGACTTTTTGCGTAAAGACCTATGTACACTTTAGTCAAAATGCAAGTCAAAACATCATGGCAAATTTTCAAGCGCAAGGCAAAATTCCGTGCCTCCTTTCTGCGTTAAGAAAAAATTATTGACTGCCAAATTTTTCGAGTTTGATAGTACATCCTACTGCATGTTTAACCCTTCACTGCATGATATTTTTTTCACTGCAAACTGGATTTTTGAATTCACTATAGGTGGTCTAATAAATGGGAAAAATAGCAAAAAAAAATAAAATAAAAATAATTGGACAGTTTTTTGGGAAAAACTTTAATTTTGTCTTTTTTTTACTCGTTTTTTACACGTGCTACAACACCAAAAGTAATAGCGAGAAAAGAAAAAAAAAGTCAAAATTTAGGAGGGAAAAAAAATGGATTTTTCAAAAAGCAAATGTTAACAGCTTGTTAAAAATAATGGAATCGGGGTGGAATTGGATACATAGGCAAATCCCCCCCCCCCCATCAAGATTTCCATAATTAAATGCATTATAATGAGTGATGGTAGTCTTTTGGAAAATGTTTGAGTCCGTTTTTATGTTTTCTTATACTTAATGTGACACTGGTGATACAATTTGAAATAAGTCAAAACATACATTACAATGTCTGACAGGGCTGTTTACATCATGTATCACCAGTGATACGCTATGCAGTGTAGGGTTAAGACCATTTTTCATAATACATCACTCGATCACTGATATAGTTGGAAAAACTTTGGCTTAAATTGAAGCTGAAAACATTGTAAAACAAAAAGAAGACAAAATTGACCGAAAACCACTTCCCAGCCCCCGTCCCCATATCACACAAGTAAATGATTGGCATATATTGACGTTTTACGCGGGCGGGTCAATTAAATTCCTATGGACGGCTGTGAATTACAATGTAACTCTTCTTCTATCGCATATACATTGTTGCCCTTATTTCGATAGAAAATCTAAGAAAAATGCCCAAGGCAAAGACCACAACGCAAGTCCAGAGTATTGTCGGCAATGGATATTATTCAGAGACTTCATCGCTGGATAATAAAAAAAACAAAAACGCACGTAATTACACGATAGACTTTATGTCGCGGGCGGTATCTTAATGATTCACAATGTTGTCAAGCGTATCAAATGAAGACCGAAATGATCACTATAAACTACCATAAAATTCGTTTGAAGACAAAAACTGATCATAAACAGGACTTTTAAGCTTCCAGCGTGCCCACACTTTCAGTTACAGCTTTCAGAAGTGGAGGCGAAGCTCAACGGACGATCCTTGGAATTTTTCCGCATTGAGTTTTGGCCTCATCAATTATAAAGTTCTTGCTATTTTATTTTTGCTACAAGCGATTGAATAGTTAATTCTTCAGCAAAACCTAGAGATAATTACGATGAGCACATTAAAAAATTACAAAATTCTCTCACAAACTCACAAAATGACTTTAAAGTTTAAGGCGTAAAGGCGTAATAGCGCAGCTACGGAAGTACCATGGGGGAGATTCCTTAATTTTGAAGCTTTCGTCTACGAGTTTCTATTGAGAGAGTGAGACAAGTAAACAGTTTATGATATGTTGATTGTATTAAAGATCAAATTGACGAGCTGAAAAGTAGGTTTCGGTCAATTTATCACGTAAATATTTATGATAGAAAGTACAGGAGAGAGGTTTGTTAATCAGCGAATATTTAAAAAACCTATGCAAACAGGCCAGTTTCGAAGCTATTTTGAAGATTCAATTCGGTCGCCTGAAGAGGCATGAAGATAGCGAGACAGAAAGGTGCAATACACGCATAGCTGATAAGATGTATTTTCCCGCGCATTCATTAAGTGTGTCATGGGTATTGCATATCCTTTACACCTATCATTCGATTGTATGCAAACAGAGCGGTAAAGTCTAATCGTAAGTTTGATCAAGTGTAAAATTGACAACAATGAAAATGATAATTATTATGTCCGGTATTTTTTTTTTTTTTCAAACGATCCATGAAATGATTCGTACTTCTACAGTTGCTGATTAGAAAATGGTCCTTTGATCTTCACCCCCCCACCGCACCCCCCCCCCCCCCCCCCTCCATTGATTACTTTGAAGCGTGCAGCCGCCGTTTACCACTCACAGCTGTTGCGACTAATCGGCCGAGCATTTTACGAGGCGTCGGTTGATTAAATGATGACATTACCGGCAGATAATCACACGAAACGTCCGGTATGCTCTTTCTTGTAAACTTCAATGACACTACAATGCTAAACCCTTATACTTACGAGCTCATCTGATGTTTCATGACCTTTTTTCTCTGGAAATATCTTCAACTATTATGATATACAGCAATGAAACGTGTGACATTGCGTTCCGGAATTGCCGTTTGCCGCAAAAACGTCGCAAGAGCTGTATGTGATCTCTATGGAGATACGGTGTTTTTCTTCGATGCGGAAAAGTAAGATTCTCAATTCTCATTGCACGCTGGTCTTTTCATTGAATACCCCATTAAGGTAATTTTAAAGGGAATTTTAATGGGCTTCATAGAAACCCAAGCTGAAACATTTTTGGACAGTTTTGAAATAAGAAGACTTCCATTGACTATATTATAAAGAGGATCTTGCAAACATTTGCTGTGAGCGAATGAATAGGTTTAGGCCAATATGACGTAAAAAACCAGCTGAAATCACGAAAATCACACTTAAAAGAGCCTCGCCAAATTTGGACCCTTTTTTCGTCCCTCGAAATCCTGGACCAAATATGGCTTAAATGGGTCTGTTGCAAACTTTTGCTACAGCGATAAAAAGTGTTTACTCCAATGTAAAATCGCCTGAAAAGTCCATTGGTGGCATCATAAAGTCAATAAATACAATATTAAACTCACAAGAGGCGTTTATCGAAATCCAAGATGGCGGCAAAATATCGAGGAATCTGAATGTATGCACCGTGATCATCCAAGGATTGCCAACTTTGACAACCTCACTGCAGGTAGAGGTTATGTGTTTATTTACGTTGTGATTTGTTGTGATGGATATTGTGAGGTTGGCTATCCTTGGATGTTCGTAGTGCATGCATACATATTGCTCGATATTTTGCCGCCATCTTGGATTTCATTAAACGCATTTTGTGAGTTTATTGTTGCATTTCATTACTTTCTGATGCCATCATTGGACTTTTCAGGTGATTTTACATTAGATTGCACACTCTATAGCGCTGTAGAAAAAGTTTGCAACAGACCCATTACTCCTTAAGGTGACCTGATACTCGTGTTAAAATTTCAGCTTGAGTATACGCACGGTTATCCGAGATATGGGGGGGGGGGCAAAGTTTCCCATTGAAAGCATTGAAATGGCGCAGCTGCTGCAACATTTCAAAGCTTTCAATGGGGAACTTTGCCCCCCCCCCCATATCTCGGAAACCGTGCGTATACTCAAGCTGAAATTTTAACACGAGTATCAGGTCACCTTAAGGAGTAATTTAAGTCATATTTGGTCCAGGATTTCGAGGGACGAAAAAAGGGTCCAAATTTGGCCCTTTTTTGGCGAGGCTCTTTCTAAAATTCAATAATAAACTCAAATTACTACTATAACGGCAAGTTCGTAAAGGCGGTTCAACGCAGGTATCATAAAGTGATCCCTGTCTATTACGCCACTTTTGCAACGGAAACACAGAGATATGTCTCAATTTAGGGGACAATGTCCCATAACACCTGCGTCTCTTCGCCATTAAGCCCGATTCTGAAAGTAAATTTCGCGATTTATTAGTGCACTGCCTATACTATATTCTCCGGACTGCCTCAAATCCGTCCTTTTTACTTTCTCACTCTAACTAAGTTACAAAAATTGAGAAAGTATTGCGAAATTTTCAAGGTATTTTGTTTTGATACTTGGTCCACTACGACTCAGTAAATCATGATAATGGGACTCAATGGCGGCTCGTGCGATTTGGCAACTGTGCAATTTTCCATTTAAAGTTATGTAAAAGAATCGATTCTTGAGGAGGCTGACAGCCTCCGGAAGTATCGATTGTTTTACATTGGTTAAATGAGAGGAGGACACTGTTGCCAAATTTCACGAGCCGCCACTGTAATAGGTCTGTTGCAAACTTTTGCTACAGCGATTAAGAGAGTTTAATCTAATGTAAAATCGTCTGAAAAGTCTATTGGTGGCATCAGAAAGTCATAAAATGCAATAATAAACTCACAAGAGGCGTTTAATGAAATCCAAGATGGCGGTAGAAATATCGAGCAATCTTCATGCATGCACCACGAACATCCAAGGGTAGCCAACCTCACAATATCGATCACAGCCAATTACAACGTAAACAAACACATAACCTCTACCTCCAGTGAGGTTGTCAAAGTTGGCCAACCTTGGATGTTCGTGGTGCATGCATACAAATTGCTCGATATTTCTCCGCCATCTTGGATTTCATTAAAAGCCTCTTGTGAGTTTATTATTGCATTTTATGACTTTCTGATGCCACCAATGGACTTTTCATGCGATTTTACATTAGCTTATACACTCTTAATCGTTGTAGCAAAAGTTTGCAACAGACCCATTACACAATAATTGGCTCTCATCATACTCAACTATCCTATAGAATATTCATCCATGAAGTTTCAATATTTATTAACCGTACGTGGGGCTTGGAGGTGTAAATGCACGCACTTTCTTCGGCTTCTGTCTGTCTGTAGCCATAAAACGTGAAACCCAGCATAACTTTTGAACTATTAATCCATATGCATCCAAATTTTGCAGAGATGTTGCTTGCAACATTTCCCAGAGGGACTACTTTCGTTTATTTGAAATTGTAAGTTTTAGGTTAGTTATGAATGAAAAATGGTTTACATTAAAATTAATGGGAAAATGGGTCAAGAAAAGGACAAATTTTAAATATTTCAAAGATGAATCTTTGGATCTGGATAAAAACATCAAAAGGAGGTCGGGGTCTCCTGCAGGATATTAAAGGGGGTCTGGGGGTCCCCCCAGATTAAATTTGATGTGAGAAAGTGTTCGTAGGGTATTCCCTACAGTTTTAACTCACGAGATCAGATGTAATTTGGAATCCTAAAAGCACCTGTTTGGCAACTCCGGAAGGAGGGAACTGGCTCTCGAAGATTTGCGCACGGACACATCTTGGTTATCCTCTCCTGGCAGGCGGTGCTGGTGTTGGTGCTTTGCCTCGGGCCTTCGGGAACGCCGCTTTTAGGGAAAACCCAGTCTCCAGTCCAGTCACTATAAATAGAAGTTTGTTTTATTTACTATGTTCTGTGTTGCCAGATTTAACATTAAAATCCGTTTAATTTACATTGGAGTTTTATGCAACGAGCATTATACCAATGGAGAGGATTTGTGCAGTAGCGGTTCGTGCAATTTGGCAACCATGCTAATTTTCCATTTAAACCTGTGCAAAAGTATCGATATCTTGGGGGTGCAATTGCATCTCCTGAAGATCGATTGTTTTACATAGGTTTAAATGGAGAGAATACTTTGTTGCCACATTGCCAAGGAGGCAGCCACGATGGATATCTCTTATGAACATTTTCACATAGTCTCGGTTTGTTTGTCACTTATTTTTTAACCTTCAAATTTCATTAAAAAAAAAAAAAAAAAAAAATGTGACAAATCCAGAGTCAAATAGAGAACCAGCATGAACTTTCCGACAGGTGTCCACTTTTCCAGCTAAATTTTAGTCGGAATTCATCAAAAAAACAGCCAACAGTCACCTCTGTCGACTGATGAGCGCTTGGTTTCTAAGCGCTAAGCGAAGTCAGTTTCCGTTTCCGGGACCTCGGACCAGAGATTACGAAGCCTAAGAGATATGGAACTTCCTATCTCCGCCGTGTTGAAAAACTGTTAGCCGGGCTCCGTAAAAAAAACGCCTGCAGAATTACCGTGATACAACGTGCCGTACGCTGGCGACTGTAAACATTGTTGTTATTCATGACGTTGTTGGAAATGAGGTTAGGTTCTCTGCAGCATAATGTTTGTACTTTAATAGCCGATGAGATGATTAAAGTGACTTGGATTTTCAGATTCACGTTCAAAATATACTCAGAGCTCATCAAACATACCAAACACTTTATTAATCTTATTAATTTAGTTAGTGGCGTTGCTGTCAAATCTCATTTCAAACAACAACTAGTAACAATGTTTACGGTCACCAGCGTACGCCACATTGCATACTTCGTAAGAGTCGAACAAAACTTTTGAATCGTTAGGCCATATCTCTGCCTCGGACCAACCAATCACAGCCTTTCGTTGAGCTGACCTTCCGACAGTCGGCGACTGATTGTTGTTGCAGCCGGTGACTCCTGAACAAAAATGTGTGCCCTAAACTTGCTTCACTTTTCTAACACGGGAAGCCATCATTCGGTGAGCTGGCTGGTCTGTATTTGTCTCTGAACAGATGATCCATTTGAAATTAGTTTTAAACGAAAGTGTTGGAGTTTTGAAGTGCACGCATCTAGATTCTGGACGCAGAAATCGAGTATAACTGCGATTCTCTTGGAAGGATTTGCACGATGAAGAGAAACTGACACGTGACAGAAACAAGCGAAATTTTCTCAGCTGAATTGATGTGTATATTGGAATTTTGTGTCCAGATAATAGCCACTCTAAAACTCTTGCACTGTTCTTTAAAACCAATTTCCACTGAATTAATTACAATAGGGCTCTTGCAAACATTTGCTACAGGGGATTGAAGACCTAACTGTTAAAATGATAATGAGTCCACTAAAAATCGTGAATTTCACTCGCAGACTCGGGCTTAACCCTCTACAGGTTAGTTCAAGAGAACACCATGCCTCCGTTTTTATAGGGAAGGTAGTTAACTGTTCGTACTTGATGGAGTTGGAATTGCCAATCCTACGAATTGAAGGCGCCCGATGAGACCTTATCCGTTGTAGTGTTTTCATCTACAATTGCGTTTATCCGGAATGAATACTGAATCAATGTGACATATACTAGAGGAGAAAAACGAGTATACTCGGGTTTGGTCCATAAAGGGTTAGTGGCGTGGAGACGCAGTTATCATGGGAGAGTCCTATCACAGAATAATACAATCACAAAGGGAAACTCCCATAAGAGCCAATGGAAACAAGATTTGGAATTTACCTGCACAAACTGGCAACTGTGCCTACTCACTTCTCAAGATGGCGGACATGCTTTTTCAGGCTATACAACCAATCACAACTCGGCCAGTTGCCGAAGATCTGCCGAAGATTGCCGAAGATACTCACTTTCGAACATGGCGGCCCGAAGTAAAGAATGTTTCAAAATGAATTAGAGTTTCCCTTCTGCTTGTATTATTCTGTGGTCCTATGTCCTATCTAATTCGAGACTTTTACTCATATGTGTTTTCTTAGAGAAAGTGACAAATTAGACCGGAATCTCCGATATGATATCTGCGTTGAACCGCCATACGATCTTGCCGTTGAAGCAGTTTTGTGAGTTTATCACTGAATTTTAGTTTCTTAGTGTGATTTTTGTGATTTCCGGTGGTTTTTACATTAGATTGGACTATTCATTTGCTCACATCAAAAGTTTTCATGAGCCCCAGCAAAGAGTAAACAAGAGTCCCAATGGCATTGAAAGCTCTGTGCAAAATTGACGCTAAACAATTAATACGAGTCGATTTAGCAGAATCTTCCAAACAAATTGATAGGCCACAAGTACCAGTATATTGCAAATTCGAGAAGACTGCCTCGGTTGAAAAGTAACACATAATAGTGAGTTACTCAAACACACGCCAAGCATGTAAACACACTATTGTGGCTACTTTCCAACTGAGACAGTCTTTTCGAATTTGCAATAAAGTTGCACTTATGACCTATCAACTTGCTGAGGAAATCCTGCTAAACCGACTCGTATTAATTGTTTAGAGGCAATTTTGCACAGGTTTTGAGATAAATAAATGTCTCGGAACGAAAACTCCGTGTTAATTTCCATAAGGCCTAAAACAGTTCGGCACCACGCTTGCAGCCAATCAGAGGCCAGCCCGCGTCTCCGATCCCTTATCTGCGTTGACCACGCAGGCCTTCCATTCAATTGCGACTCTGGTTTACTCTTTGAGCCCCAGTTTTGATTTAAGGTTAAAAAAAAATGAGACAAACAAACCAGAATCAGATCGCCCATGCTGTTACTTTTTGGGATAGGACTTATGAAATGTATCAGCCTCTCTATTGCTCCATACACTGGCGCAACCAGGATATCTTCCATCTCTCTCATTTCCCATTTGAATGTATGAGCAGGAAAAGGACAGAAGGAGGGGGTTTTATCCCCTTGTCCATCCTTGTCTAACATACATTTTTTAATGGAGAAAAGAGAGAGAGAGAGAGAGATGGAGAAACTCTCGGTGCGCTACTGGCTCCATATTGAGTTAGTTTTATGGAAATATACGACCCAAAAGCCTCCTCCGTACATATGGCAACACTGACGATGGTCGACGCGTGGATGTCGAGCGGCATTATCTCTCCATCAACGTTTGTCATATCTTCCTCCTTTCTTCCTCCTCCCCCCATTCGTCACCCGTCTCCCTCCACCTCCTCCTCCTATTACCTCTCCCTCTCCCCCTCCCACACTCTTCCTCAATCTGTATGAATTTTATTTTGAGCTCCTGTCCTGTTATGCATATTTATTCGCATGCAGTTATAGAGCAGGACGAGAATAAATTATGTTTCCTCGACGCTAGAGATGAGCTGAATCGCGTTGTGGGTCGAAAGCAAATGATCCTGGGCCCAAATAATGTTTGGCTTGAAACAAAATTGAAAACGAACCAGCGAAGCGACGACTCGACATATAAGAAACACCAAGGATCCAGCAATGGGTCTGTTGCAAAATTTTGCTACAACAATTAAGAGTGTCTAATCTACTGTAAAATTGCCTGAAAAGTCCATTGGTGACATCAGAAAGTCATAAAATTCAATAATAAACTCACAAGAAGCGTTTAATGAAATCCAAGATGACGGATAAATATCGAGCAATTTGTATGCATGTACCACGAACATCCAAGGATAGCCAACCTCACAATAGTAATCACAACCAATCACAACGTAAACAAACACATAACCTCTACCTCCAGTGAGGTTGTCAAATTTGGCCATCCTTGGATGTTCACGGTGCATGCATACAGATTGCTCGATATTTCTCCGCCATCTTGGATTTCATTAAACGCCTCTTGTGAGTTTATTATTAAATTTTATGACTTTCTGATACCACCAATAGATTTTTCAGGTGATTTTACATTAGATTATACACTCTTAATCGTTGTAGCAAAAGTTTGCAGCAGACCCATTTGACAACCATGAATTTTTTATCCCATTGGAACGTATGCGAAACAATCGATTTTTGAGGGGGCCATAGCCCTTTTTTCTGATCGATATTATCTCATGCACTCAAATAGGAGTAGTACGCAGTTTCCAGATTGCTGGACCCACCTTTGAGTATACATCAATACATTGCAAAAGACAGCATTTTATCCAACGAGCTGTGTAGCAATAGAGAGGATATGTGGGACTTAAAATTGAAATTTCAAGGAGGTAAGCCATTATGAAAATCTCTCATGGATATTTTCACGCAGGCTCGGTTTGTTTGCCTCTTTTTTTTTAACCTTTTTTTTATAGAAACAATGTGAAAAATCCATTTGAAATTGGTTATAAACGAAAGTGCAAGTGTTTTAGTGTGGCTATATCTGGACACATAAATCGATATGACTGTTTCTTCTGGAAGAATTAGCCCGGTAAAGAAATTGACGAATGACGGAAAAAAGCAAACTTTTCTCATACCTGAATAGTTGTATCAGAATTTCCGTTGCAAACTTTTGCTACAGCACTATAGAGTATAAAGTGAGCCTCATGTAAAATCGCGCGAACAGTCCATTGGTGTCAGCAGGAAGTCATAAAATGCAATAACAAACTCACCATCTGAGGCATTTAACTGAAATCCAAGATGGCGGTAAAATATCGAGCAACCTGTATGCAAGCACCATGAACATCCAAGATGGCCAACCTCACAACATCGATCACAACCAATCACAACGCAAAACAAATTCATAACCTCCGATGCTGTGAGGTTGTTAACGTTGGCCATCATGGACGTTCACGGTGCGTCAGTGTTGCCAGGTTTGGACGGGGTAGAATAGCCACGAGTGGACAGTTTTCGAGTTGGTTACTAGCCACGCTGTGGATAGGGATGGGAGAAAATACTCGACTCATCGGCACCGAAAGAGTGAGCGTGGCTAAATTCTCATCAAAATAGTCCACGTGTGGACGAATCTAGCCACTATTGGCAACTCTGCGGTGCGTGCACACAGGTTGCTCGATATTTCAACGCCATCTTGGGTTTCAGTTAAACGCCTCTTGTGAGTTTGATACTGCGTTTTATGACTTTCTGATACCACTAATGGACTTTTCACGTGATTTTACTTCAGTTTTACTTATTAAACCGCCTCTCTAGATAAATGTACTCACTGTGTGACGTTTTAGTAGGTTCATATTTTCCGTTTTTGTTGTTATTACGATAAATAATATTTAGCGGACGGTCAGTGATCGCAGTTGGAGACTTGAAGAGTGAAGATCGGGTTTTTTTCGATCCTGGGAATTTGCAAAATCGGGATTCCGCCAGCCACGGCGCAGCAAGCTGGGGCGCACCCGAAGACCGACAGCAATGCGACGCGACGCCCGCCCCGTGCCTCCAGACGATCCGGGTCCAATAAACCCGTTGCTGCTGCTGTTACCTTAATAACTCGTCCCCTCTTACGAATGCGTCTCAGGTGGGTGTCCCCCGCTTCTCCCCTCACCCACCCAGTGGTTTAATCTACGGCAGATCCGGGATTTCCCCGCTATAATTCCCCAAGCGCATCCCGTCTGCGCAAATTCCTCCCACCGATTTAGTTTTCAAGTTCGCTGCGATTAAAAAATATATATTGCCATGCAAAATCATAACAGCCAGATATTATGTTTTGATTCTTCCTCGTTCAAAATAAGGACGGGGGTCTCGTGCGCCGGGATTTCCTTGGAAAGGAATTTTGGAACGACTCTCAACAAAAAATAAATCTCATAAGAATTTTCCATTCATGATATCATCATAACGGGGAAAATATTTGGGAAGAAAAAAGGAACCGATTCGAAAAACTAAAACGTCATGAGAATTTTTAATTCAAGATTTTATCATTACGGGAAAATATTTGGGTTTTCCAATCGAAGAAAAAAAGAATCGATTCTAAAATCGAATCTTCTGTTCGCAGGTGATTCAAATATCGTCATGCAAAATTAGAAATCAGAACAGCCAGTTATTATGTTTTGATACTTCCTCGTTCAAAATAAGGACGGGGCACTCGCGTCCCGGGATTTCCAATTGGAAAGGAATTTTGGAACGATTCTCAACAAAAAATCTCATTAGAGTTTTCCATTCATGATATCATCATAACGGGGAAAATATTTGGGAGGAAAAAAGGAACCGATTCAAAAACTTTAAACGTCATGAGAATTTTTAATTCAAGATTTTATCATGACGGGAAAATATTTGGGTTTTCCAATCGAAGAAAAAAAGAATCGATTCTAAAATCGAATCTTCTGTTCGCAGGTGATTTAAATATCGTCATGCGAAATTGGAAATCAGAACAGCCAGATATTATGTTTTGATTCTTCCTCGTTCAAAATAAGGACGGGGCTTTCGCCCGGGATTTCCTTGGAAAGGAATTTTGGAACGATTCTCGACACAAAATCTCATAAGAATTTTCCATTCATGATATCATCATAGCGGGGAGAATATTTGGGAAGAAAAAAGGAACCGATTCAAAAACTTTAAACGTCATGAGAATTTTTAATTCAAGATTTTATCATTACGGGAAAATATTTGGGTTTCCAATCGAAGAAAAAAAGAATCGAATCTTCAGTTCAGATGATTCAAATATCGTCATGCAAAATTGGAAATCAGAACAGCCAGATATTATGTTTTGATTCTTCCTCGTTCAAAATAAGGGCGGGGCACTCGTGCGCCGGGATTTCCTTGCTGAAAAGGAATTTTGGAACGATTCTCAATACTAAATCTCACAAGAATTTTCCATTCATGATATCATCATAACGGGAAAAATATTTGGGTTTCCTACCGAAGAAAAAAGGAACCGATCCTAAGACCGAAGCGTCATGAGAATTTTCAATTCAAGATTTCATCATAACGGGGAAAAGTATTTGAGTTTCCAACCGGAGAAAAGAGGAACCGATTTTAAAAATCGTAACGTCACACAGTGCAGTGAAAAAAAGCTCCAAAATTGCTTTAGGAAGCTTTACTCAGCAAATTATCGAGTTATTTAAAAACTAATAAAAACACATTTTTTTTTTTTTTTTTGTGGATAGGAAGATATTGTTTTTTTAAGTTCTTACGTATATCAATTTTTGACCGAGAAATGCTGCCCCTATGGAAAATTATTCAGAGCAGGATTTCTCGGTCAAAAATTAAGTTGCGTAAGAATTTGAAAAGGAAATCTCTTCCTTTCCACAAAAGAAAAATGCGTTTTTCTCAGTTTTTAAATGTCTCGATGATTTGCCGAGTAATGCAGCCGAAAGCGATTTTGGAGCGTTTTTCTCACTGCACTGTGCGTCATGAGAATTTTCAATTCACGATATCATCATGACGGAGAAAATATTCGGGTTTCTAACCGAAGAAAAAAGAACCAATTTTAAAACTGTTGCGTCATATAAGAATTGTCAATCATGATCATAACGGAGAAAATATGCCGCTATAAAACAGCTACATTTGAAAAATTCCAATTTTTCCCTATGTTTCATTTTACCCATTTTCTCATTGATTTTTTAAGCGTGCCGTATATATACGGTGCGCTTCTTGTTTTCATTTTCATATCTAATATATAAGTCCAATGCCTTGCTTATGGCAAAACCTTGGCGGGAAAGGTTTGAAAAATTAAAAACGTGTTTTCTTAAAACTGGTTTCATTAATCGTTAATTTATTGCTGCAATCCAGGAGGTCTCGGCGTCTATTTTCTTAAAATTGTAAAAGTTTTGATATTCCTGTTAATTTCAATAAGTTATTAAGCGTCAAAGTCGAATTCCTTCAAACGAGAATTCCATACAGGTCCAGCAACCTAAGTCATTTGTGCCAACCTATGAGTCAAAATTCAAAGGCAGGAGGGGGGTGGAAACATCTCCCGCAGGAACCCTCTTTGCCCCTCGCCTTTGGGCTCCACCGGTCACAAGATTTCTTCACGGTGCATTAAGCGGTCGTAAATGTGTCAACATCTGTTTGACGAGGGTACATCGATAAGAAGCGACGAGGTATTGATGAAGAGCGGGAGGGGTATAGAAAAGAGAGAGGCTCATTCATATCCTTAAGGTACCGTTCTAGAATTCATCCCTTTATTGTCTCGATGCAGAAAAGATTATGAATAGCAGCACTTTCCAATGTACATAGATATACAGTATCACAGGGTAATGTAATCTTTTTTGCACGGATGCAGTAAATGGTTGAATTCTAGAACGCTACCTATGTAGACCTGTTTAGTGATGACGTCACGATCAGAATTAGTTCCAAACAAATGCTCTATCTCGCTCACTCTCGTGGATTTACCAGATCCAAATTTTCGAACGCAAATTCATGCTAGTTAACCAACAGTTTTCTCAAATTTTATTGCACCATTAGATTCCACTTGCCTTAAAGTATCTTTTCACTGTAACATAATTCCTAAAAGATCACAAGCGAATTTACAATCACAGTTATACCGAAAGACGTTCTACGTTTTGTCCTTGTCTTACTCACGGTCTCTTATGGTAGTATCACCGGCATGACACTCAATCATTCTAACTTCTCTCCGTATCGAAGCTATTGTTCGAGGTACAACACATGCCGTGATGGTGCTGATGAGCCTATATCCTAGAATTTTGTGCTCTTAAGAAACTGATAACTGTGATTGTGCATCGATGCGCGATGTTTCAAAAAGTTTGTGATAGCGGGCTCATATTTTATCACTGAGAAAAAAGTGGCTGTTAAAACTGTAAGAATAGAACCATAGATGATTTCGCCTTATTTCAATCATGAGACCTATCGTTGCTGTAGTCAGCGCGCTTGAATCTACACGAATTCTGATTGTCTCTATGGAATTTCGATTATTTCTATGGGAAATAAAGCGCGGGAATATATATCCAATCGGAAAATTTTTTGAAACAATCGGAAATTTTTATAAGGGACGTGGAACCCAATGGTGTGATAAACACAACGTGTAAAGAACGTGTTGTTTACTAGCACTTGTATTTGAAAATTTGGACTGTGTTTCGTATGGGAAAACCCACGAGAGCGAGTGAGACGGAGCCTTTGTTTGGAACCAATTTTTTTCATGACGTCACACTAAACAGGTCTTTGCATCGGAAACATTTGAAATTCTGGGGGATCGGCAAATTGAAAGCCCCTCAATGAGCGTCGATGGAATCAAGGGATTTTTGAGGACATTTTTGGCGTTTTGTTGAAAAATAGGTGTTTAAAATCCAGAACACAGGGAGCCAGAGGGGTAAAATTCGCATTAATTGCTCTAAAAAGTGAGAGGGGCTGTCACGTGTCTTCCACCCCTGGACAGCTTCCTCGCTGCGGCTATGGAATTGACTCTGGAATAACTTATTTACCTATCCTAAAAAGTTCGTTGCGTGTACAAAATTTTTCACTGGAAGCTTCTTCAAATTTTGGAAACTATAGGTCCATATGGAACTTTGCTTTTCCAACACGAAAAATGATATCGACCGACGGCAACAGAAAAGAAAAGAAATAATATGACAATGCGTTATAGTGAATAATGGCATAGTTTTAACTGTAAACTTTCGATACTTTTCAAGAAAATAAATGGGGAGAGGGGGAATTAAAATCCACAAACCTCTTAAACCTCCACACCTACTAATCTATACCCCTAGAATGCTTGATGTGTAAAGGGCACTTGAAATGGTTAGTTCTGTATATTAAAGGATTATTGTTTCATGAATTCGCAAGTGTTCCATTTATGCATATTACGTATCTACATCGTGACAATCGCAACAAGTGCTGACAGCACCTAAAACGGAAAAAAAGATAAAAAAAACTGTTTATTATTTAGAATCACGGCTTTTCCGAATATGACACTTTTTGACTTCAAAAGAACGCCACCTCATGTTTGATCCCTGAACAAGCCGTTTAAAAGGTGGAGGGATTTAGAAATATCTATTGTCTATAGTTTATGTGGGTAAAAAAGATCGAGCCTTATCAAATAATTTTCTCTTTTCAGCTTTCAATGGGTTTGTTGCAAACTTTTGCTACAGTGCTATAGAGTTTTGATTCTGATGTAAAATTGTCTGAAAATTACATTGGCGGCATCAAATAGTCATAAAATCCACTAATAAACCCAAAAAACGCATTATAAAGAAAGCCAAAATTGCAGTCGTAAAGCCGAACAATCTGTGCACGCGCACGACGAACATCAGAGATAGGTGTTGTCTCCCCTTTTTCGTTAAGGGGGGGGGAGAGAAAATATCTCTACAGTCAAACTGTGATTTTAAAATGTGCATGGTCAAGATGTTGTCTTTTGTGAAGGGGGCGGGGGGGGGGGGGAAGCAAATTATCAAGAACAGGGTGTTTCAAAACTTGAGTGCCAAACTTATGGAGTGTATTTTTGGGGTCAACATACATATATATAAGACTTTATTTTCCTACATGAGTATGTGCTGCAATTGTTTCTCTTCTGAGCTAGAGCCCTCCAAAGTTTTGAAAACAAAAACAAAAAACAAACACAAAAAAACAACGCCTTTGACTCATCTCCTTACAGATACATCTGATCTAAATTTATTTTTTTCATAATTTCTCACCAAACAAGCTCAATTGGACAGCACTTGTCACAAAAGAACCGAGTGACATTTTTGATAAAATTGAGTTATTGATTGATAGAGCTAGCAATACTGAATCTCGAAGCAACAAGTGCTTCTTCTGTAATAACAACTATTTCCCGTCAAAATTCCAGGTAAAAGTGAGCTGGTGAGCCTCATTGATGTCATTGTCCATATGATGAAATAAAATGAGAACATGGTTCCTTTGGCTGATTAGGTTAAACCTTAATCCGAGTCACGTAAGGAACCAACTCCGACTTGGTTCCTTTCAGTGGCGGCTCGTGCGATTTGGCAACCATGCTTTTTTACCATTTAAACCTATGCAAAAGTATCGATATCTTGGGGGTGCATTGCACCTCCTGAAGATCGATTGTTTTACATAGGTTTAAATGGAGGGATTCCACTGTTGCCACATTGCACGAGCCGCCACTGGTTCCTTTTATAGAATTGGGAACGGACTTAAGTCCGGATTAACGGATTTTAAAATAATCAACAGTGTAAACCAACTCTGCCGTTTGGTTTCTCTTAGAGTTTCGTTTTTCGTGATTATGCCAAAAAAAAAGAAGAAAGGAACCAAGTCACTTTAAACGCTAAAAATTAAGAACCTTTCCTACATAGTAAAGTCCACTTTTCCGGTGTTGAAATGCAAAAACACAACACGGTAGTTGAATGAAATCAAAACGTAAGTAATTCCAAGTTTTTTGTTTAAATGCTAGCTCTTCAACTTTGGACTCAATTTTCTCGAGATCAGCTCCATGTTGAATGCTGTCTAATTATTATCATTGCTAGCAAAAGCATTAAAGCTGTTCAGACTTTAGTGGCACGCTTTTCCAACACCTGCGTGTTGGAATTTTCCCTGCTTGTTTTTTTTTTTTTTTTTTTTTTTTTTTTTTTTTATTCAACAGTACTATTACATTACTTAGTACTAAACTTACACCTACTATGCATTTGAGTATATCTATGTGCTATTTATAACTTGCACTTAATTTTAATTTTTAACTTTTGCTGCTAGTCCAGCAACAGAATATCTTTGCTGGAATAGCAAGTAACACAAAATAAATATAGTTCTACTCCCGTTGGGTGAAGACTGTGTCTGATCCATTAAATGCAACAAACAAAAATAAAGATAAATAAATAATAAAATAAAATAAAATAAAATAAAATAAAATAATAAGTGAAAAAGGTACGACAAATAAATGAATAAAGAAACATAAATAAATAAATAAATAAATTATAAATAAATAAATAAATAAATAAATAAATAAATAAATAAAAAAACAAACAAACATACAAATCAATTACTACATAAATCAAGTAAATTTAAATTAAGTAATTAAATTGAGACATAACGTTTACATTTACATAATTTCACAGTATATACAATTAACTATCTTACAGTTTAGTAATTTTTAACACCTAGCTGCCACTATACGCAGTACTTTTACTCATCTTAGCAACGGCAAAGCAACTCAAACGGTTTCCGCCGATTTAACCTTCTCACTGTCTCACTGTTATCCATCAGTTTTATCGCATTTATCCATCAGTTTTATCGCCTTTATCCATCAGTTTTATCGCCTTTATCCATCAGTTTTATCGCCTATTGATTTTAATGGAAACCTCTTATCTTCAGTTTCTTACTTACAATTTAAAATTTCGAAAAAAAAACAAAAAACAAAAAAAAGGTCCCTCTGAGAAATGTTAAAAGCAACTCCTCTTCAAAATTCGAATGCATACGGACCATTGATTCAAAAGTTATGGTATATCCTGGGATGCAGACAGAGAGACATCTGCGTCATGGCAATTAATACTTTCCCAATTTCAAACTTTGTTATAGTAGTGAGAAATGAAAACAAAACACATTCCATGGGCGGACCCAGCAATTTGGCAACCCTGAATTCATCCCATTTAAACGCATAAGAAACAATCGATTCTTGAGGGGGCCATGGCCCTATAACTAATCGATTGTTTCTCATGCATTCAAATGGAAATGATACACAGTTGCCAGATTGCTGGATCCGCCTTCGACACATTCGAAATCCCTTTTCACGCCTACACGCAGTAGGAATTTGCTGTTCTCTCTCTTTTCACGCTCATTTGCACACGTGTGTTAGAAAAGGATAGCTAGAGCGGATATCAGATGACTTCAACTCCCATCTCTGTCCTTTTCTAGTATGTCTCTTTAAATAGAAAGAGAGAGAGAGAGAGAGAGGAGAGAGAGAGAGAGAGAGAGAGAGAGAGAGAGAGGAGGAGGAGAGAGAGAGAGAGAGAGAGAGAGAGAGGAGAGAGAGAGAGAGAGAGAGAGAGAGAGAGAGAGAGAGGAGAGAGAGAGAGGAGAGAGAGAGAGAGGAGAGAGAGGAGAGAGAGAGAGAGAGAGAGGAGAGAGAGAGAGAGAGAGAGAGAGAGAGAGAGAGAGAGAGAGAGAGAGAGAGAGAGAGAGAGAGAGAGAGAGAGAGAGAGAGAGAGAGAGAGACAAATTAATGGCTACGCCATTGCTACACATCCAGTCGTAAATTTGCGGACATACCGTGGACAAATGGCAATTTGTATTCTTTCAGGATATAGTCCAGTTTTGATCATTCTTGATTTTCAATACCTACTCCGGCTATTTCAGTCAGTGAACCGGTTAGAACTTCTCATGCAAATTTTTCTCGAACTGAATTTTTTCCAACGTGTATATTTATTATACTGAACGAAGTCGTTGCAACTTCGAGTCAGATATAAATTGAAATTTGTATTTTTCCTCTAAGTGTGAAATAAAGTAGAATTGAGGAGTTCTTTGGAAAAACCACATATACCTTATACAGTAGAAGGTATCAGAGCTGCATTTTTGTGTCCCTGGAAAAAAAAAAAAAAAAAAAAAAAAAAAAAAAAAAAATAGATTACCAGAAGTATGGCAATTTGTGAATCTATGTAAGGAAAAATACAAATACCAGAATTCTGGTGTTTTTTCCATCATTTTTGAAAATTCTTAAGAAATTCTAGTTCTATGACCATATTATGGTGTTAACCCTTTATGGACTAAGCCCGAGTATACTCGATTTTCTCCTCTATTTTACATTTGTCAGTCCTCATTTCGGATAAACTCGATTATCGATGAAAACACTTACAAGATAAGGCTTCGTTCGGGCGCCTTCAATTCGTCGTTTAGGCAATTCCCACTCCCCCGAGTACGAACAGTTAACTGTCCTCTCCACATACACAGAGGAGTGGCGTTCTTTTGAACTAACCTGGTCTGTATTGGGTTAACACCAGAGTTTTCTGGCCGAAGTAATTTATCTGCTGTCGTTCACTTATCGCTGTGCTTCTGGTAATACCACTAGAATCTGATGGTGCGATGACAATAATTTTTTTTTTTTTTTTTTTTCAGTGTACATATAATTAAAAATGAAATTTTCAATTCACCGATGATTCCACCGGTTAAGAAAAGATTACACAGTGTATGGCTGCAATGCACGAAAATACTCTGATCAGTAATCTTTGCTCAACCGTTGGAGTCGTCGATGACTTTAAAAAACTTGCGGATATTTTCATAATTTAACGTAAATTTCACCGACTGAGAAGATTTTACAGATCAATTAAGATTCAGATTTTACAGATTAATTCTTCAACATTTTGATGTGTGTGAGTGTCTTTGATGCGTTAGACGAATTGTTCTTTTTTACCTGATAGTTGAAGCTTAGACCATTCGTCTGATAAAAATAATAACCCGTTTAACTCATCAGATTTATCAGAAACACACAAAATAAAACTTTGAAATATGAGATTTACAGAACGAGCATTCATACGTGGTTTCTCCAAAGAACCCCTCAATTATGTTTAAGCTAATCCCACGTCTAAATATAAACATTCATCTCCATCTAAATCAAAGCAAATGTCTACTCGATACAGACTCATGTAGAGCGACCGATGAAAACATGTATAGATACATGAATAAATTAACAATGACAAAATGAATATTATGATGCATGATACATGGATATCGATGTGTATTGAGGTATAATGAAATTCTAAAAATACTTAAGTATATCGATAGAATTTATTTTATTTATTCACTTTACTTACGAAAAATTTCCGCCCGGAAATTCCTCTGAAGAAAGAATGTATTACGTCGATCTGCACAGCTTTCGTCTAGAACCACAGATGGTGATACTGATAGTCATCAAGATTGGATGGCAGTGGCGGCTCGTGCGATTTGGCAACCGTGCAATTTTCCATTTAAACTTATGTAAAAGAATCGATTCTTGAGTAGGCTGACAGCCTCCGGAAGTATCGATTGTTTTACATTGGTTAAATGAGAGGAGGACACTGTTGCCAAATTTCACGAGCCGCCACTGCTGGATGGTACAGTAATACAGTTTCAAAGGCACTTATATTATACCACATTATACCGCTATTGAACTGCTCATGGGCGTAGCTAGACATTTTTTCTAAGGGGGGCCAAGTTTGGAAATCCCACTGGAGGGTCTGGATGAAACACCTCCCAGCAGGCTGATTATGAACGGTCGTATCGTAATGCTATAGAGTCGATGATCGAGTGCATGTTATCTTATGGGTAGTGCCATTCCGAATGGTTTCATTTCGATAGAAACCCTCCCATCTCTACGGAATTCATTCATAGTACTCTAATCATAAGTAACATTTTTTTTTTTATTGCTTGTATTTTGTTTATGTTCAATATTAAAATAATAACGATACTAAAAATGCATCACCAATTTACTTACAAAAATTTCATTGTCATATTTTGCGTATTTTATTTTTTACTTAATTTTATTTTGCATTATTTATTTGATTTTTATTCTGATGCTTGATTTTTTTATTTTACGTCAATTTCGATGTTTCTGTTTTCTATTTTATAGTTATAGAGTGATTTTTGATTTATATAATCTGCGAATAATTTTTTATCTATATAATCTGCGAATAATTTTTTGTTTAACTTTGTTATTAAGCACTTATTTTAATTTTTCGCTTCTTAATGCTATTTTTCTTGTTACTTTCTATTTTATTTTATTTTATTTTATTTTTTTTATTCAATTTTTATAGTATTTTTTTTTTTTTTTTTTTTTTTTTTTTTCCACTTTAATGTACTTAATCCAATGTTGCAAAACAACAATTGATAACTAGCTAAAAAGCCTCCACTCTTCAAAGAAACTTTCCGAGAGAGTACCTTCCGGCAAGCACATGCTTTCTCGTCATTTAAAGTCGTGTAAAAAATCGATTCTGCGAGTAGAAAGGAATATTCCCAAGTATCACTTTTTTAACATAGGTTACAATGGGGGATATAGGTTTGATATTTGGCAACAACAGATTGCGAACGTTTTTTTTTTTTTTTTTTTTTCCTTTTTTGAAGAGTCTTACATCCGTTTAATTGCTCCTCTAAAACGTTGCGGCTTTGTTTATTTTTTGCCCAGACGGAAGCAGCGTTGCCAAGTGCGAAAATGTATTCAGAATTTTTGTTTTTAAAATTTTCTTTCCCTCTAAATTAGACACTCTAAAATTCGATCATCAAACCAGCACACAAATATAATTAGGGCGTCTGTAGTTCGGTTACAGACACAGTGGCAGCTCGTGCAATGAGGCCACTGGCGCAACCAGGATCTCTTCCATCTCTCTCATTTCCCATTTGAATGTATAAGTAGGAAAAGGATAGAGGGGGTTTTATCCCCTTATTCATCCTTGTCTAATATACGTTTTTTAATGGAGAAAAGAGAGAGATGAAGAAACTCTCGGTGCGCTACTGAATGAGGCACCGTTGTACTGTGTCCATTTAAACCCATATGAAAAGTCGAATGCAGTTCATCGAACATCCAATAGTTTGATCTTTTTCATGGGTTTAAATGGACGAACTGCAACGTTGCAAAAATGCACTCTACACGCCGCTGGTTTTGATCAAACTGGTAAAGCGTGTACGGAAGCCTATTTTGAGCTAATTTGAAGAATCAATTTTGAGCGTCCAAAGAGAACTTCAGGACTTAACCCTTTGAGACGCGCATAATGAAAAAGTAGTCACATCAATCTTGGATCCACTTCATTGAACTTTGAACTTTTCTCATCTAAATTGACGTGCATCCCTATTTTTTTCAAAATCCCATAAGACGACTCCATGTTAAACCCTGTACACATATGATTAAACTGTGATGGAAAGGGTTAATTCAATGTCTTTTGTTTGAGATATCGGGCAAAATGTGGCAACACAGGTCGAGAATTTTACGTATGAATATCCTCTATATCCTATTGCCATGTCCGCCACTGATACATTGCGGCATCGATACTCGTGTGGAGTGGTTTTTTTGGATTCTTGGAACTCTTTTTTTTTACGCCTGTTCCGTAGTAAACTTGAACTTGTGAAGTTCATCGTCTTTATATCCTCTTCCTCTTTCATTGATAAAAAAAATTAATAAAATTGGACGGAAAAACATTTGCAGCTATTTTTGTAAAAAAAAATAAAAAAAAAAAAAAATCACCGCTTAACAAAACGGATACATTCCACTGGAGGAAGATATAAAGACATGTTCGTTCATGTTCAATAGAGGTTCGGGGGGGATTTTCGGTTTATTAAAAAATCGGAACATTTTTCCAAGCGGTGGCAGTGGCGTCGCGTGCCATCTGGCAACAATGCAACTGCTCCATTTAAACTCATTAAATATATCGAATTTTCCTTGTGCACTGTGCACCCCCTGAATTCGATCTTTTACATGAGTTTAAATGGATAGAATACATTGTTGCCGAATTGCACGCGACGCCACTGAGCGGTGGCGACTCGTGCAATGTGGCAGCAAATTCATTCCCGTAAAAGGGTTAACATACAAAAATACACTTTGCTTAGTTCTGAACTCTTCACTCCTAAAAATGCCAAATTTTAGTGCAAAGTAACAAACCACTGAATAATGTAAATTGAGACTCTAAGATATGGCTTTTCTGAGTGTTGTAGACTTTAAATTTTAAGCAAAATGGACGAAATTACTGCACTGAAAAAAAAAATCAGCTAAATTTAACTAATTTCAACTTAAAAGTATGGACACCACTAAAAACTGTTAGTTTGACTATTTGAATTAGTAAAATTAACTCCGTGCCGTGTTAATTAACAAGGCACGGAGTTAATTTTATAATTCAAATATTCAAACTAACAGTTTTAAGTGGTGTCCATACTTTTAAGTTGAAATTAGTTAAATTTAGCTGATTTTTTTTTTCAGTGTGATTAACAGCGCCACAACTACGCGAATTCTCATAAAATTGATGTCCCTGGTAAAAATCTTCCATGACCAATATTACATGGAAATCGATTTTCATGGAAACTTCATGGAAACTACATAAATTTCCATGGAAAACGCACCGATTTCCATGGAAATGTGCATGGTTTCCTTGGGAAAATACTTGGTTTTCATGGATATTCGAGCAATTTCCATGTAAAATTGGCCATGGAACATTTTTACCAGGGTTAAACTCGCAAATAAATATACGTTTTGATTGGGCCATTTGAAGCTCGAGCAATAATTTTCCATCACCCCCCCCCCCCCCCCCCCCCTAAAAAACCTTTGAAGACCCTGCCATCCACAAGAAACAATATATTTCATAAATCCTCTAGTTTCATAGTTTCAAAAAGTAAGCAACAACCAAATGGGTCTTTGGACCCTAACAAAGTGGCTTTACCACAGTATAAAAGTAAAATTTTGGCCTAAAAATAGTTTTTGCAAATGGCTTTACCGAATGATTTTTTCTTTTATTATTTTAACCCACATATTTTGTTTCCAACATTATTTGAAATTTTAAGGTGTTTTTCTCAAAAATCACCATCTAAGAGTTGAAAAAATTAAAAAAAAAAAGTGAAATTTTTTGGTCCAGCAAAAAATTATATATAAGCTGAAAAATCTCAAAACTGGTTTTTGTGTAAAATTGGGCTGACTATATGCTGTAATTTGGTCCAAAACAAAATACAACAAGTGGGTCATTAACGACACAATGGGCATACATGGGTTAAATCCCAAGAGAAATGCTTCTTGAAGGCTCTAAATGAATGACAATAAAAAATTCGAAACTCTCAGAGCTAACGTTAGAAAATCTCTACCTGAATTCTCAGGCTTTTTGGCAGGTAAATGTTACATTCTCTGATGAACAGTTCCATTAGACAATCTTTTTCCCCAATCATAATGTGTATAGAGAGTTAAACTACTCAACAGTAGCGACCAACCGCAATAATCACTTGTTTTTTCCCCCTATAAGGCTCTTGATATGTTATTAAATAATCAAAAACTGTGTCTATCTCATTCAAAACGATGTTATGAAATTGGCAATAATACGTTGAAGGCGGTGGTGGGGAGGGGGAGGGGGGATTTGATAAGCCTACTTTACAAGTGCTACGATATGAATACATGTATTTTCAGAAGAAAAAAAACCTCCCTAATTACCTATCTAATTCTAAACACACCAAAACTTGTATATTTTTACCGATGTTTCCTCATGTGAGCATTGTTGCTTCTATTGTATAGTTTTCCAAAAATAAACAATCCGAATTTATAAAACTACGTCTCAAATAAATTATACTGGGCTTGACGCAAGTAAGGCAAAAAGCAACTTTTGTCGAACAAAAAATCTAGATTCGTATAGAACTCGTGCCAGAGGTGCCCCTTTGGAATTTATCTTTCTATCTACCGCAGTGGCTATACTCACGCGTTGTGGCAATAATGCTTTTCCTCTATTTTATTCTATGCAAAACAATCGAATTGATAGTGAACCAAGGGGTTTACCAGCATTCGATTGTTCTATATTAAGTCAAATAATTGTGAGGTTGGCTATACCCTTGGATGTTCCTGGTGCATGCATACAAATTACTCGATATTTATCCGCCATTTTGGATTTCATTAAACGCCTCTGGTGAGTTTATTATTGCATTTTATGACTTTCAGATGCCACCAATGGACTTTTTAAGTGATTATAAGCAAGTTTTAAGTTTTATTTTTAGCAAAAGATTGCAACAGACCCATTGAGGCATTTTATGCAAGAAGGGCGTGTGGTGCCAGACGAAACCATAGAATTTATAGATCTACGGGAGATCGAACAAACCTCGATTATTACTCCCAGTGGCGTCACGTGCAATTTGGCAACACTGCATTCTACCCATCTAAACTCATGTAAAAGGTCGAATTCAGGGGGTGCACAGTGCACGAGGAAAATTCGATATATTTAAGGAGTTTAAATTATTTGGCACGCGACGCCACTGATTACTCCTCTGTAATAATCGCACCAAAACATTAGTACATAATTTTAGCTCAAAAATATTTTCAACATAATTTCCTCATGCAAATTTCGACAGACCTTTTATGTTTGAATCTCCAGAAATAAACAAATGGAAATCGACACTATATATGTATACGCAAATCGACAGCCTTAACCGATCAGCGACAGACCAGAGGCGGAGGAGATAGGGTGGAGGGGGTTGGAAGACGAGAGGGGAGGGGGAGGGGGAGGGGTGGGGGGGTGTGCTTGTAAGCCTTGTCTACACTTTGTTCATTCGAGAGGAAGGAAAACGCAGACTTGAATATTTGTTGTTAAGTGAGAAAAACCACCCAGCTTTTTTAAAACTTGCCGATTGCTCGCTCGCGCACACCGGTTTTTGAAGCCGGCGCGAACGCGAAGCGGTCGAAGCAAGTGCCCTTTACTCGATAAAAAGCAGCATACAATGTGTCTCAGAAATCCTGACCCACCAACCGATCACTAAATTTTTCTCTAAACCGATTGATAAGAAAAGCGTTCTATGCACGGCAAAAAATAGTTCTGTAAAATCAGAAAAATGATGCAAAAGCTAATTTCACTAGTTATTCTTGGTAAAACCCACTAGATTTATAGTACTAATTTTACTATTTAGATTGTGAAATTTGCCTTACTTTTGTTAACTTTTCAATTTGAATTGTAAATTTTACTAATTCTAAAACATTGTGACTTTTGCACTTAGTATAGTTGTCACGCCATGACACCCATGCAAATTGCCAAAATCACAATGTTTTGGATGGGAAACTTTATACACTTCAAATTGAAAAATGTACACTCATTTTTGAAAATTAAAAAAAAAAAACTATAGGCATTTACAGTCTATATGGGGCTGTCGCAAGAGTCTGAAATTGAGTGTTTTTTATAAAGAAAATGATAGAAATTGATGAGCTGAAAAAAATGGTGCCTTTGGTATTTTCCCCAAGTGACCCGCTTTTGGAGATACACGGGTGCAAAGTTGTAAAAAATCGTGTGCGTAGTGACGTCACCACGCGGAATTTCCATTTCAAACAATGTATTTCGGGCCAAAATCTCATCTTCGGAACAACGGGTTTTAATTAGAAACAAAAAGCATGTTTGATCTCAGCTCATGAAGTACTTTCATTTTCATAAAAAACACAAAATTTTAGACCCTTGCGACTGCCCCATCGTAAACTTTGCAAAAAAGTTTAGTAAGTCTTACCAAGAATAACTGGTAAAATTAGCTTTTGCTTCATTTTATTGAATTCACAAAACTAAAGTGAATTTTTAGTCATTTAATTTTTTTCCGTGTGAACAGTAAGAATTTCTCGGACACTCTGTATATACTATTACCATGGCTGAGCTGCATGGTGCATACTCAGAATAATCGTTCGATTATCGAAGTTCGGTGTATGACTCTGATTCTGAGACGCAGAAAACATTCCAGACAGAAGCGGAAATGAACGGAGGAAAAACCAAGTCTCCTAGTGAATTATCTCCCATGTTTTGAGTCAATGGACCAAGTTTAATGTGTCGGTATACCAGCGAGATATGTGATATCACACCTTCCTTTGATCTACACTGATTTAGTAGTGCGATATATCGTATCGATTGCCATCCGAGGATCTCTGGTTTTAAATAAACTCTGATTCAATGTATCCCATAAGAGCATTTTTGTTCGGAAATTTTGACCATTAAATTAATGCGACTTTTTTGCAATTATGAATTCTACGTCCTCGAAAATGCTTAATGGTTCCAGGGCTAAAACTTCCGAAATCAACAAGATATTACAGATTAAACGATGCATTTGGAGGTTGGAATCACCCTAATGTTATTGTTGTTGTTGTGGAATTGGCGGGATTTCGGGCGATTTTAACCTACAAATGCAACGTTTTAATCGGTAATTTCTCATTTATTTCGGGAGTTTCAGTCAAGGAACCAGGTATAATTTTATTAAGTATTTTTGAGGACGTAGAATGCGTAATCGCAAAAAGTTTGCAATAATTGCTCGACTTAATAGCCTAATTTCCGTTCAAAAGTTCGCTTGTGGGAAAATTACATTGAACCAGAGTTTGTTTGGAACTAGAGGCCCTCGAGCGGGAATCGATACGATAATCTCGAGCAGGAATCGATACGACATATCGCTCTACTAAAACAGTCTCTTGGTGCATAAATTCAAACGCTCCACCCATTTCACCAAAATCGTCTTCCTGAAATCTTCGAGAGTTAGCGGTTTGAAAAAAGCTTGAACAGCTGTCTTGATTTCCATCATAGAGTCAAACCTTTTGCCTCTGGGAGCTTTCTTGAGTTCTGAAAAAATCCAAAAGTGACATGGCGCGATATCCGGCTGTTGGGAGGGTGGGGGACTTTAGGAGGGTGGCTATGTTTCTCTTCTTCATGAACTCCTGCGTGCGGTTTGATGTGGGTGGAGCGGTTGAATTATGCATCAAGAGAGAAGGTAGATACTTTGAAAAAGAGAGAAAGAGATTCGTATCATCTGATGGAGAGTAATGAGTAATAAATGATGTAAGTTAACCCTTACCGTCACAGTGTCCATTATAAGGGACGAAATTTTACACGGAGCCTTATGGAAATTCGGAAAAATTAACTCACACATGAAATCATATGAGAAAAGTTCGTTCAATTTAATGGTATAGGTTTCAGATTACAGTGACACTTCTTTCATGATTCATGACAGAAAAGGGTTATAGTAAGAAAGTAAACAAAAATATATAAGTTTGAACTCATTCTTTTACTTTCTCACCCCCCGTATAGGATAGAGAAAGTATTTTGATAATATTTTGTCTTGCAAAACAACCTTAAAATCTTACAGGTGACCGCGCAACACGTCTCCAAAAAGAGATCGTGACTCAGTTAATTTTTGACCAAATGAGCTAAAAAAGGTCTCATTTTTTAGCTATATAGTTACCAGATCTACAAAACCGCGCAAACCGCAAATCGCTAGCATGTTTTGTTCACTCGTACCAGTAGCGGCTCGTGCAATTTGGCAACCATGCAAATTTTCCATTTAATCCTATGCAAAAGTATCGAAATCTTGGGGGTGCAATTGCACCTCCTGAAGATCGATTGTTTTATATTGGTTTAAATGGAGAGAAGACGTTGTTGCCAGATTGCACGCGCCGCCGCTGACTCGTACGGTTGACCGCAATGCATTACTTTTGGCACATACATTGATGAACAAATACCGTCCATACGCTACGAACATTTTTTGGGACCATGACCTATAGATATAGGACTCATCGTTAATGTGAAATAGTGGAATCGCATTTTTCATTCGATTTTTCGAATTCACGAGCCACAATCTGTGATGCCAATAATAATTCATCCACACTGAAAAAAAAAAAAAAAATCAGCTAAATTTAACTAATTTCAACTTAAAAGTATGGGCACCACTTAAAACTGTTAGTTTGACTATTTGAATTTGTAAAATCAACTCCGTGCCGTGTTAATTATCATGGCACGGAGCTAATTTTACTAATTCAAATATTCAAACTAACAGTTTTAAGTGGTGCCCATACTTTTAAGTTGAAATTAGTTAACTTTAGCTGATTTTTTTTTTCAGTGCATGCTTTTTTTTTTTTTTTTTTTAGCAAGGTCATGACTACAAACGCAAAGGAATGTCAAAATTCCTAAGGGGTGATGTCTTTGTTGAATCACTGGAAATTTTCAAGGTTTTTATGAAGAAGTATCTTTCTGAAAGTAAGTAAAATCCATCGTAATTTCGTCACACAATTTTGACTCCTATTGATGGAACTTTTCGAAATTGTGGGGCAGAATAGGGAAAATCGTGTTTTTTCGGGTTACATAACCCGTGTCGTTTATTTCTAGGCATGAAGAACGGAATTAATGGATATTTATAAATTTGTATATATTCTCCGAAACAAAATAAGCAAGCCCAAAACAAGGAAAATGCCATCAATCTGATCTGTATTATTATTTATCATTTCAGATTTTCAGGCGCTGTGTATTAATATCCTCCCCAGGACGGTTCTTAGGTGGGTCAAAGTTCCTTAAAGCATGAAGATCCGGTGACAAGCCGCACTATGGCCTGAGACCAGGAAAAAAATTGGCCAAAAATCCTAGTGAAAAAAAGTCATACAAAATCATCGTTTTCGACCTGTTAAGGTGATTCTTTAGCGTTTAGTTCCGATTTCTGCCGCAAGAGCACACCCGTTCAATTGTTATCAAATTACAGGCCGGAAAAAAGTTGTATTAAAAAAATACCAAGTGTTGCGGTTACTAGATAATCATCTTAAGGATGCCTCCGCAAAACATCTCGTCAATAACTTTAAAAGAAGGCTGAAAGTACCAAAGAATGATATGTCGCATTTCGATACAAGCATCGATTTGTGATGTTTCATTTTTTGGTACTGTCAGCCTTATTTTTGAAGTTATTGCACGAGATATTTTGCATGGTGGGCTTTTAATCGCTATCAAGGCGCAGGACTCTTAAAACGTCTCCTAAGCTATTTCGGGGCACCGCCATGCCAATGTCATTTTAAATGAGAAGAAAGACATACGAGCAGACCTGTCATTTTGGTGGGCTTTTTATCACTAAAGAGGCGGAGGGCTCTCAAAACGTCTCCTCTGCTCTTCCGGGGCACCGTCAATGTTATTTTAAGTGGGAAAACAGACGAACGAGCAGACCTGTCATTTTGGTGGGCTTTCAATCGCCCGCAAGGTGCAGGGCTCTCAAAACGTCCCCTCTGCTCTTCCAGGGCACCGTCAATGTTATTTTACATGGGGAAACTGAATAACGAGCAGACCTGTCATTTTGGTGGGCTCTTAATCGCCGGAAAGGCGCAGGGCTTTCAAACCGTCCCCTCTGCTCTTCCGGAGCACCGTCAATGTTATTTTAAATGGGAAAACAGACGAACGAGCAGACCTGTCATTTTGATGTGCTCTTAATCGCTGACAAGGAACAGGGCTCTCAAAACGTCCCCTCTGCTCTTCCGGGGCACCGCCAATGTACTTTTAAATGGGAAAACAGACTTACGAGCAGACCTGTCTCCTTGGTTGGCTCTTAATCGCGGATCGGGCGCAGGGCTCTCAAAACGTCCCCTCTGCTCTTCCGGGGCACCGCCAATGTAATTTTAAATGGGAAAACAGACTAACGAGCAGACCTGTGACTTTGGTGGGCTTTTGATTGTCGAAAAGGGCTTTTAACATTTCAAATGTTTTGCAACATTTAATTTGTAATATCTGATTGATTTCGACAGTTTTCGTCAAGGAACCAGGCATTTTCGAGGACGTAGAGTTCATAATCGAAAAAGGTCGCATTAATTGTTTGACTTAATACCCTAAGTTTCCGTTCAAAAGTTCGCTCATGGGGAAATTACATCGAACCAGAGTTTGTTTAGAACCATCAGAAGCCCTCGAACGTTAATCGATACGATGTATCGCTCTACTGAAACAGTCTATTTGGGATAGGCAAAATAATTGATATAAGCCATTCGTTATTGTTTTTTTATTAAAAATTGGTTACGTTCAACAAAACTGGCCCTCCCGACGTAGTATTAATACTACCATGGGGTTATCCGGTTATGGTTAAAAATATTTTTGGAAAAATTGTGATTATATGATTAAAAGCTGTTTATAATTATTTTTTATTATTACATATATTATTAATATGATTAAAATAGTCTACAGACCCATTTATCATAGTTGTGGCAACAGAGCGTTCCCTCGGCGCGATCAACAGATCAACACCCCATGCGAAATCGCTGCGAGCAAGGTCATTTTGAAAAATTTGATCAGGAGTTTAAAATGCTTTTACTTTCCTTATTCGCCTCCCTCTCTGCTACTTCTTCTTCTTTCTCTTCTTCCTTTTGAGGAAAGAAAAATAACAACGGAAAGAGGCGCGAAATGAGCCTAGCTAGTCTCACCGTCTCGTTAGAACAGCGCACTGTGGTATCAGGTCGTCCAAAAAAATATAGCATTTTTTTTCTTCTTCATTTTTGAAATTTCCAGATAGATTTCAATCACAGAAAGCACTTAACACATAACCTAGAAACCTCACTTGAACCTAGAAATGTCACTGGAAAATGTTAACCCTTAACTGCGTCGCGTCGTGGCAGCCCGAGGCACATAATACATTTCCTCCATTTTGAATTAAATCAGATCGTCCAAAAATGGCTAAAAATCAGAATTTTTTTCATTTTTGAACTTTCAAGATAGATTTCAATCACAAAAAAACATGCACTTATCACAAGTATAATTTAAACCTAGAAATGTCATTGGAAAGTTTTAACCCTTAACTGCGTCGCGTCGTGGCAGCCCAAAGCACATAATATATTTCCTCCATTTTGAACTCTTAAAGTAAAAATATCATTTTTTTCAATGTCGTCATCCCTCCGGCACATATCGAGGAAAAGTTTCGATTTTTCACCGAAGTCTAAAATAGCAAGGCCCCACGTTGGGCACCATCTGAGCATTATAGGAAACATATTGAACCGTTTGTTTATTTTCTCTCTATACTGGCCCAAAGATTATTTATACTTACAGATATGGCATATGCCCGAAATTTGTTAAGTTGACTCCGGCTTTGATACAACTGGGCATACAGAGGGGATCGAAAAGATTACAAGGAAAATATTACATTTTCCATGTTTGTCTGTTACAAAACTGTTCCGTGTTCCACGTTCCACTGTTCACTGTTCCATGTTTGTTCTAGTTCCGCAAACAAACACAGGGAAAGTGGAAAAAGTAATCTTTTCGAACCAGAATTCTGTAATCTTTACGATTCCCTATGTATGCGCGGTTGTATCACGGCCGGCGCTTTATCAATTTTTCACTTATGTTAGCACGGGCGAGATAGCTTCTACCATATCTGTATGTATAAGTAATCTTTGTACTGGCCCATGTTAAAATTAGTACTTCGCAGATCTCCTGGGCGCAAGAATTAATGCTGAGAATTTTTTTCACTATTTTTTCCTTTCATTTTGAGTCAATAAAATCAATTGAAAAAGCATGTTTTTAAACGAAAAAAAAAAAAAAAATCGTGCAGTCAAGGGTTAAATTAAGTTTTAAAAGGTCGCGGAAAGATGATTTTTTGATGATTATTTTTCACTGATTTTTAACCACTTTTTCGCGAACTCAACCCACAGTGCGTTGCGTCGGAGCAGCGCAACGGGCATTGCGCTTGCGTAGCACGGCGTATGACCGTACGCTGTACTTACGAGAGAAACAATTAGATTCCTTTCGGAAATCGAATTTGGGTCGCGTGATTATCATGATGTATATCATGTGTCACATGGTTTCGCACGAATGGCGCCCGCGCGCCGCGCGGCCGCGGCTCGGCTCACTACAGACTGTTTTAGCACAGCGATACATCGTATCGATTGCCATTCGGGGACCTCTGGTTCCAAACAAACTCTGGTTCAACGTAATTTACCCATAAGCGCATTATTGAAGGAAAATTTCGGCTGATACACAGAAAAATCAATGGATTCTTTTTCCGATTATGAATTATACATCTTCAAAAATGCTTAATGGGTCTGTTGCATACTTTTGCTACAACAATATATAGAACCTTGATTCTTATGTAAAATTCGGCGAAAATAACGATGCGCACTGTTATGGTCTGCAATGCTTACCTTGCATGTTTGTGAAAATTTGAAATGACCTCAATCGAATTTTCATGAGCATGCAAGAAAGCATTGTTTCTCTTGGGCTCATGTCTTGAGTATTTAAGACATGAGCCAAGACTGGTTCGGGGCCATTTCCCAGCTGACGGCTTTCTAGCTAGACGGCTATCGGACGAGGCGTTAATCGCTATCATCCTCTCTCTCTGGTTTTGGCGCATAGTCGCTAGAAACTTAAGATGGGATTTTTAGCTACAACCTTCCCCCCCTCATCACCTATTCACTCATCTTGTTATATACCACTGTAAGTGTCAAAGTAGTTACTATAATTAATATAACCTATTCAGTTAGAAATCTAAACGGAGTTCAGTCATTCACCCAATCTAGTTTCAGACTAGTTAACACATATATATATATATATATATATATATATATATATATATATATATATATATATATATATATTATAAGGGGCACCGCAAAGATCATTACAGCACATTAAAAACGTTCAAATTCCACTCATTAACTCAGGAAATCACTTCAATTTCAAACAGTCCGCGCTACACTAGACACTATTTGCACCGGTATACTACTACATAGACGGAACCATACCGTGCATATGTAAACAGCATCGTAACTACAAAAAGCTGGAATTCCCTTCTAAATACATGAACTATTGGCTGCATTTGGTGTCTGGTCTTTTCGCTTTATCAAAGATTACAAAATAATATAAAAATTGTACGCATCTAAACAAAACATTCCAATGTTTGTAAGTTCTCTTCATGTTTACATAAACGAGATGGTTCCATCTATGTAGTTATAAGTCGGTGATATAGTGTCTAGTGTAGCGCGGGTTGTTCGAAATGGAAGGTATTTTCTGAGTTAATGAGTGGATTTTGAATGTTTTTACTGTGTGCATCGTTATTTTCGCCGAATTTCACGTTAGAATCAATAAGTTATATTGATGTAGCAAAAGTACGCAGCAGACCCATTGTGCCGGGCATAATTCATATTTTAATGGCAAATAACTAACGTAATGGTCAGAATGCAACGTTGCCATATTAAACGCTTCGCGACTGATTTTCGCTACATCGCTCTAGCTTTAACCGAGCACTTTTTATATCGAAGTCATTAAGTCCGAAAATTTATTTCCGCATTTGAATATTTACTTGCGAAAAAAAAGAAACAAAAACAAAAACAAAGTTACATAAAGCAAAACAACGCACGCATACACACACACAAAAAAAAACAAGTACGTAGAAATGTTAGGACGTAGAATTAACTCTGAGAACTAAAATCGTTGAATATTTATCCTTCGTAATGTTCTTACGATGAAAAACTCAAACCTTCAAATGAGGTGATTGTTCTATCATAAGGCAGAGTAATTAATTTAGACAGTAAATAGATCTTTTAATGACGTCTTCTCTACCACGCCCGCCTTGGCGCATGGCGTTGCGTGTATTTATTAGGAAACGCTGCAGTTTGTCCATTCAAACTCATGTAAAATATCGATTTTGAGACAGTTCACTCTACATTTCCGTAGTTCGACCTTTATCAAAGGTTTCAATGGACATGATGCAGTTAATCATATATAGGCCGGAGCCAAACGAACTATACCGGTAGAGGGCAGAAGCGTCGCGTGCCATTTGGCAACAATGCGACTCCTCCATTTAAACTCTATGAATATATCGAATTTTTCTTGTGTGCACTGTGCGCCCCCTGGATTCGACCTTTTCAATGACTTTAAATAAATAGAATGCAGTGTTGACTAATTGCACGCGACGCCACTATGGTAGAAGGGTTAACACATGTTATAAGTCCTATCACAAAGAGAGGCAGGATGGACGTTGGACGATCTGGTTCTGGTTTCTTTGCCTCGTGTTTTTAACCTTAAATCGAAAATAGGTATGTTACAAACTTTTGCTACAACGATTAAGAGTGTTTAATCTAATGTAAAATTGCCTGAAAAATCCATTGCTGGCATCACAAAGTCATAAAATGCAATAATAAACTCACAAGAGGCGTTTAATGAAATCAAAGATGGCGGAGAAATATCGAGCAATTTGTATGCATGCACCACGATCATCCAAGGCTGGCCAACTTTGACAATTGGTTGTGATCAATATTGTGAGGTTGGCTCACAATATTGATCACAACCAATCACAACGCAAACAAACACATAACCTCTACCTCCAGTGAGGTTGTCAAAGTTGGCCAGCCTTGAATGTTCGTGGTGCATGCATACAAATTGCTCGATATTACTCTGCCATATTGGATTTCATTAAACGCTTCTTGCGACTTTAAAATCGCATTTTATTACTTTTTGATGCAACCAATGGACTTTTAAGGCGATTTTACATTATATTAAACGCTCTTAATCGTTGTAGCAAAAGTTATTGCGACAGACCCATTGTAACTAATTCAGTGCATGGAAATTGGTTCCAAAACGAAAGTGCAAGTGTTTCAGAGTGGCTATCTGGACACAGAATTTTAATACAACAATCCAGGTGAGAAAGTTTTGCTTCTTTCTGCCATGAAGCCGTCTCTTTACTGTACAAATTCCTCCAAAAGAAACAGTTATATCGATTTCTGTGTCCAGATAGCCTCTCAAAAACACTTGCTCTTTCGTTTAAAACCAATTTCTAATGAATCTGTAACTTTTTTTTTTTTTTTTTTTTTTTTTTTTTTTTTTTTTTTTTTTTTAAATGTTAAGATTAAAACATATCAGGCAAACAAACCGAGCCTATGTGTGAGCAAGGTCAATAAGAGATTTTCATCATAGCTGCCTCTTTACTAACTCAAAACCACGTCCCACAAATCCGCTTTATCGGTATAGCTTGTGGACCGGAGCATATTTGTTAACCAAAATAAGGTTCCACGCAGTTTCATTCAATTATATTGACAGTTATATATATTTAACCCTTTAAGGGCCAAGCCCGAGTTTACTCGTTTTTGTTCTCTAGTTTACTTCATATTGTTCCAGTCTTCATTTCGGATAAACGCGATTATTGATGAAAACATGTACAAGATAAGATATCCCGCCTTCAATGTATCGTATAGACAATTTCAACTCCCCCGAGTACGAACAGTTACCTTCCCTCTATAAACGGAAGAGTGGCATCCTTTTGACATAACCTGGCCCTTAGAGGGTTAATAATATACTTTGGAACGCTACTCAATTGGAAAGGGGACGGATCGGAAAACCATCCACATATAGCTTGTTGACTCTCGCAAAATAATGCATCTTGGAGCGCCTTCATTTCACGATGAAGGCAAAAACAAGTACATTGAAGCAGGAATAGTTATTTAGAGGCGCGAGTTGAATGGTTGTTTAGAGATGCGTTAGAAAATCAGGCAGTTAATATTCTGGGGGAGACCCCCAGACTCGCCTATAATATTCCAGGGGAGAACCCCTAACCTTCCTTTAATATTGTGGGGAAGACCCCTAGACCCCCCCCCCCTCAAGGGGTTAACTTTACTGTAGGCTGATTGCAGAAAGTTTTTGCAAATTATAATCAAATTATTATCAGCTGTATTTGAAATATTCCAATTTTTTCCTATGTTTGCCGAATTTACCCATTGACCTATTGATTTTAATGGAAACCTATTATCCTTTATAACTTGCTTAGAATTTGAAATTTCGAAAAAAAAACAAAAAAAGACCCTCTGAAGAATGTATAAAGGAAGTTATATGCAAAATTTGCATGTATTTGGACGATTGGTCAAAAAGTTATGCCGGGATACAAACGGACAGATATCTGGGCCATTTCAATACTTTCTCAAACTTCGTTAGAATGAGAAAGTAAAAGTGGAAATGATAATTTGTATACAATGGGTAAGTTGCAAACTTTTGCTACAACGATTAAGAGTGTTTAATCTAATGTAAAATCGCCTGAAAAGTCCATTGGTGGCATCAGAAAGTCATAAAATGCAATAATAAACTCCCAAGAGGCGTTTAATGAAATCAATAATGGCGGATAAATATTGAGCAATTTGTATGCATGCACCGTGAACATCCAAGGATGGTCAACGTTGACAACCTCACTGGAGGTAGAGGTTATGTGTTTGTTCACGTTGTGATTGGTTGTGATCGATATTGTGAGGTTGACTATCCTTGGATGTTCACGGTGCATGCATACACATTGCTCGATATTTATCCGCCATCATTGATTTCAAAGTCTCTTGTGAGTTCATTATTGCATTTTATGACTTTCTGATGCCACCAATGGACTTTTCAGGCGATTTTACATTAGACTAGATACTTTTAATCGTTTTAGCAAACGTTTGCAACAGACCCATTGCAGAAATAAAACAATAAATAAAATGAGGCATCGCTTTTTACCTTCATTCAAATCCAAATATAAACGGAGACTGAAGCACAAGCAAAGAATGAGAAAGGAGAACTCAAAACAAAAAAAAATCACGGGAAACAATCGATGAATCCAACTATTGATGAATGCTGGCGAGGCACGAGCGACTCTGAAAGAAATGAGAAAGGCGATGCATTAGAAAACTAGATAACTGTCATGGGATACGAATATAAACTCAGAAATAACTAATTAATTAATTCTGAATGTATGTATTTAAATTAGCATAGCATGAAAAAAAATATACATATATAAATTGAGCGGGATTTAAAACCCACTCATTCCACCCTTTTCCAACGTGTGCATTCAAAGCAGAAATAAAGCGAGATAGCAGAGAATCCTGAGTGCGGACAAATCAAAACAACTCACATGAGACTTAGGTTGTAAGTGTCTTGCGAAGCATATGCAAATAAACGAAGCACCCATTCGCTAATATAAACTGAGGACTAACAGACAGGGCCGTAACGACATCTCCTGGGACCCTGAGGAAAGATAAATGACGGGGTACGGTCCCCTCTATTATTAAATAAGTTCAGTGGCAGTGTAAGGTAATTCCCACTAAAATTAAAATAATTCGTCGGAGGCCCTCAGGGGCTCGGGCAGTGCCTTGGATGACCTAGTTATAGTCCTGCAGGATATGGCTCTAAAAACTTCCCATCTGCTCGTGCGGGGTAAAAATAATGATATTTTTTAAGTGGAAATATAGACCTGATCATTTCGGGGACATTTTAAAGCTAACATGGCAAAGGGCTCTCAAAACTTGCCCTCTGCTCTTTCGGGGCATTGCCAATGTTATTTTAAGTGAGAAAATAGTCTTACGAGCAGACCAGTCTATCTGGGGAGCTCCCTAACACCTCCTTGATAAAAGGCTCTCAAAACTTCTCTGCTCGTCTGGGGCATCGTCAATATTTCTTTGAATAGGAAAATGGAGACAAAAGTCTAAAACTCACTCCTAGCAAAGAAAACTTAACCTGAAATTTCGGGTGACCACCCTTGCATGTATGCACCAAACCTTGAATTCGGACCCCAAACAAAAGAACAGGACATGAATTTACATTAAGTGCCGTCTTCCTAGTTTGTTACGTAACGTAGAACTTTTCTGTAGTTATCACCGTACTCCTAGTGGCAAAATGTGTATAAATGGACTTTTAATTCCTTCAAATTCACTTTTTGAAAGCAAATTCATTAATCTAACTGTTCAAATTCGTAGGTTATGTTCTTTTGTTTGGGGTGCGAATCCGAGGTCGGCGCATATACATGCAGCAGGGGTGGTCACCCAAATTTCAAGTTAAGTTTTCTTTGCGAGGAGTAAGTTTTAGAATTTTTTAATGGTCTCATCGTTATTTTCGCAGCAATTTACAATATAGAATTGATACTCCATTTGCCTACAGCAAAACCGCGCAAAGAGCTCTATTGAGAACAATGGTGCGCCTTTGGTTTTTTCTTAGGTGTCCTAATTTTGGAGATACGCCCAGCGCCCGTGTAAAGTTTTAAAAAACCAAGTGCGCACTAACGTCACCACGCGGAATTCCAATTCAAAAGAATGTATTTTGGCTCAAAATCTCATTTCCGGAACGATTGGACTTAATTAGAACCCAAAAAGGCATCTTTGTTCTCAGCTCATCAAGCACTTTCATTTTCCTCATATAAAAAGCAACATTTCAGAGATTTGCAACTATGCCCCCTTGTAAGAAAGTAAAAATCGGATAGAGTAGGAAGATTTAACGATAATCCACAATCCACCGTTAACTCAAATCGATTAATTAGTGGATTTAGCCACTTTTGATCCTGTACGCCTCATCTGTCCTTCTCTAACGCGGCGTTACAAATGGGCAAAAAGAAAGAGAGAGAAACAGTTTTGAATACGCCTCTGAGAGCGCTACCTTGAACTACGCGTCAACGACTTCGAATAAAATGTTGCTGGACGAGATCGATATCCGACGAAGGCCGTTTTGAAAAATTATAAGAATGAAACGTTTATTTCTCTTCAGAAATTAATGCACGGAGAAGTAATAAGAGACGTGAAACCGGAATGTTTACATCGAATCGAAAACAATTTGAATTTTGCGAAAAAGAAATTGGAAAAAGTTGCCCCCGCAATCCTGTAAAGGGCGACGTATTGTTCTGTTGCGTGCGCTTTGGATATCATTTGAATGTTTTCTCTCCGTAGGTAATCATTTTAGTCTCAATTTGAGCGGGTTTTTAACGGAAATGTAAATGGAGGGTCTCAAGTGTAAATGGGAATGAACCACGCGGCAGAAAATTTCCGTGAAACCAGTTCCTGCAAAATCCAAAGGTGAACAATTCAGGTCTCGATCTTGGGCACATGGTGACCGGTTTGCGCCCTCGGCGCAAGCATGGCGGAGTTACCGATTTGGTGGCCAAAAAACCGCAACATACAATGTACGTGCTACGCAAAGAGTAAACATTAAACAAGAGTCGCAATGGGTCTGTTGCAAAGTTTTGCTACAGCGCTATAGAGTATGTATGCAATCACATGTAAAATCGCGTGAAAAGTCCATTGGTGGCATCAGAAAGTCATAAAATGCAGTATGAAACTCACGAGAGACGTTTAATGAAAACCAAGATGGCGGTAAAATATCGAGCAACCCGTATATACATACACCACGAACATCCAAGGATAGCCAACCTCACAATATCGATCACACCTTATCACAACGTAAATAAACACATAACCTCTGAAGCTGTGAGGTTTTCAACGTTGGCAATCCTTGGATATTAAAGGTGCATGCAATCATGCATACAGATTGCTCGATATTCTACCGCCATCTTGGATTTCATTAAACGTCTCTTGTGAGTTTATCATCGCATTTCATGACTTTCTGATGCCTTCAATGGACTTTTCGGGTGATTTTACATTGGATTAAACTCTCTTAATCGGTGTAGCAAAAGTTTGCAACAGACCCATTCAATGCAGTTTTAATTTACCGCTGGTTATAACCAGCGGTAAATTTAAAGTAACCGATCATATATACACAGGTTTAGCCAAAAAATGTTTTAATTCTGCCTACTGAGCCCCAGCTAGTTTTTTCGCTACTATTTCTGGAAAAGTGTTTTCAAGACTTTCGATTTTATCAAGCAGGTATGTCCATTGCCTATGCATAGTTAGTTGGCGAGTTCAGCAAAAAAAAAAAAAAAAAAAAAAAAAAAAAAAAAAAATAATAAAAAGAATCCATAACCCTTTGCAGATCCAAATGGTAAATATTGTGATGTTTTTATACTTTTTTTTTTTTTTTTTTTTTCTGAAACTGGCAACTATGACAATTTTTTTCTGTTAAATACTTACTATTCAAAAGTAATGAGCCTGTATAATATATGGTGATTCTGGGTAACCACACACACATTCATAACATATAATGGATAAAAAACCCGCGAATTTAAATCAAGGTTAAGACTGAAATAGACGGCTTTAATGAACAACGGTCTATCAAAAGGGACACATCTAATGAAGAGAAATTAAGCGCGCGTGTAATTCAGATAGAACAAAAAGGTTCGGTTCAGATAAATTATGCTTCAAGGTGCTCGAAGATTTCGCTATAATGCTCGGTTGCTCGCAAATCATTGGTGGATCCAGCAATCTGGCAACTGCGCATTCTTCCCACTTAAAAGTATAATTAACAATCGATTTTTGAAGGCGATATAGCCCCGTGACTAATCGATTGTTTCTCATGCAATGAAATGGGAAGATTACACTGTTGTTAGATTGCTGGATCTGTCATAATGTCGCAAATTGATCGGAGGCAGTGGCGAGGCGTGCGATTTGGCAACGTTCCTTCCCCCATCTAAACACATTAGAAAGGTCGAATGCTTGGTCAAAGCCGATGACTGGAGCATTCGACATTTTTGGTGAATTTAAATGGAGAAAATACATTGTTGCCAAATTTCACGCTTCGCTACTGATCGGAGGACTCGATTTAACTTTGCCGCGCATCAGCAAAAAATGCGCGTGCACGATTTAAGGGAGATAATCTTGGGTATTTTTCGCACTTCTTATTTAATAAAATCCCCTAATTACTGTGCGAAGCAAAAGCCTTAGCCAGAAGTGTGTTTTTTTTCTCTCTTGTTAATGGGTCTGTTGCATACTTTTGCTATAACAAAATAGAACTTTGATTCTTATGTAAAATTCGGCGAAAATAACGATGCGCCATTTAAAAAAGTTCGAAATCCACTGATTAACTCAGGAATCACTTCAATTTCAAACAGCCCGCGCTACACTAAATAAAATAAGAAATGTACGCATCTAAACGAAACATTCCAATGTTTGTAAGTTCTGTTCATGTTTACACAAACGAGATGGTTCCATCTATGTAGTTATATGTCGGTGATATAGTGTCTAGTGTAGCGCGGGTTGTTTGAAATGGAAGGTATTTTCTGAGTTAATGAGTGGGGTTTGAAAGTTTTTAATGAGCGCATCGTTATTTTCGCCGAATTTTACGTTAGAAACAATGTGTCATATTGATGTTTCCTCCATCTTTTCATCCCTTCATTCCATATCATCATCGTCATCATTATCGTCATCATCATTTTTATCTCTCGTTCGTTTTTTTTTTCAGGAACATAAAACTAAGGAAAATTTTACTATATCCATAAATATTTACAAAAAATCATACTGTAATTATTTTATACTATTTATCATAAGAAAAAAACAATTATTGTACTCATGTTGTATAGTCGTGTTAATAAACGTGTATAAAAAAAAAAAAAAAAAATATTGATGTAGCAAAAGTATGCAACAGACCCATTTGAACGCATTTATTAGAAAACGATGTAGAGGGGCTGAAATCAAGGACAAATTCTCTTGAAATTAGTTTTAAACGAAAGTGCAAGTCTTTGTAGGGTGGGGCTATCTGGACCACAGAAATTGATGCGTTACTGTTTCTTTTTGAAGGATTTGAACGATAAAGATTTGAGAAATGCACTTTGACGTCACTGGCCGTTCAGAAGCAAACGTGTTAATCCCCATTCTCAAGATGGCGATAGGGAAGGGGGGGGCGGAGACCGCGGCGAGGTGGAAAAAAAATGAATAATAATATATAATATTTCATTTATATATAGATATATTATATATATATATATATATATATATATATATATATATATATATATATATATATATATATATATATATATATATATATATATATATATATATATATATATATATATATATACAGGGTGTCCGGTAAGTCCCGGAACGGCAGCGCCATTTCTTTATTTACGCATATAAAAAAACCAAACTTTGGGAATGTTCCTAGATAAATAAAAACTACTTTTTGGGGGGGTCAAAATTTTGGTCGCCCCTCCCGGGGGGCGGGGGCGCCCCTAACTTTTTTTTTCAAATGGCAACCCCTATCTTGTGATACCTCATTCGAAAGAGGGTAAAAAACTGAGCATTTTGGCGCAAACCGCATGTCGATATCTCTTTTAGTATTCGAGATATCGAACTTCAAAATCTATGGAAACCCATTTTAAAAAAATCATAACTCTTATTTAGAAAGTCGTTATTTAAAAAACTAGGGGTCTAAACTACTCTACATAACAAGCTCTTTCCAGGGAAAAACACCTCTGCCCAAAAAAATTAACTTACAGTTATTGTTTTTTTTTCCCGCCAAAATGTTTTAAAACATTTTGGCGGGAAAAAAAAACAATAGCTGTAAGTTAATTTTTTTGGGCAGAGGTGTTTTTCCCTGGAAAGAGCTTGTTATGTAGAGTAGTTTAGACCCCTAGTTTTTTAAATAGCTACTTTCTAAATAAGAGTTATGATTTTTTTAAAATGGGTTTCCATAGATTTTGAAGTTCGATATCTCGAATACTAAAAGAGATATCGACATGCGGTTTGCGCCAAAATGCTCAGTTTTTTACCCTCTTTCGAATGAGGTATCACAAGATAGGGGTTGCCATTTGAAAAAAAAAAGTTAGGGGCGCCCCCGCCCCCCCGGGAGGGGCGACCAAAATTTTGACCCCTCCAAAAAGTAGTTTTTATTTATCTAGGAACATTCCCAAAGTTTGGTTTTTTTATCTGCGTAAATAAAGAAATGGCGCTGCCGTTCCGGGACTTACCGGACACCCGGTATATATATATATATATATATATATATATATATATATATATATATATATATATATATATATATATATATATATATATATATATATATATATATATATATATATATATATATATATATATATATATATATATATATATATATATATATATATATATATATATATATATATATATATATATATATATATATATATATATATATATATATATATATATATATATATATATTGTGTGTGTGTGTGTGTGTGTGTGTGTGTGTGTATATGTATACTAATCTGCATTGCTTTTTCGACCTCCATTTTAACATTATTGCGGTAGAATGGACGACGTAGGTACAGACGTCATCAAACAAGTCAAGTAAGTATGCTATTCTTGATCACATGGAAAAAGTTCGTGTCTCTCTTACTTTTAGATTTCAACCTTGACCACCGCAAATATCTTGCTGTGCGCTTGATGAATTCGTTCAGAGGACTGAATATTATGATGAGTTTTTCGTTTTCTTGGCTGGGGCTCTTTGCAAGCGTGGAGAATAATACAATCGACAGACTGGAAACTCCCAATAAGAGCTAATGGAAACATTTGTTCGGTCTGTTTTGGTGACCAAAGAGCTATACTGCAGTAGCGCACCGAAATTTTCTTCGTCTCTCCCTTTTCTCCATTAATTTTTTCCATTAGGAAATCCACGAAAATACATACACTTTATTGCGGTAGCGTAAGTCTGTAAAATACTAATTTATGACCGGATCCGTGGTATTTCTGTAACAAATATAATATTCGCTAACACACAGCTGGAAATATGAATAAATGTCCGAAAATTTCCAATAATTTTAAAAAATTATTCAATCCGGTGGGGAAAAGAAAAGAAATGAAAAAAAAAAAAAAAAATATCGAATAACAAACTCAACGCTGAATCAAACATTTTAAGGGTGGCCGTATTTTGTCACGGGGGAAACCGTCCTAAAAATAGATGGTCTCTTAGGAAATCTATGAAAATACATACGTACTCTTTAGTACGGTAGCATATAGGTCTGTAAAATACTAATTTATGACCGGATCCGTGGTATTTCTGTAACAAATTTAAGATCCGCTAATACACAGCTGGAAATATGAATAAATGTCCGAAAATTCCCAATAATTTAAAAAAATTATTCAATCCGGTGGAGAAAAGAAGAGAAGTAAAATCAAAATATCGAATAAAAAACTCAACGCTGAATCAAACATTTTAGGGGTGACCATTTTCATTTTTCACGGGGGAAGCCGTTCTAAAAATAGACGGTCTCTTAGAAAATCCATGAAAATACATACACTTTATTGCGGTAGCATAAGTCTTTAAAATACTAATTTATGACCGGATCGAGGTATTTCTGTAACAAATATAAGATCCTCTAATACACAGCTGGAAATATGAATAAATGTCCGAAAATTCCCAATAATTTAAAAACATTATTCAATCCGGTGGAGAAAAGAAGAGAAGAAAAATCAAAATATCGAATAAAAAACTCAACGCTGAATCAAACATTTTAAGGGTGACCATTTTCATTTTTCACGGGGGAAGCCGTTCTAAAAATAGACGGTCTCTTAGAAAATCCATGAAAATACATACACTTTATTGCGGTAGCATAAGTCTTTAAAATACTAATTTATGACCGGATCGAGGTATTTCTGTAACAAATATAAGATCCTCTAATACACAGCTGGAAATATGAATAAATGTCCGAAAATTCCCAATAATTTAAAAAAAAAAAATCATTCAATCCGGTCGCGGGGAAAGAAAAAAAAAATAGCGAATAATAAATTCGACGGTTAAGACTCGAATCTTTCATAGGTGGACATTTTTCAAGGGGGAAACCGTATGCGTCCTAAAGAGAGGCGACCAGTCGGCGCACATTGGGGTTTGTCAATGGGTGAGGCCCGACATGTTATGACGACTTTAAATGCGCGCACATCTTTCTTAATACGCAGCATAGGAGTTAGAAAGTAGTTTTATTGGTTTTATTGTAAAATTTTCTACTAGAATCACCCTATATAGTTTGTTTTTTAATGGTAAAAACATTCAAATTTGCATTTTTAGTCATATATATTTTCGTGTCCGACTCCTCCCATAGACTCGCTCCACTGTGCAGTGGTCGGGGAGACCACGGGGATACCACGCACTGGATGATTCGATTCGCGGTCCGCTCTGCGCGAGATTATGGAAAAATGCAAAATCGAAAAAATGGAACTTTCCGCCTCTGAAGATTGAAGAAAAAGAAAACATGACTCAGTTTTATTTATTTTGTTCTTTTTTTTTCTTCTCCTTTTGCAACAGCAAATCCTGTCGGAGGAAAATTTCCCGCAGCAGCTAAAGCAAGCGGTTATTATGCAGCGATTACGCATTTAAGCTTAAATCATAGAGGAGAAGAGAATAAAACACGGGAATTCTTCGACGAGTTTGGGTTCGTTGACGTTAGTTGGGATATGGTTTCTTATTGAGGGCGACCGAGTACTTGTGTGTATCCGCACACTAGATAGTAACATACCTTTTTCCGAATCTGAAAATCTTGGTTTTTACTTTTTACTTTTTCACAACTAACTTAGAAATTGAGAAAGTAATGCGATGGGGCAGCTGTCTGTCTGTATCCCAGCATAAATTTTAACCCTTTCAGACCTGAAATTATTTTTGTTCAGAAACGGATGTTTGACCAACATGATCGATCTTAGCGCTGTCTCCTCATCTAAAATTGATGCGCATATCGTATTTTTATGTTTTCCATAAGACTACATGTTATTTCAATGTCCATTAGAATGGACTTCAGGTCTGAAAGGGTTAAAGCAATTGCTCCACATGTATTCAAATTTCACAGTGAAGTTGCCTTTAATATTTCCCAGATGAGGGGCTTTTTTTGTCTCTTCGAAAATAAAAAATTGTAAAATTTAAATTGTAAAAGTTAGTAAGCAAGTTTTAAATTGTAATATTTAAAATTTTAAATTGTAAGCAAGTTACGGAGGATAAGAGATTTCCATTAAAATCAATAGGAAAATTGGTAAAATGGATAAACATGTGGAAAAATTGGAATATTTCAAATGTAGCTGATTGAATTTTGATGAAAATTTGCACAAAATTTTGAAACCAGCCCACTGTAAAATTAATCTCTTAAGAAGGGTCGGGGAGTCTCCCCCAGAATATTAACCATTTAATGCACGCATTATGGGATTTAAGTTTTTTTTTTTTAGATTTTTTTCGACCATTCTGCATTTTATGCATGATACTGTACGTATAAACTGTGTCGTATTTAAAATCGCAGAAATAGTTCAAACAATTTTATGATGTTTTTTGGATTTTCTGTGAAATTTGCGGTTTTGAAGACTTGCTCCCATTTAGTCTTTATCGATTCCAGTGGCGTGGCGTGCACTTTAGCAACATTGTATTGTGTCCATTTATATCCATGTAAAATATCGAATGCGAAGGTGTTCACCGAACACCCAATAGTACGATATTTTTCGTGGGTTTAAATGGACAAACCACAGTGTTGTCAAAATACGCGCTACGCCACTGATTGATTCAACTGACCTTAAAGCGTGACTAAGGTGTGGTTTAGGGCAAAGTTAGGCCGTTACGCAAATGTGACTTAGTATCACCAAGAATGAACTGCCGATTAATTTTTGTAATCAAGCTGACTCGCAACGATTACATTTAGTAATCGGGTAATCGGAAAGTCTTTAAACCGTTATGAAGTGTGATGTAGAACTACATAATTATACCTTTCAAAAATCAACCTGTGTAATATCGTTTGATCATGCTGCAAATTAATCGAAAATAATATTTGAGTTGTGAAAGAAGCGTGGATTTCATTTAAATTGGAGTTCGAAAACTGTAGGATTTTCGCGGATTATAAACAATTGGAGCGTCGCACTATGGTCTGAGATCGTCAAAAAGTGGGCAAAAATCAGAAAGTGAATTTCCCATAAATTCATCATTTAAAAAATTTTAATACCAAATTCAATTACAGAGAACACTTTTAACAAGTAATTTAAACTTGAAAGTGTCACCATAAAGTCTTAAATTACCCTTAAAAGGTCGAAAACGATGATTTTTGATGACTATTTTTCATTGGATTTTTGGCCACTTTTTTTCGATCTCAGACCATAGTGCGTCGGCTCGATTAAAATCCAAGTAATCGCTGCAACTCAACCTTGAGAATCGAGCACCATTCATTGGCGGATCCAGGAATTCATCCTTCTCGCTCTTTCCCCGTTAGAATGCATGTGTTAGAAAAGGACAGATTTGTGCAGTCACGTGAATTTCGCTCCCTCTTCTATCCTCTTCAAACACATACATTCTAATGAAATAGGAAAGAGAAAGACAGATTTCTGAATCCGCTATACGGTACCATTTGCCCAACTTTAGTAGACGAGCTACTAACTCCGAATTTTCAAATGCCTATAAAATTATGAACTGTCGATACAGATATCACTTTCTTTTCTTTCATCTCAAACAACTTAGGAGAATATTAGAAACACCGAAACAGGAACTTAAAGAGCAAAGTCCTCGCAGAAACTTAAAGTTCTTCAGTTTTAGATTTTTTTGATCTGTATCTACCACTCTTGCTCAGAACAAAATAGTTTAGGACATTTTCGGAGAAAGGACCTATATAACATAAGGTGTGCTCTTCAGACAAAAGTCTCTATTCAAAAACAAGGCTGATTTCTCAAAAAGAGCACACCCGATGTTTTGTGGACCTTTTTTTGTCAAAAAAAAGCTCCAATTGAATTTAGATTATTTTTTTTTTTTTTTTTTTTTTTTTTTTTTATATAAATTTTCTCACTCAAGTCCCTTTACATTAATATAACCTTATAGAATAAGTTCATCCTAAAAATGCTTTGGCTTTCTCTATCCGAATTGTTTCTAGAACAACTTTAATAAATCTTGCAATCATTCGTTGTTTAAAATCGGCAAGCTATTTAATTGAAGAAAAGTGCCACATGATGTTATTTTGAAAATGTTCGGTTTTTTGCCCTATGCAATGCATGAATCAAAAGGAACATTCCTCAGTAAATGTGTTTAACTTTGTTAAGTTTCTCGTAAACTTGTCCCATGACCATATAGGCGGAAATATTGGGGGGGGGGGGCTAAGGGTGTACAGCTGAAGTCAAAAGTGTCGCTTGTAATTTGGCAACTTCAAATATATTTAGTTCATTAATTGTGAACTTTCTAGAATCGATATTTGTCACGGGTTTAAATAGACAAAATACAGCGTTGCCAGAAAAATCTGCGTTCCGATCCAATGCGCCGCGTATCCTGTTGCGTCCGTTCTGTGAGCGTGTGCCCTCTGAGTTCAGACGTCATTAGATTAGCATAAAGTTGATGCTATTACTACTCTCCCTAGCAATATATTATCCAATCCGTCTAATTATCCTTTAATTTCTGTTCTTATCGATTCGCTATTCCACCGTTTGACATAAATTCCTTTGGCTGAATGCCAGTCAAACATTTTTCGAACGAAAATTGCGAATGGGTCACTCGATTAGTTTTGAACGCACCCTCATGATTTTGATCAAGGGAGATTGAGGGGTGTCGCAAAAAAGAGTTAAGAGAGAGATGGCGATGAGGAATTTGTACAGGTCGGAACCGGGTAAAACCGTCCACTCGATTCATTGACGTCACTAGAAATCGTTCTGTCTCACTTGTCACTCGCAGTGGCGGCTCGTGCAATATGGCAACCATGTCATCCCTCCATTTGATTATATGTAAAACAATCGATTCGAAAGTGAAGCAGCGCTTCACCAGCAATCGATTGTTAAACATAGATTCAAATGGAGCGAAGACATTGTTGCCAGATGGCACGAGCCGCCATTGGTCACCCGTACAGTCTTTATACTATGAGAGTCGCGCCGTGTCATTCAAACTGAAGAAGAAGAAGCTGATAATGAGATGGCCATTTTCCTCTGCGTTGTTGCCGCTATTCCGTTATCTCTAATAGGTTAGGTTCCGATTCTCGACAGTAGCGGTCGTTTTTGAAAGCAGAATAGAAGCAGAAAGCAGAAAGCAGTTTTTGAAAGTAGAATACAACTGCACGAGACGAGACTAAAACGTAGCGTTTCGGATAAAATATTTTAATGGGTCAACAGCTTAATATTAGACAGACTGCCAAACTGGTTTCTGCTCAAAGCTATTCAAAAGGACCGAAAGAACGAGGAATAGGTACAATGTTTAATGTAGAAAGACTTAAAGTCCTGTAAACCAAAGATCCTGCTTTGTTTGTATACAATTTTGTGTAATCGGGAGATGTACTATGGTTTGAGATCGTCAAAAAGTATGGCCAAATATCAGAAATTAAATTTCTCATCAATTTGTTATTTATGAACTTTTAAGACCAATTTTAATCACAGATTAGCCAAAAAATCGGAAGCAAAAACCGGAAGGAACATAAAAATGAGGGTGTATTTCAGTGGCGGCTCGTGCGATTTGGCAACAATGTCTTTCCTCCATTTGATTGTATGTAAAATAATCGATTCGAGAGTGAAGCAGCGTTTCACCCGCAATCGATTGGTGGAGTATCGTCAATTTTACTTTCTCACTCTAACGAAGTTAGAAATTGAGAAAGTATTGCGATGGCGCAGATCAGGCCCGGACTGGCTCACCTGAGAGGGCGCGGGACGGTGGACTAGGGGGGCGCCACCCAACGGGGGGGGGGTCTGGGGGTATTCCATACCCCCAAGTAGGAAGGGGGTGCGGGGGCCCTCCCCCGGAAAATTTTTTTGATTCAGAATCCGCCAGAACGCAATTTTAAGCCATTTCTAAGCGATCAGATCGGTCATTAAGTTAGCTCGATTCTTCGCTTTTCATGAATATATTCGACCTTTTAAGTCGTCAATACGGAATCCCGCGGGAAAAAAAACTAACAGAAAAGTATAATTATGAGCTTAGAAAATCTATGAAAAAAGAGGAGAGAATATGAATGCGTAGTTTCTGGACCTTCGAATTTTCATTTATAGTTTCCACCAAACGACTCTATATAAACAGAGGAATCATGTTGATCAAGGAAAAAATAAACTCACATTTTATGTCAGAGTGATATGAATATACTAATTTGTATTTTTTTTATTTTTTTAAAAATTTTAGGAGCTGCTATCAAAATGATAATTTTTTTCCCAGTATACATCAAAATTTTTTAGTCAGTATAGGCAGTGGCGTACCGAGAAATTTCCCTTGGGGGGAGGGTGTTAGTACGACTCAAATTCCGGGGGGTCTGGGGGGTATGGAATACCCCACAGGAAAAGCGGGGGGGCCCTCCCCCGGAGAATTTTTAAATTTTCCTGACCTTCAGATTGAATTTTACGGTACTTTCATGTACAGTAAAATTGAAATGTTCAAATATATTTTTGATTTTGCCTGCATGAAATCTTTAGTCATTAAGTGGAATGTGGATGAAGGAGCCATGGAATATTTTGGGGAAAGAGGTTGTTTCATCGCTCATAAGGAATGGGCTGTGCATGGATTGCCTTCATTTTTTCAGGACTGGTTGAGCTATTCACGGGGAGTCTAATTATGGTCTATTTCTTATTTTAGCAACCGGGGGGGGCGGGGGGTCGGAGGTAAAACGGTTTTTTGGCAATAACTTTTGAACAAAACCATTTTTTTTTTTTTTTTTTTTTTAAATGAAAGATCTTTTAAAGGTCCATCTTTTGCTGTGTATGATGTTTCAAAAATATTTAATTTTAGTTTAGTTATTGCATTTTCAAAATTTTGGAAATTCCAAAAAAGTAGGTTTTTGATTTTTTTTTCACAAGCGGATCGCACTGAGGAAAACAAAAAACCATCTCAAAGAAATTCCTTTCCTTTCCAGTTAAAATGAGCTAAAGTTCGTTTTCGAGAAATGATTTGTCTTAGAGTTATGAATTTTTAAAGTGTCAAAAATAGCTATTTTTGCGTTCTTTGCGGTTCTTAGTGGGGGGGGGCGATCCTGCTCGTCTCTTACACGTTAATTACGGCGCAAACCATGCCGCCCTCGGTTCATATGAGTTATGGGACGAAGGGCGCCCTATGACACATGATATTTGTGGTATTCAAGTCACCGAAAATGAGACTGCCAGAATCGCGGCTTTCCGCTGCTTGTCTTTTTTTTTGGGGGGGGGGGCGCCATGGACAGAGGGCGCACCGGGCATCTGCCCGGTTGCCCGGTGGGCCAGTCCGGGCCTGGCGCAGATGTCTGTATTAAAATATTTCAATGGGTCTGTTGCAAACTTTTGCTACAACGATAAAGAGTGTTTAATCATATGTGAAATCGCCCGAAAAGTCCATTGGTGGCATCAGAAAGTCATGAAGTGCGAAAATAAACTCACAAGAGACGTTTAATGAAATCCAAGATGGCGGTAAAAATATCGAGCAATCTGTATGCATGCACCTTTAACCCTTCACTGCATGATTTTTTTTTTCTCAAGCAAATGTGGATTTTTCAATGTATTAGGTGGTCAAATACATGGGAAAAATAGTGAAAAAATAATTTGACGGTTTTTCGGTCAAACTTCTCTTTTTTCTATTTTTCACTCGTTTTTTAAAAGTGATATAACACCATAAGAAATGGCGGGAATTTTTTTATTTTTTTTTTTTTTTAAATTTTCAAAAAAAAATAATTTTTTTACTTTAATTGGATTTTTCAAAAAGCCAATGCCGGAAACTTCATAAAAATAATCAAAATGTGGTCAGTTTGGATACGGGGGCAAATTTTCCCCCTGACATGATTTCGATCACGAACCCTTCACTGCATGATGTTTTCTTTCAGCCAATTTTTTTTTTTTTTTTTTTTTGTGTGAGCTCAAAATATACCTTCTCCCGCGTTGACACACCATGCGCCGAAGGCATATCTAAAAACCTGTATTGTATATGAGCGTTTGAAGAATTTGTTCCACCGGTGGAACCTCATGCAGTGAAGGGTTAACATCCAAGGATTGTCAACGTTGACCAACCTCACACCTTCAGAGGTTATGTGCTTATTTACGTTGTGATTGGGTGTGATCGATATTGTGAGGTTGGCTATCCTTGGATGTTCGTGGTGCATGCATACAGGTTGCTCGATATTTTACCGCCATCTTGGATTTCATTAAGCGTCTCTTGTGAGTTTATTATAGCATTTCATGACTTTCTGATGCCATCAATAGACTTTTCACGCGATTTTACATGAGATTGAACACTCTATAGTGTTGTAGCAACAGTTTGCAACAGACCCATTAAGCTGTTTAAATTTTGCTTAAAATTTGCGCAAATATTCTATAACCGCAGTCTACTGTTAAATTAACCCCTTAATTGGGGGGGGGAGGGTCTGGGGGTATTCCTCAGAATATTACTGGGTTGTATGAGGGTCTCCCCTAGAATATAAAAAAGGAGTCTGGGAGTCTTCCCCAGAGTAATAAAGGGGGGTTTGGGGGGTCACCCAGAATATTGTTTATGTGAGAAAGTGTTCGTTGGGTATTTCCCACAGTCGTTTATTACTTAAAAGTGCCGATGCTGGGCTCAATCGGAAGCGAATAATTCGATTTTTCAAATGAAATCAGGACCAAATCGCTAGTTTGTTTCGTTTTGAAGTCATGCACAGCATCCAGTCTCGGTACTTTTGGGACACCCATTGTTTAACTGTGATTTTGGCAAGCATCAAATATATTTACTCTAATCGACCATGCACGTTGCAACGCCTGGCCCGTAATGGGTCACGTGTAATTGAATGCGCAGAAAATCGCGCTTTTCAAGTGCGGCCAGCGCACCTGACGCAAAGACATGCCTGATTGGTTCCGAGGTATTCGGGGCGCTGTGAGGTCATTTGGTCAATCTTTCTTTTCAAATGTGAGGAGGTCAGACGAAAAAGAAGGTGGACGCCGTGCCCGCGCCGGGCGGACGCTTATTAGAGGTGTTTTATACGTATGCGTTAAAAAAGCCAGACAG